>OX392538.1:35800000-36262198 GCA_947623455.1 Mimachlamys varia | reverse complement strand
ATACCATCACCTCATTGTACCAACTTCAACTCATTCACCCCAAAATGTAATAATAAACTAATCCAACTTTTAAAAAAGAGGATTTCAAATGCATCTACAGGTATGAACAAGTAAACTACCTCTGCTTTGTCTTTTCAAATCTTGAATATTCATTAATGCTCCAATTTTGAGTCAAATGATGAAACAACTTAAAAGGACAAACTTATTCCAATATAATAAACCCTAGTCACCTAACCACCTTCACAATTAGACCTCCTCCATTGTGAGACCACTTCTATTAAGTGATTACCTCTATTAAGAGACCACCTCTGTTAAGCAGCCATCCCTTTAAAGAAATTTCTTCTATTTTTCCTTTGGCCTACCTCTTACACAGCCTACCTGTGTAAAGATACAAGTTGTTGGACTTCCCAAGAAAGTGGAATTTATTAGATAATTTTAAATCAATACAAAAAATCACAAGAGTTTTTTCTCAAAATTCGAATATTATTATGTTCAGGTTACATTTAAGCAATGTAATAGAGATATTAAAGTCATTGAGGAAATGATTTCCTTCAAAAACCACACTTATCAGTCATGCATGTCCTGTCCTGTTAGTGTGTAATTTATGATAGGTTAAAAGAGAAATAACTGAAACACTCCCTTAAGCCTGATGTAATCAAGTTGAAAATTAATTCAATTAAGACAAGACCTTATGTTTCATTTAGCACCGAGTGTTTAGACAAATTCTCCATTCCTCAAATGGAAAAGGTACGGAATATCTTATTGATGTTTACGATTGCTTGCTAAAGTGTAACCCTTCCACCCCTTCAGACACTTAAGGACTCATCCATATCAATGCATAGTAGAGTCTACTTGTTACACAGGGGTGAAAGGGTTAACTCATTCACCCCTTAAGACACATGTGAACTTATCCAATTCAAAGGGTGGAATAGTTCACTATAACATTTCAGGGGTGAATGGGTTGAAGCTCATTTATACATAACCGGAAAATCAATTTGTGTCACTCGCAGACACAACATCAAGTCTCTAGCATACAAGCAAGCTTTGTAGTAAAGATACTCGAAGAGACATAATTATAAAGAAAAATGAATCTTATTTGATTTTACATACAAAGAAAATCATTTCAATCTACTTAGCACTGTATATACATAATACATTCATATGTAAGTTATAATGTAAGCATATATATTATAACGATGTAAAGTCAAAGTTCACTCCTTCACACATAACTGATAATATTATAATACAATTACAACAGTATTAACAACAGTATCATTGTCAATAAGTAGGGCATGTTTTCATTGTTCTAACACCGCTCTTTTAATATCATGTGTACTACAATCGACGCAAAGTTATTTAGATAATAGACGCAAAATTACTCATGTGAGAATAGAACACATTAATGGAACAAGGTTTTGTTTCTCAACGTACTAAATGATCAGATGTGGGCCATTTTCGTTTAAGTGGTTCACAGAATTTCTGTCAGTACATAAAAAGTGTTTATAGATATGGAGCCGCGGCCCGTTTCAGAATGTAATGGGAGTCTCATTTCACACGTATATATTTATTATTTACTGACAGAAACTCGAGCAATTGTGAGTGGTTGAACTGGTCGGTCCACAGGAGTTTGTTTATTAAATAAGGTCGGACCTAGTAATCTGATGCGTCTTTCAGGCGAGCCTCTGGAAAGCCTTGCAAGGCCTGCATAAATATCTCCAGGTCTGTCAGGATTTATACCAGAAAATGTAACATTTAAGAACAGACAAACCAAACGAAAACGAACCTGATAATTAAATAATAATAATTATTATTCGAGGTTTTTATATGCCGCTAACGATACAACACAAATGCCATGACCGGGATTCGAACTCGCAACCCTTCGATCACGAGCCCAGGCATCCTATCACTAGACCACCGTGCCTCCATATGTATGTAAATATAAATGTATGCAATTTCTTCCCAACACCATTAAACATTGAATAGCACAAAACGGAAATTCAAAAGTCTGATAGCATCACATTATTGTCACCATACATGAACATCTGAATGAAAACAAACATGTTTACATAGAATATGTAACTATACAGATGCTGAATTAATCTTAAACATGTATAATTATCATATACCTCATGAGGACTCCCATCCGTTGGGCTAGACGTAGCGACAGCCTATCCGTATCCGTACCCAGGTGGCTGACCGGACCTGGGGCGTGATCTGTGAGGTCAAGGTCAGCAAAGAACCACAGAGGGCGTTAGGACTCACACAACTAAATCAGCCTATCACTACGTGTTTCATACGTTTGTAGTCCCTACCGAAAATTTGTTCCGGCTAAGTACAGTGATTCTGAATAATCTAAATAGGTAATTGTTGACATATTGGGCATTGAATGAAATCTATAGATGTTTAACTTTACAAAAATGTATACTTTTGGTAGATTTTGATATGTGATGGCGGATTGATATGAGGTCAAAAGTCAGAGGGTGCTCCCGTCTCATTTCACTGGTTTGATATGTAAATTTCCAGTTGTCCGAAGCAGACGCCCGTAGCGAGCTAAAATGCCACGAAACATCTGATAAAATGTCATTTGAAGGCTTTGCCATGTTAGTTGTCACTAGTAATACTATATAGTAAATTATTTAGTTGTGTGAATTTAACCCCTAATTAGACTTTAATAAGAACAGAAATCGTCGAACATGAATTCAGGTAAGTGAAATGTACTAATTTCTCGTCTTATTATTAATTGGCTAATTGTCAGATTAGCCAAGCTAACTGGCTATGAAGTAACTCTCTTAGAAAATGGATTGCCTTTGATTAATTGAGCGTCAGTTTATTCTTATTTGTCATTGGTATTTTTGACGGGTTTTTAACGCTCGGTTTGTATAAATAAAACGAATGATATAGTCAATATCAATTTTTTTTTCATTTGTTTTTTTTTAAAAATATCTTTTTCTAATTTTATAGATACACCCTATCCTCGCCATGAAGACCGTAAACGGAAGTATGCCGAAGATTCGTTAGAAAATACTGAAGAAGATCAAGCTCTTTCTTTGACGCCAAAACGTCAGAGAGGGAACAACAGTTTTCTGGACCTTCAAAATCAAGAATCGACGGTATGAAATATGCCTAATGTTAGCAAGAATGAACAATGTGCAATTCTTCCCTCTTCGCTACTCTAAATTTATTATTTTTTCAACTTCATTTTTGCATTACAAATAATCTTGTTAGAATGTTTTATATTCTATTTTCGGACTTCTTTACTTTTATTTCTTGCCTTGTTAAATTTTCTTTCCTCGTTGTTTTTTTTTTTTTTTTTTTTGCTATTCTAAATTGATTTGTTTTTCAACTTCATTTTTTTTGCATTACAAATAGTCTTTTTCCAAAGTTTATATTATTTTTTTTTTAGTATTTCTTCACTTTTAGTTATAAATTTCTAATACTTTCTCCGCTTTTTACTTTCGTTTCCTCAGACATTATCATCTAGTACCCGTCTTTCATCTTCTATGACATTTTCCTTTGGTGCTCGTCTTTCGAATACTCAGACATTCTCCTTTGAATCTACTAGTCTGGAGGCTGCATTTGATATATTCAAATCTGACTCTTACAATAAACGGTGAGGATTTGTTCTGTTTTTAATACTGTAAATCTTCGCAATCTGACCCAGTATCCTTAAAACCGTCCTCGATATCCAGGGGTTACGATCACTCACACTCTCTACATCCCTGGAATATGTCATGGCAAAACTGAAGGCTGCGTGTGCGCCAACTTTTTTGGCGAGACAAGGAGACAAGGAGACAAGGCTTGACCCTCTGATGTACATCAAAAAAATCGCGTGGTCACAAAACGGTAAAAATTGACAGGCTTTGAAGTCAGTCGCGGTTCCTTTGTAATCTTCTTAGGACAGGTATGCAGCCTAGCGATTGGTCAGGATTTGTTTTACCTGAGCATGCCTTCAGTTTTGCCATGACATATTCCAGGGGTGGGGAAAGGGTAGCTGATCGTACACGTATACGTAGCCCCTGGATATCGAGGATGCCTTAAAACAGTTCTTAGTACATGTATATAAACTCAACTTTCGTTCTCAAAACGAACTTTCATAAATCTTAGAAAAACTTGTGTAAAGATTAAAGTCTATATATGAGAATGGTAACAGCTACAAGTTTTAAATAACATAGAAAAATGATCATAATCAATTTATTTTGAATTCTGTAAACAATCGAAACTGTTTTTGAGCAAGAAAATATGCATTCGAAATAAGGTTGAAGCTGTCAGAGCGCTGTATTTGTTTAAAAAAAAAAGAAGATGTTTTGAAGTTTCATTTGATTTAGATCAATTCTCGGTTAAGAAATGCCATCTAAAGAAGATAACATTTATACCATTTGGGGAGGGCCAGTTTACAGTTAATTGTTCTAAACCCTTCAAAATGTGTACAATTTCTATAAAAACGTACGTTTAGGTCATGATATATGTAGCTACTAGCTAGTATAACCAAATCCTCAGGTTTCGTGTGGACGCCGAAAAGTAAATTGTCATTTTCATTGTTGCCAAGTAGTTAAGTCAGTTTATTTTTCTTGTAGGAATAATGGGGAGGGGTTTAGGGGAGGGATTTACTTCTAAAGTTAGATTTCGAAATTCTCTGAATTGTCATGAAACTGACACATTATAAAGGACTGTCGTTTGTAATTGTAGGTGTCATGGCGGCCAAACTCGACGCCTTGTCTGACGAAGAGGCGTACTGGCCACTTGCGGACCAGTATTATGTGGCTCCGAATGACGATGACGTCAATATTAATGGAGACGATGACGCTGATGAGAGTGATGAAGATGATTTTGACGAGAGTGATGATGATGGTGATATATCAGAAGGTGGTTACGAAGGAGACGATGATGAAACTGACGAAGAGAATGCTAACGAAGATGATGCTGATGATAATGAGGGGGGAAATGGCGATGATGAAGATGGCAATGATGAAGATGAGGATGAAGAATACAAAGTTGGTGATGATGATGACGAGGAGGGAATGACAGAGGAAGAAATTGGACTTCTATTGTATGGAATTTTTGACGCCACTTACAATACTTCTCCATATGACCACGAAGAATAGAAAACACAGTTTTCAATCATAACTAATTAACGGAAAGCATGGCCATCAGATTGCTTAAAGGAACAGTTGACGACAATGTTCAGGGATACGCTGAACTAGACGGTCAAAACAATTTAAATAGTTCACTCAAACTCGTAATAATAACGTTTTTGTCCAATTTGAATTATAAATGTTCATTTCTGTATCTATTTCCTTCTCTGTCTGTATTTTTCTGTTCGTCTCAATTTTTCGCCATCTCTCCTTGTTGGTCTGATACTATCCTGTTTCCAAATCCATTTATTCTATCTCACCTCATTTTCAATTCCACATTCCCTGGTATATCTTAAGCATGATTTCTCCCCTCTTTCGTTTTTAATATCGAACCCAACAGTATAATATGTCCATTCTTCCCTTCCCTGTCATAATCAAAACTGACTGACACAAACTTTCCTCATGTACCTTTTCCTTGGATTTCATCTTCCTTTAACATTTAAGATCTCTTAGTTATCGTCTGCATTCATCTTTATTTATCATCTCACCATACCTATTTATTTAGCATCTCCATAATCTCTATTCATCTCCAAACATCTCTATTCATATCCATAATCTCTATTCATCTCCATGCATCTCTATTAATCTCTATAATCTCTATTCATCTCCATATCTCTCTATTCATCTCCATATCTCTCTATTCATCTCCATACATCTCTATTCATCTCCATACATGTCTATTCATCTCCATAATCTTTATTAATCTCCATGCATCTCTATTCATCGCCATACATCTCTATTCAGCTCCATACATCTGTATTCATCTCCATGTATCTCTATTCATCGCCATATATCTCTATTCATCTCCATGCATCTGTATTCATCTCCATACATCTCTATTCATCTCAATTCATCTCCATATATCTGTATTCATCTCCATACATCTCTATTCATCTCCATACATCTTTCTTTATCATCTCCATATATCTCTATTCATCTCCATACATCTCTATTCATCTCCATCCATCTTTCTTTGATCATCTCCATAATCTCTTTTCATCTCCATCCATCTTTCTTTTATCATCTCCATACATCTCTATTCATCTCCATACATCTCTATTCATCTCCATACATCTCTATTCATCTCCATACATCTTTCTTTATCTCTTCATATACCTGTATACATCTCTATATAATTTCCATATTTTTTTTATTGATCATCTTTATACACATGTACATCTTTATTATCTCCATGCATCTTATCATCTACATACACCTTTATTTTTTATACATACATCTATATTTTCTCTATAGATCTTTTTCACGTTTTACATGTCTCTTTCAACTCCATACATATTTATTCATCATTTCCGTTCATGTAGTGTTATCATCTCAACACTATCCTATTATCTTTATACAAATCACCATGCATAGCCATCTAACTTCAAATATCTATCCAATAGAAAAAATAAACTTACTTGAACCTTCTTACCGTGTTTGTTTTTCTGTCTGAACAGAAATTATTTAAAAAGCCCCCCCCCCCCTCCCCATATTAATTCTGAAAAGTACATGTACACCTTTATATGACGATCTCGTATAACGGATAGTTAAAAGCACAGGGACCTGAGAATTTGTTACAGCTAGTTTTGGATCTAAAATAGGGTTTTTAGAGTTATTTTACATATTTGGGGTTAAAATAAATTTTTCTGGCCATTGAGGGGGGCATTTTTATCGAAAATTGATTTTAACCCCCTTAATGTATAAAATAGCAAATAAAGGATATTCATTATGTGTTTATTTGTAAATACTCTGTTAGTCTGATCAGATGTAAAACTTGATAGAGTGATACTTTGGCGTGAATATGACGTAGTTTCTGAGATATATATCTATTGTACACAAGATTATCATGACTCAAGGACAGACAAAATAGAACTAAAGGACAGACAAAGTTGGACTAAACGACTGAAAAAGTGGGACTCGATGACAGACAAAGTGGGACTAAAGGACTGACGAAGTGGGACTAAAGGACTGACAAAGTGGGACTCAAGGACAGACAAAGTGGGACTCAAGGACTGACAAAGTGGGACTCAAGGACTGACAAAGTGGGACTCAAGGACTGACAAAGTGGGACTCAAGGACAGACAAAGTGGGACTCAAGGACTGACAAAGTGGGACTCAAGGACTGACAAAGTGGGACTCAAGGACTGACAAAGTGGGACTCAAGGACAGACAAAGTGGGACTAAAGGACTGACGAAGTGGGACTAAAGGACTGACAAAGTGGGACTAAAGGACTGACAAAGTGGGACTCAAGGACAGACAAAGTGGGACTTAAGGACAAAGTGGGCCTCAAGGACAGACAAAGTGGGACTAAAGGACTGACGAAGTGGGATTCAAGGACAAAGTGGGACTCAAGGACAGACAAAGTGGGACTAAAGGACTGACAAAGTGGGACTAAAGGTCTGACAAAGTGGGACTAAAAGACTGACAAAGCGGGACTAAAGGACGGACAAAATGGGACTCAAGGACTGACAAAGTGGGACTAAAGGACTGACGAAGTGGGGCTAAAGGACTGACAAAGTGGGACTCAAGGACTGACGAAGTGGGACTAATGGACTGACAAAGTGTGACTCAAAGACAAAGGCGGACTAAAGGACTGACGAAGTGGGACTAAAGGACTGACAAAGTGGGGCTAAAGGACAAAGTGGGACTCAAGGACTGACAAAGTGGGACTAAAGGACTGACAAAGTGGGACTAATGGACTGACAAAGTGGGACTCAAGGACAGACAAAGTGGGACTAAAGGACTGACAAAGTGGGACTAAAGGACAAACAAAGTGGGACTCAAGGACAGACAAAGTGTGACTCAAGGACTGACAAAGTGGGACTAATGGACTGACAAAGTGTGACTCAAAGACAAAGAGGGACTCAAGGACAAAGTAAATAATACTCCCTTACCTACATTTTTTTGTAAGTGTATGCGTAATAAATAGACAAACGATATGATGATTTGGTAATTTGTATTTGTTTATTTTTTTATAATCATATTACAAACTGTACAATGATACCATGCAATTTAAATTACATCTATCCACATATAGCAAGATTACATACATACAGACATGTATATACCGGTATACATTTCAGCAATCAGACTAAATCAAAACGATCCAAATAAATAACCTACCCCCCAAAAAAAGATGTATAAGAAACAAAAGTGACTTAAAATAACTTGTATCGACATTGAAAATATCTACAAATTAAGTGCACAAATTATATCATCCTTTGTAAGCGGATAGACTTGATTCATGTTCAAAATCACTACATTCCTACTTTGTCTATAAACAATGAAATACATTATGTACTATAAACATTTCAAAAAAAAAAAATCTTAAGTGTTTTTAATTTTTAAATATTGTTATCTGGAACTAGCTTTAGATCACCAGAGATGCATAATTAATATCTTGGTGTACATACGCTTTGCTGGTCATTTGTCTGATGAAGGTAACGCGGTACATTATTTAATAGTCATCGAAACTGTCACATAAAACACATTTATTGGATGTGTAAAATAATCTTCACATAATATGAAAAGGTTCCTGTCTGATCATGTATAGTTTTCCTGGGTTCTCTGGTTTCTGCTCCCACACCGAGACCAAATAACACTAACACTCCGGCCAAAAAGAGTGATAAATCTAAGTCACAACTATACAGAGATGAAAACAGTCAATTGTGAAAAAGGAGGAATCCAACATTTTAAAGGGGTTTTAATGGGAAATTTAAAGAATTAACATTGCAGCAAAATTATCAAAAAAGAAGGAATTCCTTTTGAGGAGGATTTTCATCCCAGACTTTATAACTTGCTTCTTAATTGTATATTAAAAAATTATATTTCAAGTGACATGTAGATCCAAAACTGGTTATTAATTATTATCCCTCTTTTATTGTTATTTTATTACAAAGTTTCTCTTATATTTCACAAGAATAACTTTATAGTCAAGTCTTTTAGTCAGCACAAAAAATGACTTTTGACAACACAGTAGCTTTTGGTTTCATGAAATTCTAAAAATAACAAAAAAGGAAATATTCACATACACAAATGTATTTGTAAACAACAGAGTTTAATGGCTAAATCTTTAAAAACATTAATATTCAGATTATGTACAATGTCGGGTAAATACAGGGTTGTCTCCCATTTCCACACTTTGACACTCTCGCTGAATCATTCTCTCACAAATACACTGAAAGACGTGTCTAATTTGAAAAATATATATTGCAGCTGTTTATATACAAACTTGTTTTACACATTTTTCAAACAAAAGCATTTATTAAATAATTCAATTTAAAAATTAAGCACTATAACGGGTAAGATTACTGGGGAAGAGGAAGGGAGGTAACTCTTATGATCTCCACTTATTTCCTGGGGCAAACCAACTACAAATATGAACAATTAATTCAGGTTATACCATCACCTCATTGTACCAACTTCAACTCATTCACCCCAAAATGTAATAATAAACTAATCCAACTTTTAAAAAAGAGGATTTCAAATGCATCTACAGGTATGAACAAGTAAACTACCTCTGCTTTGTCTTTTCAAATCTTGAATATTCATTAATGCTCCAATTTTGAGTCAAATGATGAAACAACTTAAAAGGACAAACTTATTCCAATATAATAAACCCTAGTCACCTAACCACCTTCACAATTAGACCTCCTCCATTGTGAGACCACTTCTATTAAGTGATTACCTCTATTAAGAGACCACCTCTGTTAAGCAGCCATCCCTTTAAAGAAATTTCTTCTATTTTTCCTTTGGCCTACCTCTTACACAGCCTACCTGTGTAAAGATACAAGTTGTTGGACTTCCCAAGAAAGTGGAATTTATTAGATAATTTTAAATCAATACAAAAAATCACAAGAGTTTTTTCTCAAAATTCGAATATTATTATGTTCAGGTTACATTTAAGCAATGTAATAGAGATATTAAAGTCATTGAGGAAATGATTTCCTTCAAAAACCACACTTATCAGTCATGCATGTCCTGTCCTGTTAGTGTGTAATTTATGATAGGTTAAAAGAGAAATAACTGAAACACTCCCTTAAGCCTGATGTAATCAAGTTGAAAATTAATTCAATTAAGACAAGACCTTATGTTTCATTTAGCACCGAGTGTTTAGACAAATTCTCCATTCCTCAAATGGAAAAGGTACGGAATATCTTATTGATGTTTACGATTGCTTGCTAAAGTGTAACCCTTCCACCCCTTCAGACACTTAAGGACTCATCCATATCAATGCATAGTAGAGTCTACTTGTTACACAGGGGTGAAAGGGTTAACTCATTCACCCCTTAAGACACATGTGAACTTATCCAATTCAAAGGGTGGAATAGTTCACTATAACATTTCAGGGGTGAATGGGTTGAAGCTCATTTATACATAACCGGAAAATCAATTTGTGTCACTCGCAGACACAACATCAAGTCTCTAGCATACAAGCAAGCTTTGTAGTAAAGATACTCGAAGAGACATAATTATAAAGAAAAATGAATCTTATTTGATTTTACATACAAAGAAAATCATTTCAATCTACTTAGCACTGTATATACATAATACATTCATATGTAAGTTATAATGTAAGCATATATATTATAACGATGTAAAGTCAAAGTTCACTCCTTCACACATAACTGATAATATTATAATACAATTACAACAGTATTAACAACAGTATCATTGTCAATAAGTAGGGCATGTTTTCATTGTTCTAACACCGCTCTTTTAATATCATGTGTACTACAATCGACGCAAAGTTATTTAGATAATAGACGCAAAATTACTCATGTGAGAATAGAACACATTAATGGAACAAGGTTTTGTTTCTCAACGTACTAAATGATCAGATGTGGGCCATTTTCGTTTAAGTGGTTCACAGAATTTCTGTCAGTACATAAAAAGTGTTTATAGATATGGAGCCGCGGCCCGTTTCAGAATGTAATGGGAGTCTCATTTCACACGTATATATTTATTATTTACTGACAGAAACTCGAGCAATTGTGAGTGGTTGAACTGGTCGGTCCACAGGAGTTTGTTTATTAAATAAGGTCGGACCTAGTAATCTGATGCGTCTTTCAGGCGAGCCTCTGGAAAGCCTTGCAAGGCCTGCATAAATATCTCCAGGTCTGTCAGGATTTATACCAGAAAATGTAACATTTAAGAACAGACAAACCAAACGAAAACGAACCTGATAATTAAATAATAATAATTATTATTCGAGGTTTTTATATGCCGCTAACGATACAACACAAATGCCATGACCGGGATTCGAACTCGCAACCCTTCGATCACGAGCCCAGGCATCCTATCACTAGACCACCGTGCCTCCATATGTATGTAAATATAAATGTATGCAATTTCTTCCCAACACCATTAAACATTGAATAGCACAAAACGGAAATTCAAAAGTCTGATAGCATCACATTATTGTCACCATACATGAACATCTGAATGAAAACAAACATGTTTACATAGAATATGTAACTATACAGATGCTGAATTAATCTTAAACATGTATAATTATCATATACCTCATGAGGACTCCCATCCGTTGGGCTAGACGTAGCGACAGCCTATCCGTATCCGTACCCAGGTGGCTGACCGGACCTGGGGCGTGATCTGTGAGGTCAAGGTCAGCAAAGAACCACAGAGGGCGTTAGGACTCACACAACTAAATCAGCCTATCACTACGTGTTTCATACGTTTGTAGTCCCTACCGAAAATTTGTTCCGGCTAAGTACAGTGATTCTGAATAATCTAAATAGGTAATTGTTGACATATTGGGCATTGAATGAAATCTATAGATGTT
Source organism: Mimachlamys varia (assembly GCA_947623455.1). Lineage (NCBI taxonomy): Eukaryota > Metazoa > Mollusca > Bivalvia > Pectinida > Pectinidae > Mimachlamys > Mimachlamys varia. The sequence continues at coordinate 36,250,263 of OX392538.1, read as the reverse complement.
TAACTTTACAAAAATGTATACTTTTGGTAGATTTTGATATGTGATGGCGGATTGATATGAGGTCAAAAGTCAGAGGGTGCTCCCGTCTCATTTCACTGGTTTGATATGTAAATTTCCAGTTGTCCGAAGCAGACGCCCGTAGCGAGCTAAAATGCCACGAAACATCTGATAAAATGTCATTTGAAGGCTTTGCCATGTTAGTTGTCACTAGTAATACTATATAGTAAATTATTTAGTTGTGTGAATTTAACCCCTAATTAGACTTTAATAAGAACAGAAATCGTCGAACATGAATTCAGGTAAGTGAAATGTACTAATTTCTCGTCTTATTATTAATTGGCTAATTGTCAGATTAGCCAAGCTAACTGGCTATGAAGTAACTCTCTTAGAAAATGGATTGCCTTTGATTAATTGAGCGTCAGTTTATTCTTATTTGTCATTGGTATTTTTGACGGGTTTTTAACGCTCGGTTTGTATAAATAAAACGAATGATATAGTCAATATCAATTTTTTTTTCATTTGTTTTTTTTTAAAAATATCTTTTTCTAATTTTATAGATACACCCTATCCTCGCCATGAAGACCGTAAACGGAAGTATGCCGAAGATTCGTTAGAAAATACTGAAGAAGATCAAGCTCTTTCTTTGACGCCAAAACGTCAGAGAGGGAACAACAGTTTTCTGGACCTTCAAAATCAAGAATCGACGGTATGAAATATGCCTAATGTTAGCAAGAATGAACAATGTGCAATTCTTCCCTCTTCGCTACTCTAAATTTATTATTTTTTCAACTTCATTTTTGCATTACAAATAATCTTGTTAGAATGTTTTATATTCTATTTTCGGACTTCTTTACTTTTATTTCTTGCCTTGTTAAATTTTCTTTCCTCGTTGTTTTTTTTTTTTTTTTTTTTGCTATTCTAAATTGATTTGTTTTTCAACTTCATTTTTTTTGCATTACAAATAGTCTTTTTCCAAAGTTTATATTATTTTTTTTTTAGTATTTCTTCACTTTTAGTTATAAATTTCTAATACTTTCTCCGCTTTTTACTTTCGTTTCCTCAGACATTATCATCTAGTACCCGTCTTTCATCTTCTATGACATTTTCCTTTGGTGCTCGTCTTTCGAATACTCAGACATTCTCCTTTGAATCTACTAGTCTGGAGGCTGCATTTGATATATTCAAATCTGACTCTTACAATAAACGGTGAGGATTTGTTCTGTTTTTAATACTGTAAATCTTCGCAATCTGACCCAGTATCCTTAAAACCGTCCTCGATATCCAGGGGTTACGATCACTCACACTCTCTACATCCCTGGAATATGTCATGGCAAAACTGAAGGCTGCGTGTGCGCCAACTTTTTTGGCGAGACAAGGAGACAAGGAGACAAGGCTTGACCCTCTGATGTACATCAAAAAAATCGCGTGGTCACAAAACGGTAAAAATTGACAGGCTTTGAAGTCAGTCGCGGTTCCTTTGTAATCTTCTTAGGACAGGTATGCAGCCTAGCGATTGGTCAGGATTTGTTTTACCTGAGCATGCCTTCAGTTTTGCCATGACATATTCCAGGGGTGGGGAAAGGGTAGCTGATCGTACACGTATACGTAGCCCCTGGATATCGAGGATGCCTTAAAACAGTTCTTAGTACATGTATATAAACTCAACTTTCGTTCTCAAAACGAACTTTCATAAATCTTAGAAAAACTTGTGTAAAGATTAAAGTCTATATATGAGAATGGTAACAGCTACAAGTTTTAAATAACATAGAAAAATGATCATAATCAATTTATTTTGAATTCTGTAAACAATCGAAACTGTTTTTGAGCAAGAAAATATGCATTCGAAATAAGGTTGAAGCTGTCAGAGCGCTGTATTTGTTTAAAAAAAAAAGAAGATGTTTTGAAGTTTCATTTGATTTAGATCAATTCTCGGTTAAGAAATGCCATCTAAAGAAGATAACATTTATACCATTTGGGGAGGGCCAGTTTACAGTTAATTGTTCTAAACCCTTCAAAATGTGTACAATTTCTATAAAAACGTACGTTTAGGTCATGATATATGTAGCTACTAGCTAGTATAACCAAATCCTCAGGTTTCGTGTGGACGCCGAAAAGTAAATTGTCATTTTCATTGTTGCCAAGTAGTTAAGTCAGTTTATTTTTCTTGTAGGAATAATGGGGAGGGGTTTAGGGGAGGGATTTACTTCTAAAGTTAGATTTCGAAATTCTCTGAATTGTCATGAAACTGACACATTATAAAGGACTGTCGTTTGTAATTGTAGGTGTCATGGCGGCCAAACTCGACGCCTTGTCTGACGAAGAGGCGTACTGGCCACTTGCGGACCAGTATTATGTGGCTCCGAATGACGATGACGTCAATATTAATGGAGACGATGACGCTGATGAGAGTGATGAAGATGATTTTGACGAGAGTGATGATGATGGTGATATATCAGAAGGTGGTTACGAAGGAGACGATGATGAAACTGACGAAGAGAATGCTAACGAAGATGATGCTGATGATAATGAGGGGGGAAATGGCGATGATGAAGATGGCAATGATGAAGATGAGGATGAAGAATACAAAGTTGGTGATGATGATGACGAGGAGGGAATGACAGAGGAAGAAATTGGACTTCTATTGTATGGAATTTTTGACGCCACTTACAATACTTCTCCATATGACCACGAAGAATAGAAAACACAGTTTTCAATCATAACTAATTAACGGAAAGCATGGCCATCAGATTGCTTAAAGGAACAGTTGACGACAATGTTCAGGGATACGCTGAACTAGACGGTCAAAACAATTTAAATAGTTCACTCAAACTCGTAATAATAACGTTTTTGTCCAATTTGAATTATAAATGTTCATTTCTGTATCTATTTCCTTCTCTGTCTGTATTTTTCTGTTCGTCTCAATTTTTCGCCATCTCTCCTTGTTGGTCTGATACTATCCTGTTTCCAAATCCATTTATTCTATCTCACCTCATTTTCAATTCCACATTCCCTGGTATATCTTAAGCATGATTTCTCCCCTCTTTCGTTTTTAATATCGAACCCAACAGTATAATATGTCCATTCTTCCCTTCCCTGTCATAATCAAAACTGACTGACACAAACTTTCCTCATGTACCTTTTCCTTGGATTTCATCTTCCTTTAACATTTAAGATCTCTTAGTTATCGTCTGCATTCATCTTTATTTATCATCTCACCATACCTATTTATTTAGCATCTCCATAATCTCTATTCATCTCCAAACATCTCTATTCATATCCATAATCTCTATTCATCTCCATGCATCTCTATTAATCTCTATAATCTCTATTCATCTCCATATCTCTCTATTCATCTCCATATCTCTCTATTCATCTCCATACATCTCTATTCATCTCCATACATGTCTATTCATCTCCATAATCTTTATTAATCTCCATGCATCTCTATTCATCGCCATACATCTCTATTCAGCTCCATACATCTGTATTCATCTCCATGTATCTCTATTCATCGCCATATATCTCTATTCATCTCCATGCATCTGTATTCATCTCCATACATCTCTATTCATCTCAATTCATCTCCATATATCTGTATTCATCTCCATACATCTCTATTCATCTCCATACATCTTTCTTTATCATCTCCATATATCTCTATTCATCTCCATACATCTCTATTCATCTCCATCCATCTTTCTTTGATCATCTCCATAATCTCTTTTCATCTCCATCCATCTTTCTTTTATCATCTCCATACATCTCTATTCATCTCCATACATCTCTATTCATCTCCATACATCTCTATTCATCTCCATACATCTTTCTTTATCTCTTCATATACCTGTATACATCTCTATATAATTTCCATATTTTTTTTATTGATCATCTTTATACACATGTACATCTTTATTATCTCCATGCATCTTATCATCTACATACACCTTTATTTTTTATACATACATCTATATTTTCTCTATAGATCTTTTTCACGTTTTACATGTCTCTTTCAACTCCATACATATTTATTCATCATTTCCGTTCATGTAGTGTTATCATCTCAACACTATCCTATTATCTTTATACAAATCACCATGCATAGCCATCTAACTTCAAATATCTATCCAATAGAAAAAATAAACTTACTTGAACCTTCTTACCGTGTTTGTTTTTCTGTCTGAACAGAAATTATTTAAAAAGCCCCCCCCCCCTCCCCATATTAATTCTGAAAAGTACATGTACACCTTTATATGACGATCTCGTATAACGGATAGTTAAAAGCACAGGGACCTGAGAATTTGTTACAGCTAGTTTTGGATCTAAAATAGGGTTTTTAGAGTTATTTTACATATTTGGGGTTAAAATAAATTTTTCTGGCCATTGAGGGGGGCATTTTTATCGAAAATTGATTTTAACCCCCTTAATGTATAAAATAGCAAATAAAGGATATTCATTATGTGTTTATTTGTAAATACTCTGTTAGTCTGATCAGATGTAAAACTTGATAGAGTGATACTTTGGCGTGAATATGACGTAGTTTCTGAGATATATATCTATTGTACACAAGATTATCATGACTCAAGGACAGACAAAATAGAACTAAAGGACAGACAAAGTTGGACTAAACGACTGAAAAAGTGGGACTCGATGACAGACAAAGTGGGACTAAAGGACTGACGAAGTGGGACTAAAGGACTGACAAAGTGGGACTCAAGGACAGACAAAGTGGGACTCAAGGACTGACAAAGTGGGACTCAAGGACTGACAAAGTGGGACTCAAGGACTGACAAAGTGGGACTCAAGGACAGACAAAGTGGGACTCAAGGACTGACAAAGTGGGACTCAAGGACTGACAAAGTGGGACTCAAGGACTGACAAAGTGGGACTCAAGGACAGACAAAGTGGGACTAAAGGACTGACGAAGTGGGACTAAAGGACTGACAAAGTGGGACTAAAGGACTGACAAAGTGGGACTCAAGGACAGACAAAGTGGGACTTAAGGACAAAGTGGGCCTCAAGGACAGACAAAGTGGGACTAAAGGACTGACGAAGTGGGATTCAAGGACAAAGTGGGACTCAAGGACAGACAAAGTGGGACTAAAGGACTGACAAAGTGGGACTAAAGGTCTGACAAAGTGGGACTAAAAGACTGACAAAGCGGGACTAAAGGACGGACAAAATGGGACTCAAGGACTGACAAAGTGGGACTAAAGGACTGACGAAGTGGGGCTAAAGGACTGACAAAGTGGGACTCAAGGACTGACGAAGTGGGACTAATGGACTGACAAAGTGTGACTCAAAGACAAAGGCGGACTAAAGGACTGACGAAGTGGGACTAAAGGACTGACAAAGTGGGGCTAAAGGACAAAGTGGGACTCAAGGACTGACAAAGTGGGACTAAAGGACTGACAAAGTGGGACTAATGGACTGACAAAGTGGGACTCAAGGACAGACAAAGTGGGACTAAAGGACTGACAAAGTGGGACTAAAGGACAAACAAAGTGGGACTCAAGGACAGACAAAGTGTGACTCAAGGACTGACAAAGTGGGACTAATGGACTGACAAAGTGTGACTCAAAGACAAAGAGGGACTCAAGGACAAAGTAAATAATACTCCCTTACCTACATTTTTTTGTAAGTGTATGCGTAATAAATAGACAAACGATATGATGATTTGGTAATTTGTATTTGTTTATTTTTTTATAATCATATTACAAACTGTACAATGATACCATGCAATTTAAATTACATCTATCCACATATAGCAAGATTACATACATACAGACATGTTTATACCGGTATACATTTCAGCAATCAGACTAAATCAAAACGATCCAAATAAATAACCTACCCCCCAAAAAAAGATGTATAAGAAACAAAAGTGACTTAAAATAACTTGTATCGACATTGAAAATATCTACAAATTAAGTGCACAAATTATATCATCCTTTGTAAGCGGATAGACTTGATTCATGTTCAAAATCACTACATTCCTACTTTGTCTATAAACAATGAAATACATTATGTACTATAAACATTTCAAAAAAAAAAAATCTTAAGTGTTTTTAATTTTTAAATATTGTTATCTGGAACTAGCTTTAGATCACCAGAGATGCATAATTAATATCTTGGTGTACATACGCTTTGCTGGTCATTTGTCTGATGAAGGTAACGCGGTACATTATTTAATAGTCATCGAAACTGTCACATAAAACACATTTATTGGATGTGTAAAATAATCTTCACATAATATGAAAAGGTTCCTGTCTGATCATGTATAGTTTTCCTGGGTTCTCTGGTTTCTGCTCCCACACCGAGACCAAATAACACTAACACTCCGGCCAAAAAGAGTGATAAATCTAAGTCACAACTATACAGAGATGAAAACAGTCAATTGTGAAAAAGGAGGAATCCAACATTTTAAAGGGGTTTTAATGGGAAATTTAAAGAATTAACATTGCAGCAAAATTATCAAAAAAGAAGGAATTCCTTTTGAGGAGGATTTTCATCCCAGACTTTATAACTTGCTTCTTAATTGTATATTAAAAAATTATATTTCAAGTGACATGTAGATCCAAAACTGGTTATTAATTATTATCCCTCTTTTATTGTTATTTTATTACAAAGTTTCTCTTATATTTCACAAGAATAACTTTATAGTCAAGTCTTTTAGTCAGCACAAAAAATGACTTTTGACAACACAGTAGCTTTTGGTTTCATGAAATTCTAAAAATAACAAAAAAGGAAATATTCACATACACAAATGTATTTGTAAACAACAGAGTTTAATGGCTAAATCTTTAAAAACATTAATATTCAGATTATGTACAATGTCGGGTAAATACAGGGTTGTCTCCCATTTCCACACTTTGACACTCTCGCTGAATCATTCTCTCACAAATACACTGAAAGACGTGTCTAATTTGAAAAATATATATTGCAGCTGTTTATATACAAACTTGTTTTACACATTTTTCAAACAAAAGCATTTATTAAATAATTCAATTTAAAAATTAAGCACTATAACGGGTAAGATTACTGGGGAAGAGGAAGGGAGGTAACTCTTATGATCTCCACTTATTTCCTGGGGCAAACCAACTACAAATATGAACAATTAATTCAGGTTATACCATCACCTCATTGTACCAACTTCAACTCATTCACCCCAAAATGTAATAATAAACTAATCCAACTTTTAAAAAAGAGGATTTCAAATGCATCTACAGGTATGAACAAGTAAACTACCTCTGCTTTGTCTTTTCAAATCTTGAATATTCATTAATGCTCCAATTTTGAGTCAAATGATGAAACAACTTAAAAGGACAAACTTATTCCAATATAATAAACCCTAGTCACCTAACCACCTTCACAATTAGACCTCCTCCATTGTGAGACCACTTCTATTAAGTGATTACCTCTATTAAGAGACCACCTCTGTTAAGCAGCCATCCCTTTAAAGAAATTTCTTCTATTTTTCCTTTGGCCTACCTCTTACACAGCCTACCTGTGTAAAGATACAAGTTGTTGGACTTCCCAAGAAAGTGGAATTTATTAGATAATTTTAAATCAATACAAAAAATCACAAGAGTTTTTTCTCAAAATTCGAATATTATTATGTTCAGGTTACATTTAAGCAATGTAATAGAGATATTAAAGTCATTGAGGAAATGATTTCCTTCAAAAACCACACTTATCAGTCATGCATGTCCTGTCCTGTTAGTGTGTAATTTATGATAGGTTAAAAGAGAAATAACTGAAACACTCCCTTAAGCCTGATGTAATCAAGTTGAAAATTAATTCAATTAAGACAAGACCTTATGTTTCATTTAGCACCGAGTGTTTAGACAAATTCTCCATTCCTCAAATGGAAAAGGTACGGAATATCTTATTGATGTTTACGATTGCTTGCTAAAGTGTAACCCTTCCACCCCTTCAGACACTTAAGGACTCATCCATATCAATGCATAGTAGAGTCTACTTGTTACACAGGGGTGAAAGGGTTAACTCATTCACCCCTTAAGACACATGTGAACTTATCCAATTCAAAGGGTGGAATAGTTCACTATAACATTTCAGGGGTGAATGGGTTGAAGCTCATTTATACATAACCGGAAAATCAATTTGTGTCACTCGCAGACACAACATCAAGTCTCTAGCATACAAGCAAGCTTTGTAGTAAAGATACTCGAAGAGACATAATTATAAAGAAAAATGAATCTTATTTGATTTTACATACAAAGAAAATCATTTCAATCTACTTAGCACTGTATATACATAATACATTCATATGTAAGTTATAATGTAAACATATATATTATAACGATGTAAAGTCAAAGTTCACTCCTTCACACATAACTGATAATATTATAATACAATTACAACAGTATTAACAACAGTATCATTGTCAATAAGTAGGGCATGTTTTCATTGTTCTAACACCGCTCTTTTAATATCATGTGTACTACAATCGACGCAAAGTTATTTAGATAATAGACGCAAAATTACTCATGTGAGAATAGAACACATTAATGGAACAAGGTTTTGTTTCTCAACGTACTAAATGATCAGATGTGGGCCATTTTCGTTTAAGTGGTTCACAGAATTTCTGTCAGTACATAAAAAGTGTTTATAGATATGGAGCCGCGGCCCGTTTCAGAATGTAATGGGAGTCTCATTTCACACGTATATATTTATTATTTACTGACAGAAACTCGAGCAATTGTGAGTGGTTGAACTGGTCGGTCCACAGGAGTTTGTTTATTAAATAAGGTCGGACCTAGTAATCTGATGCGTCTTTCAGGCGAGCCTCTGGAAAGCCTTGCAAGGCCTGCATAAATATCTCCAGGTCTGTCAGGATTTATACCAGAAAATGTAACATTTAAGAACAGACAAACCAAACGAAAACGAACCTGATAATTAAATAATAATAATTATTATTCGAGGTTTTTATATGCCGCTAACGATACAACACAAATGCCATGACCGGGATTCGAACTCGCAACCCTTCGATCACGAGCCCAGGCATCCTATCACTAGACCACCGTGCCTCCATATGTATGTAAATATAAATGTATGCAATTTCTTCCCAACACCATTAAACATTGAATAGCACAAAACGGAAATTCAAAAGTCTGATAGCATCACATTATTGTCACCATACATGAACATCTGAATGAAAACAAACATGTTTACATAGAATATGTAACTATACAGATGCTGAATTAATCTTAAACATGTATAATTATCATATACCTCATGAGGACTCCCATCCGTTGGGCTAGACGTAGCGACAGCCTATCCGTATCCGTACCCAGGTGGCTGACCGGACCTGGGGCGTGATCTGTGAGGTCAAGGTCAGCAAAGAACCACAGAGGGCGTTAGGACTCACACAACTAAATCAGCCTATCACTACGTGTTTCATACGTTTGTAGTCCCTACCGAAAATTTGTTCCGGCTAAGTACAGTGATTCTGAATAATCTAAATAGGTAATTGTTGACATATTGGGCATTGAATGAAATCTATAGATGTTTAACTTTACAAAAATGTATACTTTTGGTAGATTTTGATATGTGATGGCGGATTGATATGAGGTCAAAAGTCAGAGGGTGCTCCCGTCTCATTTCACTGGTTTGATATGTAAATTTCCAGTTGTCCGAAGCAGACGCCCGTAGCGAGCTAAAATGCCACGAAACATCTGATAAAATGTCATTTGAAGGCTTTGCCATGTTAGTTGTCACTAGTAATACTATATAGTAAATTATTTAGTTGTGTGAATTTAACCCCTAATTAGACTTTAATAAGAACAGAAATCGTCGAACATGAATTCAGGTAAGTGAAATGTACTAATTTCTCGTCTTATTATTAATTGGCTAATTGTCAGATTAGCCAAGCTAACTGGCTATGAAGTAACTCTCTTAGAAAATGGATTGCCTTTGATTAATTGAGCGTCAGTTTATTCTTATTTGTCATTGGTATTTTTGACGGGTTTTTAACGCTCGGTTTGTATAAATAAAACGAATGATATAGTCAATATCAATTTTTTTTTCATTTGTTTTTTTTTAAAAATATCTTTTTCTAATTTTATAGATACACCCTATCCTCGCCATGAAGACCGTAAACGGAAGTATGCCGAAGATTCGTTAGAAAATACTGAAGAAGATCAAGCTCTTTCTTTGACGCCAAAACGTCAGAGAGGGAACAACAGTTTTCTGGACCTTCAAAATCAAGAATCGACGGTATGAAATATGCCTAATGTTAGCAAGAATGAACAATGTGCAATTCTTCCCTCTTCGCTACTCTAAATTTATTATTTTTTCAACTTCATTTTTGCATTACAAATAATCTTGTTAGAATGTTTTATATTCTATTTTCGGACTTCTTTACTTTTATTTCTTGCCTTGTTAAATTTTCTTTCCTCGTTGTTTTTTTTTTTTTTTTTTTGCTATTCTAAATTGATTTGTTTTTCAACTTCATTTTTTTTGCATTACAAATAGTCTTTTTCCAAAGTTTATATTATTTTTTTTTTAGTATTTCTTCACTTTTAGTTATAAATTTCTAATACTTTCTCCGCTTTTTACTTTCGTTTCCTCAGACATTATCATCTAGTACCCGTCTTTCATCTTCTATGACATTTTCCTTTGGTGCTCGTCTTTCGAATACTCAGACATTCTCCTTTGAATCTACTAGTCTGGAGGCTGCATTTGATATATTCAAATCTGACTCTTACAATAAACGGTGAGGATTTGTTCTGTTTTTAATACTGTAAATCTTCGCAATCTGACCCAGTATCCTTAAAACCGTCCTCGATATCCAGGGGTTACGATCACTCACACTCTCTACATCCCTGGAATATGTCATGGCAAAACTGAAGGCTGCGTGTGCGCCAACTTTTTTGGCGAGACAAGGAGACAAGGAGACAAGGCTTGACCCTCTGATGTACATCAAAAAAATCGCGTGGTCACAAAACGGTAAAAATTGACAGGCTTTGAAGTCAGTCGCGGTTCCTTTGTAATCTTCTTAGGACAGGTATGCAGCCTAGCGATTGGTCAGGATTTGTTTTACCTGAGCATGCCTTCAGTTTTGCCATGACATATTCCAGGGGTGGGGAAAGGGTAGCTGATCGTACACGTATACGTAGCCCCTGGATATCGAGGATGCCTTAAAACAGTTCTTAGTACATGTATATAAACTCAACTTTCGTTCTCAAAACGAACTTTCATAAATCTTAGAAAAACTTGTGTAAAGATTAAAGTCTATATATGAGAATGGTAACAGCTACAAGTTTTAAATAACATAGAAAAATGATCATAATCAATTTATTTTGAATTCTGTAAACAATCGAAACTGTTTTTGAGCAAGAAAATATGCATTCGAAATAAGGTTGAAGCTGTCAGAGCGCTGTATTTGTTTAAAAAAAAAAGAAGATGTTTTGAAGTTTCATTTGATTTAGATCAATTCTCGGTTAAGAAATGCCATCTAAAGAAGATAACATTTATACCATTTGGGGAGGGCCAGTTTACAGTTAATTGTTCTAAACCCTTCAAAATGTGTACAATTTCTATAAAAACGTACGTTTAGGTCATGATATATGTAGCTACTAGCTAGTATAACCAAATCCTCAGGTTTCGTGTGGACGCCGAAAAGTAAATTGTCATTTTCATTGTTGCCAAGTAGTTAAGTCAGTTTATTTTTCTTGTAGGAATAATGGGGAGGGGTTTAGGGGAGGGATTTACTTCTAAAGTTAGATTTCGAAATTCTCTGAATTGTCATGAAACTGACACATTATAAAGGACTGTCGTTTGTAATTGTAGGTGTCATGGCGGCCAAACTCGACGCCTTGTCTGACGAAGAGGCGTACTGGCCACTTGCGGACCAGTATTATGTGGCTCCGAATGACGATGACGTCAATATTAATGGAGACGATGACGCTGATGAGAGTGATGAAGATGATTTTGACGAGAGTGATGATGATGGTGATATATCAGAAGGTGGTTACGAAGGAGACGATGATGAAACTGACGAAGAGAATGCTAACGAAGATGATGCTGATGATAATGAGGGGGGAAATGGCGATGATGAAGATGGCAATGATGAAGATGAGGATGAAGAATACAAAGTTGGTGATGATGATGACGAGGAGGGAATGACAGAGGAAGAAATTGGACTTCTATTGTATGGAATTTTTGACGCCACTTACAATACTTCTCCATATGACCACGAAGAATAGAAAACACAGTTTTCAATCATAACTAATTAACGGAAAGCATGGCCATCAGATTGCTTAAAGGAACAGTTGACGACAATGTTCAGGGATACGCTGAACTAGACGGTCAAAACAATTTAAATAGTTCACTCAAACTCGTAATAATAACGTTTTTGTCCAATTTGAATTATAAATGTTCATTTCTGTATCTATTTCCTTCTCTGTCTGTATTTTTCTGTTCGTCTCAATTTTTCGCCATCTCTCCTTGTTGGTCTGATACTATCCTGTTTCCAAATCCATTTATTCTATCTCACCTCATTTTCAATTCCACATTCCCTGGTATATCTTAAGCATGATTTCTCCCCTCTTTCGTTTTTAATATCGAACCCAACAGTATAATATGTCCATTCTTCCCTTCCCTGTCATAATCAAAACTGACTGACACAAACTTTCCTCATGTACCTTTTCCTTGGATTTCATCTTCCTTTAACATTTAAGATCTCTTAGTTATCGTCTGCATTCATCTTTATTTATCATCTCACCATACCTATTTATTTAGCATCTCCATAATCTCTATTCATCTCCAAACATCTCTATTCATATCCATAATCTCTATTCATCTCCATGCATCTCTATTAATCTCTATAATCTCTATTCATCTCCATATCTCTCTATTCATCTCCATATCTCTCTATTCATCTCCATACATCTCTATTCATCTCCATACATGTCTATTCATCTCCATAATCTTTATTAATCTCCATGCATCTCTATTCATCGCCATACATCTCTATTCAGCTCCATACATCTGTATTCATCTCCATGTATCTCTATTCATCGCCATATATCTCTATTCATCTCCATGCATCTGTATTCATCTCCATACATCTCTATTCATCTCAATTCATCTCCATATATCTGTATTCATCTCCATACATCTCTATTCATCTCCATACATCTTTCTTTATCATCTCCATATATCTCTATTCATCTCCATACATCTCTATTCATCTCCATCCATCTTTCTTTGATCATCTCCATAATCTCTTTTCATCTCCATCCATCTTTCTTTTATCATCTCCATACATCTCTATTCATCTCCATACATCTCTATTCATCTCCATACATCTCTATTCATCTCCATACATCTTTCTTTATCTCTTCATATACCTGTATACATCTCTATATAATTTCCATATTTTTTTTATTGATCATCTTTATACACATGTACATCTTTATTATCTCCATGCATCTTATCATCTACATACACCTTTATTTTTTATACATACATCTATATTTTCTCTATAGATCTTTTTCACGTTTTACATGTCTCTTTCAACTCCATACATATTTATTCATCATTTCCGTTCATGTAGTGTTATCATCTCAACACTATCCTATTATCTTTATACAAATCACCATGCATAGCCATCTAACTTCAAATATCTATCCAATAGAAAAAATAAACTTACTTGAACCTTCTTACCGTGTTTGTTTTTCTGTCTGAACAGAAATTATTTAAAAAGCCCCCCCCCCCCCCCTCCCCATATTAATTCTGAAAAGTACATGTACACCTTTATATGACGATCTCGTATAACGGATAGTTAAAAGCACAGGGACCTGAGAATTTGTTACAGCTAGTTTTGGATCTAAAATAGGGTTTTTAGAGTTATTTTACATATTTGGGGTTAAAATAAATTTTTCTGGCCATTGAGGGGGGCATTTTTATCGAAAATTGATTTTAACCCCCTTAATGTATAAAATAGCAAATAAAGGATATTCATTATGTGTTTATTTGTAAATACTCTGTTAGTCTGATCAGATGTAAAACTTGATAGAGTGATACTTTGGCGTGAATATGACGTAGTTTCTGAGATATATATCTATTGTACACAAGATTATCATGACTCAAGGACAGACAAAATAGAACTAAAGGACAGACAAAGTTGGACTAAACGACTGAAAAAGTGGGACTCGATGACAGACAAAGTGGGACTAAAGGACTGACGAAGTGGGACTAAAGGACTGACAAAGTGGGACTCAAGGACAGACAAAGTGGGACTCAAGGACTGACAAAGTGGGACTCAAGGACTGACAAAGTGGGACTCAAGGACTGACAAAGTGGGACTCAAGGACAGACAAAGTGGGACTCAAGGACTGACAAAGTGGGACTCAAGGACTGACAAAGTGGGACTCAAGGACTGACAAAGTGGGACTCAAGGACAGACAAAGTGGGACTAAAGGACTGACGAAGTGGGACTAAAGGACTGACAAAGTGGGACTAAAGGACTGACAAAGTGGGACTCAAGGACAGACAAAGTGGGACTTAAGGACAAAGTGGGCCTCAAGGACAGACAAAGTGGGACTAAAGGACTGACGAAGTGGGATTCAAGGACAAAGTGGGACTCAAGGACAGACAAAGTGGGACTAAAGGACTGACAAAGTGGGACTAAAGGTCTGACAAAGTGGGACTAAAAGACTGACAAAGCGGGACTAAAGGACGGACAAAATGGGACTCAAGGACTGACAAAGTGGGACTAAAGGACTGACGAAGTGGGGCTAAAGGACTGACAAAGTGGGACTCAAGGACTGACGAAGTGGGACTAATGGACTGACAAAGTGTGACTCAAAGACAAAGGCGGACTAAAGGACTGACGAAGTGGGACTAAAGGACTGACAAAGTGGGGCTAAAGGACAAAGTGGGACTCAAGGACTGACAAAGTGGGACTAAAGAACTGACAAAGTGGGACTAATGGACTGACAAAGTGGGACTCAAGGACAGACAAAGTGGGACTAAAGGACTGACAAAGTGGGACTAAAGGACAAACAAAGTGGGACTCAAGGACAGACAAAGTGTGACTCAAGGACTGACAAAGTGGGACTAATGGACTGACAAAGTGTGACTCAAAGACAAAGAGGGACTCAAGGACAAAGTAAATAATACTCCCTTACCTACATTTTTTTGTAAGTGTATGCGTAATAAATAGACAAACGATATGATGATTTGGTAATTTGTATTTGTTTATTTTTTTATAATCATATTACAAACTGTACAATGATACCATGCAATTTAAATTACATCTATCCACATATAGCAAGATTACATACATACAGACATGTTTATACCGGTATACATTTCAGCAATCAGACTAAATCAAAACGATCCAAATAAATAACCTACCCCCCAAAAAAAGATGTATAAGAAACAAAAGTGACTTAAAATAACTTGTATCGACATTGAAAATATCTACAAATTAAGTGCACAAATTATATCATCCTTTGTAAGCGGATAGACTTGATTCATGTTCAAAATCACTACATTCCTACTTTGTCTATAAACAATGAAATACATTATGTACTATAAACATTTCAAAAAAAAAAAATCTTAAGTGTTTTTAATTTTTAAATATTGTTATCTGGAACTAGCTTTAGATCACCAGAGATGCATAATTAATATCTTGGTGTACATACGCTTTGCTGGTCATTTGTCTGATGAAGGTAACGCGGTACATTATTTAATAGTCATCGAAACTGTCACATAAAACACATTTATTGGATGTGTAAAATAATCTTCACATAATATGAAAAGGTTCCTGTCTGATCATGTATAGTTTTCCTGGGTTCTCTGGTTTCTGCTCCCACACCGAGACCAAATAACACTAACACTCCGGCCAAAAAGAGTGATAAATCTAAGTCACAACTATACAGAGATGAAAACAGTCAATTGTGAAAAAGGAGGAATCCAACATTTTAAAGGGGTTTTAATGGGAAATTTAAAGAATTAACATTGCAGCAAAATTATCAAAAAAGAAGGAATTCCTTTTGAGGAGGATTTTCATCCCAGACTTTATAACTTGCTTCTTAATTGTATATTAAAAAATTATATTTCAAGTGACATGTAGATCCAAAACTGGTTATTAATTATTATCCCTCTTTTATTGTTATTTTATTACAAAGTTTCTCTTATATTTCACAAGAATAACTTTATAGTCAAGTCTTTTAGTCAGCACAAAAAATGACTTTTGACAACACAGTAGCTTTTGGTTTCATGAAATTCTAAAAATAACAAAAAAGGAAATATTCACATACACAAATGTATTTGTAAACAACAGAGTTTAATGGCTAAATCTTTAAAAACATTAATATTCAGATTATGTACAATGTCGGGTAAATACAGGGTTGTCTCCCATTTCCACACTTTGACACTCTCGCTGAATCATTCTCTCACAAATACACTGAAAGACGTGTCTAATTTGAAAAATATATATTGCAGCTGTTTATATACAAACTTGTTTTACACATTTTTCAAACAAAAGCATTTATTAAATAATTCAATTTAAAAATTAAGCACTATAACGGGTAAGATTACTGGGGAAGAGGAAGGGAGGTAACTCTTATGATCTCCACTTATTTCCTGGGGCAAACCAACTACAAATATGAACAATTAATTCAGGTTATACCATCACCTCATTGTACCAACTTCAACTCATTCACCCCAAAATGTAATAATAAACTAATCCAACTTTTAAAAAAGAGGATTTCAAATGCATCTACAGGTATGAACAAGTAAACTACCTCTGCTTTGTCTTTTCAAATCTTGAATATTCATTAATGCTCCAATTTTGAGTCAAATGATGAAACAACTTAAAAGGACAAACTTATTCCAATATAATAAACCCTAGTCACCTAACCACCTTCACAATTAGACCTCCTCCATTGTGAGACCACTTCTATTAAGTGATTACCTCTATTAAGAGACCACCTCTGTTAAGCAGCCATCCCTTTAAAGAAATTTCTTCTATTTTTCCTTTGGCCTACCTCTTACACAGCCTACCTGTGTAAAGATACAAGTTGTTGGACTTCCCAAGAAAGTGGAATTTATTAGATAATTTTAAATCAATACAAAAAATCACAAGAGTTTTTTCTCAAAATTCGAATATTATTATGTTCAGGTTACATTTAAGCAATGTAATAGAGATATTAAAGTCATTGAGGAAATGATTTCCTTCAAAAACCACACTTATCAGTCATGCATGTCCTGTCCTGTTAGTGTGTAATTTATGATAGGTTAAAAGAGAAATAACTGAAACACTCCCTTAAGCCTGATGTAATCAAGTTGAAAATTAATTCAATTAAGACAAGACCTTATGTTTCATTTAGCACCGAGTGTTTAGACAAATTCTCCATTCCTCAAATGGAAAAGGTACGGAATATCTTATTGATGTTTACGATTGCTTGCTAAAGTGTAACCCTTCCACCCCTTCAGACACTTAAGGACTCATCCATATCAATGCATAGTAGAGTCTACTTGTTACACAGGGGTGAAAGGGTTAACTCATTCACCCCTTAAGACACATGTGAACTTATCCAATTCAAAGGGTGGAATAGTTCACTATAACATTTCAGGGGTGAATGGGTTGAAGCTCATTTATACATAACCGGAAAATCAATTTGTGTCACTCGCAGACACAACATCAAGTCTCTAGCATACAAGCAAGCTTTGTAGTAAAGATACTCGAAGAGACATAATTATAAAGAAAAATGAATCTTATTTGATTTTACATACAAAGAAAATCATTTCAATCTACTTAGCACTGTATATACATAATACATTCATATGTAAGTTATAATGTAAGCATATATATTATAACGATGTAAAGTCAAAGTTCACTCCTTCACACATAACTGATAATATTATAATACAATTACAACAGTATTAACAACAGTATCATTGTCAATAAGTAGGGCATGTTTTCATTGTTCTAACACCGCTCTTTTAATATCATGTGTACTACAATCGACGCAAAGTTATTTAGATAATAGACGCAAAATTACTCATGTGAGAATAGAACACATTAATGGAACAAGGTTTTGTTTCTCAACGTACTAAATGATCAGATGTGGGCCATTTTCGTTTAAGTGGTTCACAGAATTTCTGTCAGTACATAAAAAGTGTTTATAGATATGGAGCCGCGGCCCGTTTCAGAATGTAATGGGAGTCTCATTTCACACGTATATATTTATTATTTACTGACAGAAACTCGAGCAATTGTGAGTGGTTGAACTGGTCGGTCCACAGGAGTTTGTTTATTAAATAAGGTCGGACCTAGTAATCTGATGCGTCTTTCAGGCGAGCCTCTGGAAAGCCTTGCAAGGCCTGCATAAATATCTCCAGGTCTGTCAGGATTTATACCAGAAAATGTAACATTTAAGAACAGACAAACCAAACGAAAACGAACCTGATAATTAAATAATAATAATTATTATTCGAGGTTTTTATATGCCGCTAACGATACAACACAAATGCCATGACCGGGATTCGAACTCGCAACCCTTCGATCACGAGCCCAGGCATCCTATCACTAGACCACCGTGCCTCCATATGTATGTAAATATAAATGTATGCAATTTCTTCCCAACACCATTAAACATTGAATAGCACAAAACGGAAATTCAAAAGTCTGATAGCATCACATTATTGTCACCATACATGAACATCTGAATGAAAACAAACATGTTTACATAGAATATGTAACTATACAGATGCTGAATTAATCTTAAACATGTATAATTATCATATACCTCATGAGGACTCCCATCCGTTGGGCTAGACGTAGCGACAGCCTATCCGTATCCGTACCCAGGTGGCTGACCGGACCTGGGGCGTGATCTGTGAGGTCAAGGTCAGCAAAGAACCACAGAGGGCGTTAGGACTCACACAACTAAATCAGCCTATCACTACGTGTTTCATACGTTTGTAGTCCCTACCGAAAATTTGTTCCGGCTAAGTACAGTGATTCTGAATAATCTAAATAGGTAATTGTTGACATATTGGGCATTGAATGAAATCTATAGATGTTTAACTTTACAAAAATGTATACTTTTGGTAGATTTTGATATGTGATGGCGGATTGATATGAGGTCAAAAGTCAGAGGGTGCTCCCGTCTCATTTCACTGGTTTGATATGTAAATTTCCAGTTGTCCGAAGCAGACGCCCGTAGCGAGCTAAAATGCCACGAAACATCTGATAAAATGTCATTTGAAGGCTTTGCCATGTTAGTTGTCACTAGTAATACTATATAGTAAATTATTTAGTTGTGTGAATTTAACCCCTAATTAGACTTTAATAAGAACAGAAATCGTCGAACATGAATTCAGGTAAGTGAAATGTACTAATTTCTCGTCTTATTATTAATTGGCTAATTGTCAGATTAGCCAAGCTAACTGGCTATGAAGTAACTCTCTTAGAAAATGGATTGCCTTTGATTAATTGAGCGTCAGTTTATTCTTATTTGTCATTGGTATTTTTGACGGGTTTTTAACGCTCGGTTTGTATAAATAAAACGAATGATATAGTCAATATCAATTTTTTTTTCATTTGTTTTTTTTTAAAAATATCTTTTTCTAATTTTATAGATACACCCTATCCTCGCCATGAAGACCGTAAACGGAAGTATGCCGAAGATTCGTTAGAAAATACTGAAGAAGATCAAGCTCTTTCTTTGACGCCAAAACGTCAGAGAGGGAACAACAGTTTTCTGGACCTTCAAAATCAAGAATCGACGGTATGAAATATGCCTAATGTTAGCAAGAATGAACAATGTGCAATTCTTCCCTCTTCGCTACTCTAAATTTATTATTTTTTCAACTTCATTTTTGCATTACAAATAATCTTGTTAGAATGTTTTATATTCTATTTTCGGACTTCTTTACTTTTATTTCTTGCCTTGTTAAATTTTCTTTCCTCGTTGTTTTTTTTTTTTTTTTTTTTGCTATTCTAAATTGATTTGTTTTTCAACTTCATTTTTTTTGCATTACAAATAGTCTTTTTCCAAAGTTTATATTATTTTTTTTTTAGTATTTCTTCACTTTTAGTTATAAATTTCTAATACTTTCTCCGCTTTTTACTTTCGTTTCCTCAGACATTATCATCTAGTACCCGTCTTTCATCTTCTATGACATTTTCCTTTGGTGCTCGTCTTTCGAATACTCAGACATTCTCCTTTGAATCTACTAGTCTGGAGGCTGCATTTGATATATTCAAATCTGACTCTTACAATAAACGGTGAGGATTTGTTCTGTTTTTAATACTGTAAATCTTCGCAATCTGACCCAGTATCCTTAAAACCGTCCTCGATATCCAGGGGTTACGATCACTCACACTCTCTACATCCCTGGAATATGTCATGGCAAAACTGAAGGCTGCGTGTGCGCCAACTTTTTTGGCGAGACAAGGAGACAAGGAGACAAGGCTTGACCCTCTGATGTACATCAAAAAAATCGCGTGGTCACAAAACGGTAAAAATTGACAGGCTTTGAAGTCAGTCGCGGTTCCTTTGTAATCTTCTTAGGACAGGTATGCAGCCTAGCGATTGGTCAGGATTTGTTTTACCTGAGCATGCCTTCAGTTTTGCCATGACATATTCCAGGGGTGGGGAAAGGGTAGCTGATCGTACACGTATACGTAGCCCCTGGATATCGAGGATGCCTTAAAACAGTTCTTAGTACATGTATATAAACTCAACTTTCGTTCTCAAAACGAACTTTCATAAATCTTAGAAAAACTTGTGTAAAGATTAAAGTCTATATATGAGAATGGTAACAGCTACAAGTTTTAAATAACATAGAAAAATGATCATAATCAATTTATTTTGAATTCTGTAAACAATCGAAACTGTTTTTGAGCAAGAAAATATGCATTCGAAATAAGGTTGAAGCTGTCAGAGCGCTGTATTTGTTTAAAAAAAAAAGAAGATGTTTTGAAGTTTCATTTGATTTAGATCAATTCTCGGTTAAGAAATGCCATCTAAAGAAGATAACATTTATACCATTTGGGGAGGGCCAGTTTACAGTTAATTGTTCTAAACCCTTCAAAATGTGTACAATTTCTATAAAAACGTACGTTTAGGTCATGATATATGTAGCTACTAGCTAGTATAACCAAATCCTCAGGTTTCGTGTGGACGCCGAAAAGTAAATTGTCATTTTCATTGTTGCCAAGTAGTTAAGTCAGTTTATTTTTCTTGTAGGAATAATGGGGAGGGGTTTAGGGGAGGGATTTACTTCTAAAGTTAGATTTCGAAATTCTCTGAATTGTCATGAAACTGACACATTATAAAGGACTGTCGTTTGTAATTGTAGGTGTCATGGCGGCCAAACTCGACGCCTTGTCTGACGAAGAGGCGTACTGGCCACTTGCGGACCAGTATTATGTGGCTCCGAATGACGATGACGTCAATATTAATGGAGACGATGACGCTGATGAGAGTGATGAAGATGATTTTGACGAGAGTGATGATGATGGTGATATATCAGAAGGTGGTTACGAAGGAGACGATGATGAAACTGACGAAGAGAATGCTAACGAAGATGATGCTGATGATAATGAGGGGGGAAATGGCGATGATGAAGATGGCAATGATGAAGATGAGGATGAAGAATACAAAGTTGGTGATGATGATGACGAGGAGGGAATGACAGAGGAAGAAATTGGACTTCTATTGTATGGAATTTTTGACGCCACTTACAATACTTCTCCATATGACCACGAAGAATAGAAAACACAGTTTTCAATCATAACTAATTAACGGAAAGCATGGCCATCAGATTGCTTAAAGGAACAGTTGACGACAATGTTCAGGGATACGCTGAACTAGACGGTCAAAACAATTTAAATAGTTCACTCAAACTCGTAATAATAACGTTTTTGTCCAATTTGAATTATAAATGTTCATTTCTGTATCTATTTCCTTCTCTGTCTGTATTTTTCTGTTCGTCTCAATTTTTCGCCATCTCTCCTTGTTGGTCTGATACTATCCTGTTTCCAAATCCATTTATTCTATCTCACCTCATTTTCAATTCCACATTCCCTGGTATATCTTAAGCATGATTTCTCCCCTCTTTCGTTTTTAATATCGAACCCAACAGTATAATATGTCCATTCTTCCCTTCCCTGTCATAATCAAAACTGACTGACACAAACTTTCCTCATGTACCTTTTCCTTGGATTTCATCTTCCTTTAACATTTAAGATCTCTTAGTTATCGTCTGCATTCATCTTTATTTATCATCTCACCATACCTATTTATTTAGCATCTCCATAATCTCTATTCATCTCCAAACATCTCTATTCATATCCATAATCTCTATTCATCTCCATGCATCTCTATTAATCTCTATAATCTCTATTCATCTCCATATCTCTCTATTCATCTCCATATCTCTCTATTCATCTCCATACATCTCTATTCATCTCCATACATGTCTATTCATCTCCATAATCTTTATTAATCTCCATGCATCTCTATTCATCGCCATACATCTCTATTCAGCTCCATACATCTGTATTCATCTCCATGTATCTCTATTCATCGCCATATATCTCTATTCATCTCCATGCATCTGTATTCATCTCCATACATCTCTATTCATCTCAATTCATCTCCATATATCTGTATTCATCTCCATACATCTCTATTCATCTCCATACATCTTTCTTTATCATCTCCATATATCTCTATTCATCTCCATACATCTCTATTCATCTCCATCCATCTTTCTTTGATCATCTCCATAATCTCTTTTCATCTCCATCCATCTTTCTTTTATCATCTCCATACATCTCTATTCATCTCCATACATCTCTATTCATCTCCATACATCTCTATTCATCTCCATACATCTCTATTCATCTCCATACATCTTTCTTTATCTCTTCATATACCTGTATACATCTCTATTTAATTTCCATATTTTTTTTATTGATCATCTTTATACACATGTACATCTTTATTATCTCCATGCATCTTATCATCTACATACACCTTTATTTTTTATACATACATCTATATTTTCTCTATAGATCTTTTTCACGTTTTACATGTCTCTTTCAACTCCATACATATTTATTCATCATTTCCGTTCATGTAGTGTTATCATCCCAACACTATCCTATTATCTTTATACAAATCACCATGCATAGCCATCTAACTTCAAATATCTATCCAATAGAAAAAATAAACTTACTTGAACCTTCTTACCGTGTTTGTTTTTCTGTCTGAACAGAAATTATTTAAAAAGCCCCCCCCCCCCTCCCCATATTAATTCTGAAAAGTACATGTACACCTTTATATGACGATCTCGTATAACGGATAGTTAAAAGCACAGGGACCTGAGAATTTGTTACAGCTAGTTTTGGATCTAAAATAGGGTTTTTAGAGTTATTTTACATATTTGGGGTTAAAATAAATTTTTCTGGCCATTGAGGGGGGCATTTTTATCGAAAATTGATTTTAACCCCCTTAATGTATAAAATAGCAAATAAAGGATATTCATTATGTGTTTATTTGTAAATACTCTGTTAGTCTGATCAGATGTAAAACTTGATAGAGTGATACTTTGGCGTGAATATGACGTAGTTTCTGAGATATATATCTATTGTACACAAGATTATCATGACTCAAGGACAGACAAAATAGAACTAAAGGACAGACAAAGTTGGACTAAACGACTGAAAAAGTGGGACTCGATGACAGACAAAGTGGGACTAAAGGACTGACGAAGTGGGACTAAAGGACTGACAAAGTGGGACTCAAGGACAGACAAAGTGGGACTCAAGGACTGACAAAGTGGGACTCAAGGACTGACAAAGTGGGACTCAAGGACTGACAAAGTGGGACTCAAGGACAGACAAAGTGGGACTCAAGGACTGACAAAGTGGGACTCAAGGACTGACAAAGTGGGACTCAAGGACTGACAAAGTGGGACTCAAGGACAGACAAAGTGGGACTAAAGGACTGACGAAGTGGGACTAAAGGACTGACAAAGTGGGACTAAAGGACTGACAAAGTGGGACTCAAGGACAGACAAAGTGGGACTTAAGGACAAAGTGGGCCTCAAGGACAGACAAAGTGGGACTAAAGGACTGACGAAGTGGGATTCAAGGACAAAGTGGGACTCAAGGACAGACAAAGTGGGACTAAAGGACTGACAAAGTGGGACTAAAGGTCTGACAAAGTGGGACTAAAAGACTGACAAAGCGGGACTAAAGGACGGACAAAATGGGACTCAAGGACTGACAAAGTGGGACTAAAGGACTGACGAAGTGGGGCTAAAGGACTGACAAAGTGGGACTCAAGGACTGACGAAGTGGGACTAATGGACTGACAAAGTGTGACTCAAAGACAAAGGCGGACTAAAGGACTGACGAAGTGGGACTAAAGGACTGACAAAGTGGGGCTAAAGGACAAAGTGGGACTCAAGGACTGACAAAGTGGGACTAAAGGACTGACAAAGTGGGACTAATGGACTGACAAAGTGGGACTCAAGGACAGACAAAGTGGGACTAAAGGACTGACAAAGTGGGACTAAAGGACAAACAAAGTGGGACTCAAGGACAGACAAAGTGTGACTCAAGGACTGACAAAGTGGGACTAATGGACTGACAAAGTGTGACTCAAAGACAAAGAGGGACTCAAGGACAAAGTAAATAATACTCCCTTACCTACATTTTTTTGTAAGTGTATGCGTAATAAATAGACAAACGATATGATGATTTGGTAATTTGTATTTGTTTATTTTTTTATAATCATATTACAAACTGTACAATGATACCATGCAATTTAAATTACATCTATCCACATATAGCAAGATTACATACATACAGACATGTATATACCGGTATACATTTCAGCAATCAGACTAAATCAAAACGATCCAAATAAATAACCTACCCCCCAAAAAAAGATGTATAAGAAACAAAAGTGACTTAAAATAACTTGTATCGACATTGAAAATATCTACAAATTAAGTGCACAAATTATATCATCCTTTGTAAGCGGATAGACTTGATTCATGTTCAAAATCACTACATTCCTACTTTGTCTATAAACAATGAAATACATTATGTACTATAAACATTTCAAAAAAAAAAAATCTTAAGTGTTTTTAATTTTTAAATATTGTTATCTGGAACTAGCTTTAGATCACCAGAGATGCATAATTAATATCTTGGTGTACATACGCTTTGCTGGTCATTTGTCTGATGAAGGTAACGCGGTACATTATTTAATAGTCATCGAAACTGTCACATAAAACACATTTATTGGATGTGTAAAATAATCTTCACATAATATGAAAAGGTTCCTGTCTGATCATGTATAGTTTTCCTGGGTTCTCTGGTTTCTGCTCCCACACCGAGACCAAATAACACTAACACTCCGGCCAAAAAGAGTGATAAATCTAAGTCACAACTATACAGAGATGAAAACAGTCAATTGTGAAAAAGGAGGAATCCAACATTTTAAAGGGGTTTTAATGGGAAATTTAAAGAATTAACATTGCAGCAAAATTATCAAAAAAGAAGGAATTCCTTTTGAGGAGGATTTTCATCCCAGACTTTATAACTTGCTTCTTAATTGTATATTAAAAAATTATATTTCAAGTGACATGTAGATCCAAAACTGGTTATTAATTATTATCCCTCTTTTATTGTTATTTTATTACAAAGTTTCTCTTATATTTCACAAGAATAACTTTATAGTCAAGTCTTTTAGTCAGCACAAAAAATGACTTTTGACAACACAGTAGCTTTTGGTTTCATGAAATTCTAAAAATAACAAAAAAGGAAATATTCACATACACAAATGTATTTGTAAACAACAGAGTTTAATGGCTAAATCTTTAAAAACATTAATATTCAGATTATGTACAATGTCGGGTAAATACAGGGTTGTCTCCCATTTCCACACTTTGACACTCTCGCTGAATCATTCTCTCACAAATACACTGAAAGACGTGTCTAATTTGAAAAATATATATTGCAGCTGTTTATATACAAACTTGTTTTACACATTTTTCAAACAAAAGCATTTATTAAATAATTCAATTTAAAAATTAAGCACTATAACGGGTAAGATTACTGGGGAAGAGGAAGGGAGGTAACTCTTATGATCTCCACTTATTTCCTGGGGCAAACCAACTACAAATATGAACAATTAATTCAGGTTATACCATCACCTCATTGTACCAACTTCAACTCATTCACCCCAAAATGTAATAATAAACTAATCCAACTTTTAAAAAAGAGGATTTCAAATGCATCTACAGGTATGAACAAGTAAACTACCTCTGCTTTGTCTTTTCAAATCTTGAATATTCATTAATGCTCCAATTTTGAGTCAAATGATGAAACAACTTAAAAGGACAAACTTATTCCAATATAATAAACCCTAGTCACCTAACCACCTTCACAATTAGACCTCCTCCATTGTGAGACCACTTCTATTAAGTGATTACCTCTATTAAGAGACCACCTCTGTTAAGCAGCCATCCCTTTAAAGAAATTTCTTCTATTTTTCCTTTGGCCTACCTCTTACACAGCCTACCTGTGTAAAGATACAAGTTGTTGGACTTCCCAAGAAAGTGGAATTTATTAGATAATTTTAAATCAATACAAAAAATCACAATAGTTTTTTCTCAAAATTCGAATATTATTATGTTCAGGTTACATTTAAGCAATGTAATAGAGATATTAAAGTCATTGAGGAAATGATTTCCTTCAAAAACCACACTTATCAGTCATGCATGTCCTGTCCTGTTAGTGTGTAATTTATGATAGGTTAAAAGAGAAATAACTGAAACACTCCCTTAAGCCTGATGTAATCAAGTTGAAAATTAATTCAATTAAGACAAGACCTTATGTTTCATTTAGCACCGAGTGTTTAGACAAATTCTCCATTCCTCAAATGGAAAAGGTACGGAATATCTTATTGATGTTTACGATTGCTTGCTAAAGTGTAACCCTTCCACCCCTTCAGACACTTAAGGACTCATCCATATCAATGCATAGTAGAGTCTACTTGTTACACAGGGGTGAAAGGGTTAACTCATTCACCCCTTAAGACACATGTGAACTTATCCAATTCAAAGGGTGGAATAGTTCACTATAACATTTCAGGGGTGAATGGGTTGAAGCTCATTTATACATAACCGGAAAATCAATTTGTGTCACTCGCAGACACAACATCAAGTCTCTAGCATACAAGCAAGCTTTGTAGTAAAGATACTCGAAGAGACATAATTATAAAGAAAAATGAATCTTATTTGATTTTACATACAAAGAAAATCATTTCAATCTACTTAGCACTGTATATACATAATACATTCATATGTAAGTTATAATGTAAGCATATATATTATAACGATGTAAAGTCAAAGTTCACTCCTTCACACATAACTGATAATATTATAATACAATTACAACAGTATTAACAACAGTATCATTGTCAATAAGTAGGGCATGTTTTCATTGTTCTAACACCGCTCTTTTAATATCATGTGTACTACAATCGACGCAAAGTTATTTAGATAATAGACGCAAAATTACTCATGTGAGAATAGAACACATTAATGGAACAAGGTTTTGTTTCTCAACGTACTAAATGATCAGATGTGGGCCATTTTCGTTTAAGTGGTTCACAGAATTTCTGTCAGTACATAAAAAGTGTTTATAGATATGGAGCCGCGGCCCGTTTCAGAATGTAATGGGAGTCTCATTTCACACGTATATATTTATTATTTACTGACAGAAACTCGAGCAATTGTGAGTGGTTGAACTGGTCGGTCCACAGGAGTTTGTTTATTAAATAAGGTCGGACCTAGTAATCTGATGCGTCTTTCAGGCGAGCCTCTGGAAAGCCTTGCAAGGCCTGCATAAATATCTCCAGGTCTGTCAGGATTTATACCAGAAAATGTAACATTTAAGAACAGACAAACCAAACGAAAACGAACCTGATAATTAAATAATAATAATTATTATTCGAGGTTTTTATATGCCGCTAACGATACAACACAAATGCCATGACCGGGATTCGAACTCGCAACCCTTCGATCACGAGCCCAGGCATCCTATCACTAGACCACCGTGCCTCCATATGTATGTAAATATAAATGTATGCAATTTCTTCCCAACACCATTAAACATTGAATAGCACAAAACGGAAATTCAAAAGTCTGATAGCATCACATTATTGTCACCATACATGAACATCTGAATGAAAACAAACATGTTTACATAGAATATGTAACTATACAGATGCTGAATTAATCTTAAACATGTATAATTATCATATACCTCATGAGGACTCCCATCCGTTGGGCTAGACGTAGCGACAGCCTATCCGTATCCGTACCCAGGTGGCTGACCGGACCTGGGGCGTGATCTGTGAGGTCAAGGTCAGCAAAGAACCACAGAGGGCGTTAGGACTCACACAACTAAATCAGCCTATCACTACGTGTTTCATACGTTTGTAGTCCCTACCGAAAATTTGTTCCGGCTAAGTACAGTGATTCTGAATAATCTAAATAGGTAATTGTTGACATATTGGGCATTGAATGAAATCTATAGATGTTTAACTTTACAAAAATGTATACTTTTGGTAGATTTTGATATGTGATGGCGGATTGATATGAGGTCAAAAGTCAGAGGGTGCTCCCGTCTCATTTCACTGGTTTGATATGTAAATTTCCAGTTGTCCGAAGCAGACGCCCGTAGCGAGCTAAAATGCCACGAAACATCTGATAAAATGTCATTTGAAGGCTTTGCCATGTTAGTTGTCACTAGTAATACTATATAGTAAATTATTTAGTTGTGTGAATTTAACCCCTAATTAGACTTTAATAAGAACAGAAATCGTCGAACATGAATTCAGGTAAGTGAAATGTACTAATTTCTCGTCTTATTATTAATTGGCTAATTGTCAGATTAGCCAAGCTAACTGGCTATGAAGTAACTCTCTTAGAAAATGGATTGCCTTTGATTAATTGAGCGTCAGTTTATTCTTATTTGTCATTGGTATTTTTGACGGGTTTTTAACGCTCGGTTTGTATAAATAAAACGAATGATATAGTCAATATCAATTTTTTTTTCATTTGTTTTTTTTTAAAAATATCTTTTTCTAATTTTATAGATACACCCTATCCTCGCCATGAAGACCGTAAACGGAAGTATGCCGAAGATTCGTTAGAAAATACTGAAGAAGATCAAGCTCTTTCTTTGACGCCAAAACGTCAGAGAGGGAACAACAGTTTTCTGGACCTTCAAAATCAAGAATCGACGGTATGAAATATGCCTAATGTTAGCAAGAATGAACAATGTGCAATTCTTCCCTCTTCGCTACTCTAAATTTATTATTTTTTCAACTTCATTTTTGCATTACAAATAATCTTGTTAGAATGTTTTATATTCTATTTTCGGACTTCTTTACTTTTATTTCTTGCCTTGTTAAATTTTCTTTCCTCGTTGTTTTTTTTTTTTTTTTTTTTGCTATTCTAAATTGATTTGTTTTTCAACTTCATTTTTTTTGCATTACAAATAGTCTTTTTCCAAAGTTTATATTATTTTTTTTTTAGTATTTCTTCACTTTTAGTTATAAATTTCTAATACTTTCTCCGCTTTTTACTTTCGTTTCCTCAGACATTATCATCTAGTACCCGTCTTTCATCTTCTATGACATTTTCCTTTGGTGCTCGTCTTTCGAATACTCAGACATTCTCCTTTGAATCTACTAGTCTGGAGGCTGCATTTGATATATTCAAATCTGACTCTTACAATAAACGGTGAGGATTTGTTCTGTTTTTAATACTGTAAATCTTCGCAATCTGACCCAGTATCCTTAAAACCGTCCTCGATATCCAGGGGTTACGATCACTCACACTCTCTACATCCCTGGAATATGTCATGGCAAAACTGAAGGCTGCGTGTGCGCCAACTTTTTTGGCGAGACAAGGAGACAAGGAGACAAGGCTTGACCCTCTGATGTACATCAAAAAAATCGCGTGGTCACAAAACGGTAAAAATTGACAGGCTTTGAAGTCAGTCGCGGTTCCTTTGTAATCTTCTTAGGACAGGTATGCAGCCTAGCGATTGGTCAGGATTTGTTTTACCTGAGCATGCCTTCAGTTTTGCCATGACATATTCCAGGGGTGGGGAAAGGGTAGCTGATCGTACACGTATACGTAGCCCCTGGATATCGAGGATGCCTTAAAACAGTTCTTAGTACATGTATATAAACTCAACTTTCGTTCTCAAAACGAACTTTCATAAATCTTAGAAAAACTTGTGTAAAGATTAAAGTCTATATATGAGAATGGTAACAGCTACAAGTTTTAAATAACATAGAAAAATGATCATAATCAATTTATTTTGAATTCTGTAAACAATCGAAACTGTTTTTGAGCAAGAAAATATGCATTCGAAATAAGGTTGAAGCTGTCAGAGCGCTGTATTTGTTTAAAAAAAAAAGAAGATGTTTTGAAGTTTCATTTGATTTAGATCAATTCTCGGTTAAGAAATGCCATCTAAAGAAGATAACATTTATACCATTTGGGGAGGGCCAGTTTACAGTTAATTGTTCTAAACCCTTCAAAATGTGTACAATTTCTATAAAAACGTACGTTTAGGTCATGATATATGTAGCTACTAGCTAGTATAACCAAATCCTCAGGTTTCGTGTGGACGCCGAAAAGTAAATTGTCATTTTCATTGTTGCCAAGTAGTTAAGTCAGTTTATTTTTCTTGTAGGAATAATGGGGAGGGGTTTAGGGGAGGGATTTACTTCTAAAGTTAGATTTCGAAATTCTCTGAATTGTCATGAAACTGACACATTATAAAGGACTGTCGTTTGTAATTGTAGGTGTCATGGCGGCCAAACTCGACGCCTTGTCTGACGAAGAGGCGTACTGGCCACTTGCGGACCAGTATTATGTGGCTCCGAATGACGATGACGTCAATATTAATGGAGACGATGACGCTGATGAGAGTGATGAAGATGATTTTGACGAGAGTGATGATGATGGTGATATATCAGAAGGTGGTTACGAAGGAGACGATGATGAAACTGACGAAGAGAATGCTAACGAAGATGATGCTGATGATAATGAGGGGGGAAATGGCGATGATGAAGATGGCAATGATGAAGATGAGGATGAAGAATACAAAGTTGGTGATGATGATGACGAGGAGGGAATGACAGAGGAAGAAATTGGACTTCTATTGTATGGAATTTTTGACGCCACTTACAATACTTCTCCATATGACCACGAAGAATAGAAAACACAGTTTTCAATCATAACTAATTAACGGAAAGCATGGCCATCAGATTGCTTAAAGGAACAGTTGACGACAATGTTCAGGGATACGCTGAACTAGACGGTCAAAACAATTTAAATAGTTCACTCAAACTCGTAATAATAACGTTTTTGTCCAATTTGAATTATAAATGTTCATTTCTGTATCTATTTCCTTCTCTGTCTGTATTTTTCTGTTCGTCTCAATTTTTCGCCATCTCTCCTTGTTGGTCTGATACTATCCTGTTTCCAAATCCATTTATTCTATCTCACCTCATTTTCAATTCCACATTCCCTGGTATATCTTAAGCATGATTTCTCCCCTCTTTCGTTTTTAATATCGAACCCAACAGTATAATATGTCCATTCTTCCCTTCCCTGTCATAATCAAAACTGACTGACACAAACTTTCCTCATGTACCTTTTCCTTGGATTTCATCTTCCTTTAACATTTAAGATCTCTTAGTTATCGTCTGCATTCATCTTTCTTTATCATCTCACCATACCTATTTATTTAGCATCTCCATAATCTCTATTCATCTCCAAACATCTCTATTCATATCCATAATCTCTATTCATCTCCATGCATCTCTATTAATCTCTATAATCTCTATTCATCTCCATATCTCTCTATTCATCTCCATATCTCTCTATTCATCTCCATACATCTCTATTCATCTCCATACATGTCTATTCATCTCCATAATCTTTATTAATCTCCATGCATCTCTATTCATCGCCATACATCTCTATTCAGCTCCATACATCTGTATTCATCTCCATGTATCTCTATTCATCGCCATATATCTCTATTCATCTCCATGCATCTGTATTCATCTCCATACATCTCTATTCATCTCAATTCATCTCCATATATCTGTATTCATCTCCATACATCTCTATTCATCTCCATACATCTTTCTTTATCATCTCCATATATCTCTATTCATCTCCATACATCTCTATTCATCTCCATCCATCTTTCTTTGATCATCTCCATAATCTCTTTTCATCTCCATCCATCTTTCTTTTATCATCTCCATACATCTCTATTCATCTCCATACATCTCTATTCATCTCCATACATCTCTATTCATCTCCATACATCTTTCTTTATCTCTTCATATACCTGTATACATCTCTATATAATTTCCATATTTGTTTTATTGATCATCTTTATACACATGTACATCTTTATTATCTCCATGCATCTTATCATCTACATACACCTTTATTTTTTATACATACATCTATATTTTCTCTATAGATCTTTTTCACGTTTTACATGTCTCTTTCAACTCCATACATATTTATTCATCATTTCCGTTCATGTAGTGTTATCATCTCAACACTATCCTATTATCTTTATACAAATCACCATGCATAGCCATCTAACTTCAAATATCTATCCAATAGAAAAAATAAACTTACTTGAACCTTCTTACCGTGTTTGTTTTTCTGTCTGAACAGAAATTATTTAAAAAGCCCTCCCCCCCCCCCTCCCCATATTAATTCTGAAAAGTACATGTACACCTTTATATGACGATCTCGTATAACGGATAGTTAAAAGCACAGGGACCTGAGAATTTGTTACAGCTAGTTTTGGATCTAAAATAGGGTTTTTAGAGTTATTTTACATATTTGGGGTTAAAATAAATTTTTCTGGCCATTGAGGGGGGCATTTTTATCGAAAATTGATTTTAACCCCCTTAATGTATAAAATAGCAAATAAAGGATATTCATTATGTGTTTATTTGTAAATACTCTGTTAGTCTGATCAGATGTAAAACTTGATAGAGTGATACTTTGGCGTGAATATGACGTAGTTTCTGAGATATATATCTATTGTACACAAGATTATCATGACTCAAGGACAGACAAAATAGAACTAAAGGACAGACAAAGTTGGACTAAACGACTGAAAAAGTGGGACTCGATGACAGACAAAGTGGGACTAAAGGACTGACGAAGTGGGACTAAAGGACTGACAAAGTGGGACTCAAGGACAGACAAAGTGGGACTCAAGGACTGACAAAGTGGGACTCAAGGACTGACAAAGTGGGACTCAAGGACTGACAAAGTGGGACTCAAGGACAGACAAAGTGGGACTCAAGGACTGACAAAGTGGGACTCAAGGACTGACAAAGTGGGACTCAAGGACTGACAAAGTGGGACTCAAGGACAGACAAAGTGGGACTAAAGGACTGACGAAGTGGGACTAAAGGACTGACAAAGTGGGACTAAAGGACTGACAAAGTGGGACTCAAGGACAGACAAAGTGGGACTTAAGGACAAAGTGGGCCTCAAGGACAGACAAAGTGGGACTAAAGGACTGACGAAGTGGGATTCAAGGACAAAGTGGGACTCAAGGACAGACAAAGTGGGACTAAAGGACTGACAAAGTGGGACTAAAGGTCTGACAAAGTGGGACTAAAAGACTGACAAAGCGGGACTAAAGGACGGACAAAATGGGACTCAAGGACTGACAAAGTGGGACTAAAGGACTGACGAAGTGGGGCTAAAGGACTGACAAAGTGGGACTCAAGGACTGACGAAGTGGGACTAATGGACTGACAAAGTGTGACTCAAAGACAAAGGCGGACTAAAGGACTGACGAAGTGGGACTAAAGGACTGACAAAGTGGGGCTAAAGGACAAAGTGGGACTCAAGGACTGACAAAGTGGGACTAAAGGACTGACAAAGTGGGACTAATGGACTGACAAAGTGGGACTCAAGGACAGACAAAGTGGGACTAAAGGACTGACAAAGTGGGACTAAAGGACAAACAAAGTGGGACTCAAGGACAGACAAAGTGTGACTCAAGGACTGACAAAGTGGGACTAATGGACTGACAAAGTGTGACTCAAAGACAAAGAGGGACTCAAGGACAAAGTAAATAATACTCCCTTACCTACATTTTTTTGTAAGTGTATGCGTAATAAATAGACAAACGATATGATGATTTGGTAATTTGTATTTGTTTATTTTTTTATAATCATATTACAAACTGTACAATGATACCATGCAATTTAAATTACATCTATCCACATATAGCAAGATTACATACATACAGACATGTATATACCGGTATACATTTCAGCAATCAGACTAAATCAAAACGATCCAAATAAATAACCTACCCCCCAAAAAAAGATGTATAAGAAACAAAAGTGACTTAAAATAACTTGTATCGACATTGAAAATATCTACAAATTAAGTGCACAAATTATATCATCCTTTGTAAGCGGATAGACTTGATTCATGTTCAAAATCACTACATTCCTACTTTGTCTATAAACAATGAAATACATTATGTACTATAAACATTTCAAAAAAAAAAAATCTTAAGTGTTTTTAATTTTTAAATATTGTTATCTGGAACTAGCTTTAGATCACCAGAGATGCATAATTAATATCTTGGTGTACATACGCTTTGCTGGTCATTTGTCTGATGAAGGTAACGCGGTACATTATTTAATAGTCATCGAAACTGTCACATAAAACACATTTATTGGATGTGTAAAATAATCTTCACATAATATGAAAAGGTTCCTGTCTGATCATGTATAGTTTTCCTGGGTTCTCTGGTTTCTGCTCCCACACCGAGACCAAATAACACTAACACTCCGGCCAAAAAGAGTGATAAATCTAAGTCACAACTATACAGAGATGAAAACAGTCAATTGTGAAAAAGGAGGAATCCAACATTTTAAAGGGGTTTTAATGGGAAATTTAAAGAATTAACATTGCAGCAAAATTATCAAAAAAGAAGGAATTCCTTTTGAGGAGGATTTTCATCCCAGACTTTATAACTTGCTTCTTAATTGTATATTAAAAAATTATATTTCAAGTGACATGTAGATCCAAAACTGGTTATTAATTATTATCCCTCTTTTATTGTTATTTTATTACAAAGTTTCTCTTATATTTCACAAGAATAACTTTATAGTCAAGTCTTTTAGTCAGCACAAAAAATGACTTTTGACAACACAGTAGCTTTTGGTTTCATGAAATTCTAAAAATAACAAAAAAGGAAATATTCACATACACAAATGTATTTGTAAACAACAGAGTTTAATGGCTAAATCTTTAAAAACATTAATATTCAGATTATGTACAATGTCGGGTAAATACAGGGTTGTCTCCCATTTCCACACTTTGACACTCTCGCTGAATCATTCTCTCACAAATACACTGAAAGACGTGTCTAATTTGAAAAATATATATTGCAGCTGTTTATATACAAACTTGTTTTACACATTTTTCAAACAAAAGCATTTATTAAATAATTCAATTTAAAAATTAAGCACTATAACGGGTAAGATTACTGGGGAAGAGGAAGGGAGGTAACTCTTATGATCTCCACTTATTTCCTGGGGCAAACCAACTACAAATATGAACAATTAATTCAGGTTATACCATCACCTCATTGTACCAACTTCAACTCATTCACCCCAAAATGTAATAATAAACTAATCCAACTTTTAAAAAAGAGGATTTCAAATGCATCTACAGGTATGAACAAGTAAACTACCTCTGCTTTGTCTTTTCAAATCTTGAATATTCATTAATGCTCCAATTTTGAGTCAAATGATGAAACAACTTAAAAGGACAAACTTATTCCAATATAATAAACCCTAGTCACCTAACCACCTTCACAATTAGACCTCCTCCATTGTGAGACCACTTCTATTAAGTGATTACCTCTATTAAGAGACCACCTCTGTTAAGCAGCCATCCCTTTAAAGAAATTTCTTCTATTTTTCCTTTGGCCTACCTCTTACACAGCCTACCTGTGTAAAGATACAAGTTGTTGGACTTCCCAAGAAAGTGGAATTTATTAGATAATTTTAAATCAATACAAAAAATCACAAGAGTTTTTTCTCAAAATTCGAATATTATTATGTTCAGGTTACATTTAAGCAATGTAATAGAGATATTAAAGTCATTGAGGAAATGATTTCCTTCAAAAACCACACTTATCAGTCATGCATGTCCTGTCCTGTTAGTGTGTAATTTATGATAGGTTAAAAGAGAAATAACTGAAACACTCCCTTAAGCCTGATGTAATCAAGTTGAAAATTAATTCAATTAAGACAAGACCTTATGTTTCATTTAGCACCGAGTGTTTAGACAAATTCTCCATTCCTCAAATGGAAAAGGTACGGAATATCTTATTGATGTTTACGATTGCTTGCTAAAG
Source organism: Mimachlamys varia (assembly GCA_947623455.1). Lineage (NCBI taxonomy): Eukaryota > Metazoa > Mollusca > Bivalvia > Pectinida > Pectinidae > Mimachlamys > Mimachlamys varia. The sequence continues at coordinate 36,213,731 of OX392538.1, read as the reverse complement.
TGTAACCCTTCCACCCCTTCAGACACTTAAGGACTCATCCATATCAATGCATAGTAGAGTCTACTTGTTACACAGGGGTGAAAGGGTTAACTCATTCACCCCTTAAGACACATGTGAACTTATCCAATTCAAAGGGTGGAATAGTTCACTATAACATTTCAGGGGTGAATGGGTTGAAGCTCATTTATACATAACCGGAAAATCAATTTGTGTCACTCGCAGACACAACATCAAGTCTCTAGCATACAAGCAAGCTTTGTAGTAAAGATACTCGAAGAGACATAATTATAAAGAAAAATGAATCTTATTTGATTTTACATACAAAGAAAATCATTTCAATCTACTTAGCACTGTATATACATAATACATTCATATGTAAGTTATAATGTAAGCATATATATTATAACGATGTAAAGTCAAAGTTCACTCCTTCACACATAACTGATAATATTATAATACAATTACAACAGTATTAACAACAGTATCATTGTCAATAAGTAGGGCATGTTTTCATTGTTCTAACACCGCTCTTTTAATATCATGTGTACTACAATCGACGCAAAGTTATTTAGATAATAGACGCAAAATTACTCATGTGAGAATAGAACACATTAATGGAACAAGGTTTTGTTTCTCAACGTACTCAATGATCAGATGTGGGCCATTTTCGTTTAAGTGGTTCACAGAATTTCTGTCAGTACATAAAAAGTGTTTATAGATATGGAGCCGCGGCCCGTTTCAGAATGTAATGGGAGTCTCATTTCACACGTATATATTTATTATTTACTGACAGAAACTCGAGCAATTGTGAGTGGTTGAACTGGTCGGTCCACAGGAGTTTGTTTATTAAATAAGGTCGGACCTAGTAATCTGATGCGTCTTTCAGGCGAGCCTCTGGAAAGCCTTGCAAGGCCTGCATAAATATCTCCAGGTCTGTCAGGATTTATACCAGAAAATGTAACATTTAAGAACAGACAAACCAAACGAAAACGAACCTGATAATTAAATAATAATAATTATTATTCGAGGTTTTTATATGCCGCTAACGATACAACACAAATGCCATGACCGGGATTCGAACTCGCAACCCTTCGATCACGAGCCCAGGCATCCTATCACTAGACCACCGTGCCTCCATATGTATGTAAATATAAATGTATGCAATTTCTTCCCAACACCATTAAACATTGAATAGCACAAAACGGAAATTCAAAAGTCTGATAGCATCACATTATTGTCACCATACATGAACATCTGAATGAAAACAAACATGTTTACATAGAATATGTAACTATACAGATGCTGAATTAATCTTAAACATGTATAATTATCATATACCTCATGAGGACTCCCATCCGTTGGGCTAGACGTAGCGACAGCCTATCCGTATCCGTACCCAGGTGGCTGACCGGACCTGGGGCGTGATCTGTGAGGTCAAGGTCAGCAAAGAACCACAGAGGGCGTTAGGACTCACACAACTAAATCAGCCTATCACTACGTGTTTCATACGTTTGTAGTCCCTACCGAAAATTTGTTCCGGCTAAGTACAGTGATTCTGAATAATCTAAATAGGTAATTGTTGACATATTGGGCATTGAATGAAATCTATAGATGTTTAACTTTACAAAAATGTATACTTTTGGTAGATTTTGATATGTGATGGCGGATTGATATGAGGTCAAAAGTCAGAGGGTGCTCCCGTCTCATTTCACTGGTTTGATATGTAAATTTCCAGTTGTCCGAAGCAGACGCCCGTAGCGAGCTAAAATGCCACGAAACATCTGATAAAATGTCATTTGAAGGCTTTGCCATGTTAGTTGTCACTAGTAATACTATATAGTAAATTATTTAGTTGTGTGAATTTAACCCCTAATTAGACTTTAATAAGAACAGAAATCGTCGAACATGAATTCAGGTAAGTGAAATGTACTAATTTCTCGTCTTATTATTAATTGGCTAATTGTCAGATTAGCCAAGCTAACTGGCTATGAAGTAACTCTCTTAGAAAATGGATTGCCTTTGATTAATTGAGCGTCAGTTTATTCTTATTTGTCATTGGTATTTTTGACGGGTTTTTAACGCTCGGTTTGTATAAATAAAACGAATGATATAGTCAATATCAATTTTTTTTTCATTTGTTTTTTTTTAAAAATATCTTTTTCTAATTTTATAGATACACCCTATCCTCGCCATGAAGACCGTAAACGGAAGTATGCCGAAGATTCGTTAGAAAATACTGAAGAAGATCAAGCTCTTTCTTTGACGCCAAAACGTCAGAGAGGGAACAACAGTTTTCTGGACCTTCAAAATCAAGAATCGACGGTATGAAATATGCCTAATGTTAGCAAGAATGAACAATGTGCAATTCTTCCCTCTTCGCTACTCTAAATTTATTATTTTTTCAACTTCATTTTTGCATTACAAATAATCTTGTTAGAATGTTTTATATTCTATTTTCGGACTTCTTTACTTTTATTTCTTGCCTTGTTAAATTTTCTTTCCTCGTTGTTTTTTTTTTTTTTTTTTTTGCTATTCTAAATTGATTTGTTTTTCAACTTCATTTTTTTTGCATTACAAATAGTCTTTTTCCAAAGTTTATATTATTTTTTTTTTAGTATTTCTTCACTTTTAGTTATAAATTTCTAATACTTTCTCCGCTTTTTACTTTCGTTTCCTCAGACATTATCATCTAGTACCCGTCTTTCATCTTCTATGACATTTTCCTTTGGTGCTCGTCTTTCGAATACTCAGACATTCTCCTTTGAATCTACTAGTCTGGAGGCTGCATTTGATATATTCAAATCTGACTCTTACAATAAACGGTGAGGATTTGTTCTGTTTTTAATACTGTAAATCTTCGCAATCTGACCCAGTATCCTTAAAACCGTCCTCGATATCCAGGGGTTACGATCACTCACACTCTCTACATCCCTGGAATATGTCATGGCAAAACTGAAGGCTGCGTGTGCGCCAACTTTTTTGGCGAGACAAGGAGACAAGGAGACAAGGCTTGACCCTCTGATGTACATCAAAAAAATCGCGTGGTCACAAAACGGTAAAAATTGACAGGCTTTGAAGTCAGTCGCGGTTCCTTTGTAATCTTCTTAGGACAGGTATGCAGCCTAGCGATTGGTCAGGATTTGTTTTACCTGAGCATGCCTTCAGTTTTGCCATGACATATTCCAGGGGTGGGGAAAGGGTAGCTGATCGTACACGTATACGTAGCCCCTGGATATCGAGGATGCCTTAAAACAGTTCTTAGTACATGTATATAAACTCAACTTTCGTTCTCAAAACGAACTTTCATAAATCTTAGAAAAACTTGTGTAAAGATTAAAGTCTATATATGAGAATGGTAACAGCTACAAGTTTTAAATAACATAGAAAAATGATCATAATCAATTTATTTTGAATTCTGTAAACAATCGAAACTGTTTTTGAGCAAGAAAATATGCATTCGAAATAAGGTTGAAGCTGTCAGAGCGCTGTATTTGTTTAAAAAAAAAAGAAGATGTTTTGAAGTTTCATTTGATTTAGATCAATTCTCGGTTAAGAAATGCCATCTAAAGAAGATAACATTTATACCATTTGGGGAGGGCCAGTTTACAGTTAATTGTTCTAAACCCTTCAAAATGTGTACAATTTCTATAAAAACGTACGTTTAGGTCATGATATATGTAGCTACTAGCTAGTATAACCAAATCCTCAGGTTTCGTGTGGACGCCGAAAAGTAAATTGTCATTTTCATTGTTGCCAAGTAGTTAAGTCAGTTTATTTTTCTTGTAGGAATAATGGGGAGGGGTTTAGGGGAGGGATTTACTTCTAAAGTTAGATTTCGAAATTCTCTGAATTGTCATGAAACTGACACATTATAAAGGACTGTCGTTTGTAATTGTAGGTGTCATGGCGGCCAAACTCGACGCCTTGTCTGACGAAGAGGCGTACTGGCCACTTGCGGACCAGTATTATGTGGCTCCGAATGACGATGACGTCAATATTAATGGAGACGATGACGCTGATGAGAGTGATGAAGATGATTTTGACGAGAGTGATGATGATGGTGATATATCAGAAGGTGGTTACGAAGGAGACGATGATGAAACTGACGAAGAGAATGCTAACGAAGATGATGCTGATGATAATGAGGGGGGAAATGGCGATGATGAAGATGGCAATGATGAAGATGAGGATGAAGAATACAAAGTTGGTGATGATGATGACGAGGAGGGAATGACAGAGGAAGAAATTGGACTTCTATTGTATGGAATTTTTGACGCCACTTACAATACTTCTCCATATGACCACGAAGAATAGAAAACACAGTTTTCAATCATAACTAATTAACGGAAAGCATGGCCATCAGATTGCTTAAAGGAACAGTTGACGACAATGTTCAGGGATACGCTGAACTAGACGGTCAAAACAATTTAAATAGTTCACTCAAACTCGTAATAATAACGTTTTTGTCCAATTTGAATTATAAATGTTCATTTCTGTATCTATTTCCTTCTCTGTCTGTATTTTTCTGTTCGTCTCAATTTTTCGCCATCTCTCCTTGTTGGTCTGATACTATCCTGTTTCCAAATCCATTTATTCTATCTCACCTCATTTTCAATTCCACATTCCCTGGTATATCTTAAGCATGATTTCTCCCCTCTTTCGTTTTTAATATCGAACCCAACAGTATAATATGTCCATTCTTCCCTTCCCTGTCATAATCAAAACTGACTGACACAAACTTTCCTCATGTACCTTTTCCTTGGATTTCATCTTCCTTTAACATTTAAGATCTCTTAGTTATCGTCTGCATTCATCTTTATTTATCATCTCACCATACCTATTTATTTAGCATCTCCATAATCTCTATTCATCTCCAAACATCTCTATTCATATCCATAATCTCTATTCATCTCCATGCATCTCTATTAATCTCTATAATCTCTATTCATCTCCATATCTCTCTATTCATCTCCATATCTCTCTATTCATCTCCATACATCTCTATTCATCTCCATACATGTCTATTCATCTCCATAATCTTTATTAATCTCCATGCATCTCTATTCATCGCCATACATCTCTATTCAGCTCCATACATCTGTATTCATCTCCATGTATCTCTATTCATCGCCATATATCTCTATTCATCTCCATGCATCTGTATTCATCTCCATACATCTCTATTCATCTCAATTCATCTCCATATATCTGTATTCATCTCCATACATCTCTATTCATCTCCATACATCTTTCTTTATCATCTCCATATATCTCTATTCATCTCCATACATCTCTATTCATCTCCATCCATCTTTCTTTGATCATCTCCATAATCTCTTTTCATCTCCATCCATCTTTCTTTTATCATCTCCATACATCTCTATTCATCTCCATACATCTCTATTCATCTCCATACATCTCTATTCATCTCCATACATCTTTCTTTATCTCTTCATATACCTGTATACATCTCTATATAATTTCCATATTTTTTTTATTGATCATCTTTATACACATGTACATCTTTATTATCTCCATGCATCTTATCATCTACATACACCTTTATTTTTTATACATACATCTATATTTTCTCTATAGATCTTTTTCACGTTTTACATGTCTCTTTCAACTCCATACATATTTATTCATCATTTCCGTTCATGTAGTGTTATCATCTCAACACTATCCTATTATCTTTATACAAATCACCATGCATAGCCATCTAACTTCAAATATCTATCCAATAGAAAAAATAAACTTACTTGAACCTTCTTACCGTGTTTGTTTTTCTGTCTGAACAGAAATTATTTAAAAAGCCCCCCCCCCCCTCCCCATATTAATTCTGAAAAGTACATGTACACCTTTATATGACGATCTCGTATAACGGATAGTTAAAAGCACAGGGACCTGAGAATTTGTTACAGCTAGTTTTGGATCTAAAATAGGGTTTTTAGAGTTATTTTACATATTTGGGGTTAAAATAAATTTTTCTGGCCATTGAGGGGGGCATTTTTATCGAAAATTGATTTTAACCCCCTTAATGTATAAAATAGCAAATAAAGGATATTCATTATGTGTTTATTTGTAAATACTCTGTTAGTCTGATCAGATGTAAAACTTGATAGAGTGATACTTTGGCGTGAATATGACGTAGTTTCTGAGATATATATCTATTGTACACAAGATTATCATGACTCAAGGACAGACAAAATAGAACTAAAGGACAGACAAAGTTGGACTAAACGACTGAAAAAGTGGGACTCGATGACAGACAAAGTGGGACTAAAGGACTGACGAAGTGGGACTAAAGGACTGACAAAGTGGGACTCAAGGACAGACAAAGTGGGACTCAAGGACTGACAAAGTGGGACTCAAGGACTGACAAAGTGGGACTCAAGGACTGACAAAGTGGGACTCAAGGACAGACAAAGTGGGACTCAAGGACTGACAAAGTGGGACTCAAGGACTGACAAAGTGGGACTCAAGGACTGACAAAGTGGGACTCAAGGACAGACAAAGTGGGACTAAAGGACTGACGAAGTGGGACTAAAGGACTGACAAAGTGGGACTAAAGGACTGACAAAGTGGGACTCAAGGACAGACAAAGTGGGACTTAAGGACAAAGTGGGCCTCAAGGACAGACAAAGTGGGACTAAAGGACTGACGAAGTGGGATTCAAGGACAAAGTGGGACTCAAGGACAGACAAAGTGGGACTAAAGGACTGACAAAGTGGGACTAAAGGTCTGACAAAGTGGGACTAAAAGACTGACAAAGCGGGACTAAAGGACGGACAAAATGGGACTCAAGGACTGACAAAGTGGGACTAAAGGACTGACGAAGTGGGGCTAAAGGACTGACAAAGTGGGACTCAAGGACTGACGAAGTGGGACTAATGGACTGACAAAGTGTGACTCAAAGACAAAGGCGGACTAAAGGACTGACGAAGTGGGACTAAAGGACTGACAAAGTGGGGCTAAAGGACAAAGTGGGACTCAAGGACTGACAAAGTGGGACTAAAGGACTGACAAAGTGGGACTAATGGACTGACAAAGTGGGACTCAAGGACAGACAAAGTGGGACTAAAGGACTGACAAAGTGGGACTAAAGGACAAACAAAGTGGGACTCAAGGACAGACAAAGTGTGACTCAAGGACTGACAAAGTGGGACTAATGGACTGACAAAGTGTGACTCAAAGACAAAGAGGGACTCAAGGACAAAGTAAATAATACTCCCTTACCTACATTTTTTTGTAAGTGTATGCGTAATAAATAGACAAACGATATGATGATTTGGTAATTTGTATTTGTTTATTTTTTTATAATCATATTACAAACTGTACAATGATACCATGCAATTTAAATTACATCTATCCACATATAGCAAGATTACATACATACAGACATGTATATACCGGTATACATTTCAGCAATCAGACTAAATCAAAACGATCCAAATAAATAACCTACCCCCCAAAAAAAGATGTATAAGAAACAAAAGTGACTTAAAATAACTTGTATCGACATTGAAAATATCTACAAATTAAGTGCACAAATTATATCATCCTTTGTAAGCGGATAGACTTGATTCATGTTCAAAATCACTACATTCCTACTTTGTCTATAAACAATGAAATACATTATGTACTATAAACATTTCAAAAAAAAAAAATCTTAAGTGTTTTTAATTTTTAAATATTGTTATCTGGAACTAGCTTTAGATCACCAGAGATGCATAATTAATATCTTGGTGTACATACGCTTTGCTGGTCATTTGTCTGATGAAGGTAACGCGGTACATTATTTAATAGTCATCGAAACTGTCACATAAAACACATTTATTGGATGTGTAAAATAATCTTCACATAATATGAAAAGGTTCCTGTCTGATCATGTATAGTTTTCCTGGGTTCTCTGGTTTCTGCTCCCACACCGAGACCAAATAACACTAACACTCCGGCCAAAAAGAGTGATAAATCTAAGTCACAACTATACAGAGATGAAAACAGTCAATTGTGAAAAAGGAGGAATCCAACATTTTAAAGGGGTTTTAATGGGAAATTTAAAGAATTAACATTGCAGCAAAATTATCAAAAAAGAAGGAATTCCTTTTGAGGAGGATTTTCATCCCAGACTTTATAACTTGCTTCTTAATTGTATATTAAAAAATTATATTTCAAGTGACATGTAGATCCAAAACTGGTTATTAATTATTATCCCTCTTTTATTGTTATTTTATTACAAAGTTTCTCTTATATTTCACAAGAATAACTTTATAGTCAAGTCTTTTAGTCAGCACAAAAAATGACTTTTGACAACACAGTAGCTTTTGGTTTCATGAAATTCTAAAAATAACAAAAAAGGAAATATTCACATACACAAATGTATTTGTAAACAACAGAGTTTAATGGCTAAATCTTTAAAAACATTAATATTCAGATTATGTACAATGTCGGGTAAATACAGGGTTGTCTCCCATTTCCACACTTTGACACTCTCGCTGAATCATTCTCTCACAAATACACTGAAAGACGTGTCTAATTTGAAAAATATATATTGCAGCTGTTTATATACAAACTTGTTTTACACATTTTTCAAACAAAAGCATTTATTAAATAATTCAATTTAAAAATTAAGCACTATAACGGGTAAGATTACTGGGGAAGAGGAAGGGAGGTAACTCTTATGATCTCCACTTATTTCCTGGGGCAAACCAACTACAAATATGAACAATTAATTCAGGTTATACCATCACCTCATTGTACCAACTTCAACTCATTCACCCCAAAATGTAATAATAAACTAATCCAACTTTTAAAAAAGAGGATTTCAAATGCATCTACAGGTATGAACAAGTAAACTACCTCTGCTTTGTCTTTTCAAATCTTGAATATTCATTAATGCTCCAATTTTGAGTCAAATGATGAAACAACTTAAAAGGACAAACTTATTCCAATATAATAAACCCTAGTCACCTAACCACCTTCACAATTAGACCTCCTCCATTGTGAGACCACTTCTATTAAGTGATTACCTCTATTAAGAGACCACCTCTGTTAAGCAGCCATCCCTTTAAAGAAATTTCTTCTATTTTTCCTTTGGCCTACCTCTTACACAGCCTACCTGTGTAAAGATACAAGTTGTTGGACTTCCCAAGAAAGTGGAATTTATTAGATAATTTTAAATCAATACAAAAAATCACAAGAGTTTTTTCTCAAAATTCGAATATTATTATGTTCAGGTTACATTTAAGCAATGTAATAGAGATATTAAAGTCATTGAGGAAATGATTTCCTTCAAAAACCACACTTATCAGTCATGCATGTCCTGTCCTGTTAGTGTGTAATTTATGATAGGTTAAAAGAGAAATAACTGAAACACTCCCTTAAGCCTGATGTAATCAAGTTGAAAATTAATTCAATTAAGACAAGACCTTATGTTTCATTTAGCACCGAGTGTTTAGACAAATTCTCCATTCCTCAAATGGAAAAGGTACGGAATATCTTATTGATGTTTACGATTGCTTGCTAAAGTGTAACCCTTCCACCCCTTCAGACACTTAAGGACTCATCCATATCAATGCATAGTAGAGTCTACTTGTTACACAGGGGTGAAAGGGTTAACTCATTCACCCCTTAAGACACATGTGAACTTATCCAATTCAAAGGGTGGAATAGTTCACTATAACATTTCAGGGGTGAATGGGTTGAAGCTCATTTATACATAACCGGAAAATCAATTTGTGTCACTCGCAGACACAACATCAAGTCTCTAGCATACAAGCAAGCTTTGTAGTAAAGATACTCGAAGAGACATAATTATAAAGAAAAATGAATCTTATTTGATTTTACATACAAAGAAAATCATTTCAATCTACTTAGCACTGTATATACATAATACATTCATATGTAAGTTATAATGTAAGCATATATATTATAACGATGTAAAGTCAAAGTTCACTCCTTCACACATAACTGATAATATTATAATACAATTACAACAGTATTAACAACAGTATCATTGTCAATAAGTAGGGCATGTTTTCATTGTTCTAACACCGCTCTTTTAATATCATGTGTACTACAATCGACGCAAAGTTATTTAGATAATAGACGCAAAATTACTCATGTGAGAATAGAACACATTAATGGAACAAGGTTTTGTTTCTCAACGTACTAAATGATCAGATGTGGGCCATTTTCGTTTAAGTGGTTCACAGAATTTCTGTCAGTACATAAAAAGTGTTTATAGATATGGAGCCGCGGCCCGTTTCAGAATGTAATGGGAGTCTCATTTCACACGTATATATTTATTATTTACTGACAGAAACTCGAGCAATTGTGAGTGGTTGAACTGGTCGGTCCACAGGAGTTTGTTTATTAAATAAGGTCGGACCTAGTAATCTGATGCGTCTTTCAGGCGAGCCTCTGGAAAGCCTTGCAAGGCCTGCATAAATATCTCCAGGTCTGTCAGGATTTATACCAGAAAATGTAACATTTAAGAACAGACAAACCAAACGAAAACGAACCTGATAATTAAATAATAATAATTATTATTCGAGGTTTTTATATGCCGCTAACGATACAACACAAATGCCATGACCGGGATTCGAACTCGCAACCCTTCGATCACGAGCCCAGGCATCCTATCACTAGACCACCGTGCCTCCATATGTATGTAAATATAAATGTATGCAATTTCTTCCCAACACCATTAAACATTGAATAGCACAAAACGGAAATTCAAAAGTCTGATAGCATCACATTATTGTCACCATACATGAACATCTGAATGAAAACAAACATGTTTACATAGAATATGTAACTATACAGATGCTGAATTAATCTTAAACATGTATAATTATCATATACCTCATGAGGACTCCCATCCGTTGGGCTAGACGTAGCGACAGCCTATCCGTATCCGTACCCAGGTGGCTGACCGGACCTGGGGCGTGATCTGTGAGGTCAAGGTCAGCAAAGAACCACAGAGGGCGTTAGGACTCACACAACTAAATCAGCCTATCACTACGTGTTTCATACGTTTGTAGTCCCTACCGAAAATTTGTTCCGGCTAAGTACAGTGATTCTGAATAATCTAAATAGGTAATTGTTGACATATTGGGCATTGAATGAAATCTATAGATGTTTAACTTTACAAAAATGTATACTTTTGGTAGATTTTGATATGTGATGGCGGATTGATATGAGGTCAAAAGTCAGAGGGTGCTCCCGTCTCATTTCACTGGTTTGATATGTAAATTTCCAGTTGTCCGAAGCAGACGCCCGTAGCGAGCTAAAATGCCACGAAACATCTGATAAAATGTCATTTGAAGGCTTTGCCATGTTAGTTGTCACTAGTAATACTATATAGTAAATTATTTAGTTGTGTGAATTTAACCCCTAATTAGACTTTAATAAGAACAGAAATCGTCGAACATGAATTCAGGTAAGTGAAATGTACTAATTTCTCGTCTTATTATTAATTGGCTAATTGTCAGATTAGCCAAGCTAACTGGCTATGAAGTAACTCTCTTAGAAAATGGATTGCCTTTGATTAATTGAGCGTCAGTTTATTCTTATTTGTCATTGGTATTTTTGACGGGTTTTTAACGCTCGGTTTGTATAAATAAAACGAATGATATAGTCAATATCAATTTTTTTTTCATTTGTTTTTTTTTAAAAATATCTTTTTCTAATTTTATAGATACACCCTATCCTCGCCATGAAGACCGTAAACGGAAGTATGCCGAAGATTCGTTAGAAAATACTGAAGAAGATCAAGCTCTTTCTTTGACGCCAAAACGTCAGAGAGGGAACAACAGTTTTCTGGACCTTCAAAATCAAGAATCGACGGTATGAAATATGCCTAATGTTAGCAAGAATGAACAATGTGCAATTCTTCCCTCTTCGCTACTCTAAATTTATTATTTTTTCAACTTCATTTTTGCATTACAAATAATCTTGTTAGAATGTTTTATATTCTATTTTCGGACTTCTTTACTTTTATTTCTTGCCTTGTTAAATTTTCTTTCCTCGTTGTTTTTTTTTTTTTTTTTTTTGCTATTCTAAATTGATTTGTTTTTCAACTTCATTTTTTTTGCATTACAAATAGTCTTTTTCCAAAGTTTATATTATTTTTTTTTTAGTATTTCTTCACTTTTAGTTATAAATTTCTAATACTTTCTCCGCTTTTTACTTTCGTTTCCTCAGACATTATCATCTAGTACCCGTCTTTCATCTTCTATGACATTTTCCTTTGGTGCTCGTCTTTCGAATACTCAGACATTCTCCTTTGAATCTACTAGTCTGGAGGCTGCATTTGATATATTCAAATCTGACTCTTACAATAAACGGTGAGGATTTGTTCTGTTTTTAATACTGTAAATCTTCGCAATCTGACCCAGTATCCTTAAAACCGTCCTCGATATCCAGGGGTTACGATCACTCACACTCTCTACATCCCTGGAATATGTCATGGCAAAACTGAAGGCTGCGTGTGCGCCAACTTTTTTGGCGAGACAAGGAGACAAGGAGACAAGGCTTGACCCTCTGATGTACATCAAAAAAATCGCGTGGTCACAAAACGGTAAAAATTGACAGGCTTTGAAGTCAGTCGCGGTTCCTTTGTAATCTTCTTAGGACAGGTATGCAGCCTAGCGATTGGTCAGGATTTGTTTTACCTGAGCATGCCTTCAGTTTTGCCATGACATATTCCAGGGGTGGGGAAAGGGTAGCTGATCGTACACGTATACGTAGCCCCTGGATATCGAGGATGCCTTAAAACAGTTCTTAGTACATGTATATAAACTCAACTTTCGTTCTCAAAACGAACTTTCATAAATCTTAGAAAAACTTGTGTAAAGATTAAAGTCTATATATGAGAATGGTAACAGCTACAAGTTTTAAATAACATAGAAAAATGATCATAATCAATTTATTTTGAATTCTGTAAACAATCGAAACTGTTTTTGAGCAAGAAAATATGCATTCGAAATAAGGTTGAAGCTGTCAGAGCGCTGTATTTGTTTAAAAAAAAAAGAAGATGTTTTGAAGTTTCATTTGATTTAGATCAATTCTCGGTTAAGAAATGCCATCTAAAGAAGATAACATTTATACCATTTGGGGAGGGCCAGTTTACAGTTAATTGTTCTAAACCCTTCAAAATGTGTACAATTTCTATAAAAACGTACGTTTAGGTCATGATATATGTAGCTACTAGCTAGTATAACCAAATCCTCAGGTTTCGTGTGGACGCCGAAAAGTAAATTGTCATTTTCATTGTTGCCAAGTAGTTAAGTCAGTTTATTTTTCTTGTAGGAATAATGGGGAGGGGTTTAGGGGAGGGATTTACTTCTAAAGTTAGATTTCGAAATTCTCTGAATTGTCATGAAACTGACACATTATAAAGGACTGTCGTTTGTAATTGTAGGTGTCATGGCGGCCAAACTCGACGCCTTGTCTGACGAAGAGGCGTACTGGCCACTTGCGGACCAGTATTATGTGGCTCCGAATGACGATGACGTCAATATTAATGGAGACGATGACGCTGATGAGAGTGATGAAGATGATTTTGACGAGAGTGATGATGATGGTGATATATCAGAAGGTGGTTACGAAGGAGACGATGATGAAACTGACGAAGAGAATGCTAACGAAGATGATGCTGATGATAATGAGGGGGGAAATGGCGATGATGAAGATGGCAATGATGAAGATGAGGATGAAGAATACAAAGTTGGTGATGATGATGACGAGGAGGGAATGACAGAGGAAGAAATTGGACTTCTATTGTATGGAATTTTTGACGCCACTTACAATACTTCTCCATATGACCACGAAGAATAGAAAACACAGTTTTCAATCATAACTAATTAACGGAAAGCATGGCCATCAGATTGCTTAAAGGAACAGTTGACGACAATGTTCAGGGATACGCTGAACTAGACGGTCAAAACAATTTAAATAGTTCACTCAAACTCGTAATAATAACGTTTTTGTCCAATTTGAATTATAAATGTTCATTTCTGTATCTATTTCCTTCTCTGTCTGTATTTTTCTGTTCGTCTCAATTTTTCGCCATCTCTCCTTGTTGGTCTGATACTATCCTGTTTCCAAATCCATTTATTCTATCTCACCTCATTTTCAATTCCACATTCCCTGGTATATCTTAAGCATGATTTCTCCCCTCTTTCGTTTTTAATATCGAACCCAACAGTATAATATGTCCATTCTTCCCTTCCCTGTCATAATCAAAACTGACTGACACAAACTTTCCTCATGTACCTTTTCCTTGGATTTCATCTTCCTTTAACATTTAAGATCTCTTAGTTATCGTCTGCATTCATCTTTATTTATCATCTCACCATACCTATTTATTTAGCATCTCCATAATCTCTATTCATCTCCAAACATCTCTATTCATATCCATAATCTCTATTCATCTCCATGCATCTCTATTAATCTCTATAATCTCTATTCATCTCCATATCTCTCTATTCATCTCCATATCTCTCTATTCATCTCCATACATCTCTATTCATCTCCATACATGTCTATTCATCTCCATAATCTTTATTAATCTCCATGCATCTCTATTCATCGCCATACATCTCTATTCAGCTCCATACATCTGTATTCATCTCCATGTATCTCTATTCATCGCCATATATCTCTATTCATCTCCATGCATCTGTATTCATCTCCATACATCTCTATTCATCTCAATTCATCTCCATATATCTGTATTCATCTCCATACATCTCTATTCATCTCCATACATCTTTCTTTATCATCTCCATATATCTCTATTCATCTCCATACATCTCTATTCATCTCCATCCATCTTTCTTTGATCATCTCCATAATCTCTTTTCATCTCCATCCATCTTTCTTTTATCATCTCCATACATCTCTATTCATCTCCATACATCTCTATTCATCTCCATACATCTCTATTCATCTCCATACATCTTTCTTTATCTCTTCATATACCTGTATACATCTCTATATAATTTCCATATTTTTTTTATTGATCATCTTTATACACATGTACATCTTTATTATCTCCATGCATCTTATCATCTACATACACCTTTATTTTTTATACATACATCTATATTTTCTCTATAGATCTTTTTCACGTTTTACATGTCTTTTTCAACTCCATACATATTTATTCATCATTTCCGTTCATGTAGTGTTATCATCTCAACACTATCCTATTATCTTTATACAAATCACCATGCATAGCCATCTAACTTCAAATATCTATCCAATAGAAAAAATAAACTTACTTGAACCTTCTTACCGTGTTTGTTTTTCTGTCTGAACAGAAATTATTTAAAAAGCCCCCCCCCCCCCTCCCAATATTAATTCTGAAAAGTACATGTACACCTTTATATGACAATCTCGTATAACGGATAGTTAAAAGCACAGGGACCTGAGAATTTGTTACAGCTAGTTTTGGATCTAAAATAGGGTTTTTAGAGTTATTTTACATATTTGGGGTTAAAATAAATTTTTCTGGCCATTGAGGGGGGCATTTTTATCGAAAATTGATTTTAACCCCCTTAATGTATAAAATAGCAAATAAAGGATATTCATTATGTGTTTATTTGTAAATACTCTGTTAGTCTGATCAGATGTAAAACTTGATAGAGTGATACTTTGGCGTGAATATGACGTAGTTTCTGAGATATATATCTATTGTACACAAGATTATCATGACTCAAGGACAGACAAAATAGAACTAAAGGACAGACAAAGTTGGACTAAACGACTGAAAAAGTGGGACTCGATGACAGACAAAGTGGGACTAAAGGACTGACGAAGTGGGACTAAAGGACTGACAAAGTGGGACTCAAGGACAGACAAAGTGGGACTCAAGGACTGACAAAGTGGGACTCAAGGACTGACAAAGTGGGACTCAAGGACTGACAAAGTGGGACTCAAGGACAGACAAAGTGGGACTCAAGGACTGACAAAGTGGGACTCAAGGACTGACAAAGTGGGACTCAAGGACTGACAAAGTGGGACTCAAGGACAGACAAAGTGGGACTAAAGGACTGACGAAGTGGGACTAAAGGACTGACAAAGTGGGACTAAAGGACTGACAAAGTGGGACTCAAGGACAGACAAAGTGGGACTTAAGGACAAAGTGGGCCTCAAGGACAGACAAAGTGGGACTAAAGGACTGACGAAGTGGGATTCAAGGACAAAGTGGGACTCAAGGACAGACAAAGTGGGACTAAAGGACTGACAAAGTGGGACTAAAGGTCTGACAAAGTGGGACTAAAAGACTGACAAAGCGGGACTAAAGGACGGACAAAATGGGACTCAAGGACTGACAAAGTGGGACTAAAGGACTGACGAAGTGGGGCTAAAGGACTGACAAAGTGGGACTCAAGGACTGACGAAGTGGGACTAATGGACTGACAAAGTGGGACTCAAAGACAAAGGCGGACTAAAGGACTGACGAAGTGGGACTAAAGGACTGACAAAGTGGGGCTAAAGGACAAAGTGGGACTCAAGGACTGACAAAGTGGGACTAAAGGACTGACAAAGTGGGACTAATGGACTGACAAAGTGGGACTCAAGGACAGACAAAGTGGGACTAAAGGACTGACAAAGTGGGACTAAAGGACAAACAAAGTGGGGCTCAAGGACAGACAAAGTGTGACTCAAGGACTGACAAAGTGGGACTAATGGACTGACAAAGTGTGACTCAAAGACAAAGAGGGACTCAAGGACAAAGTAAATAATACTCCCTTACCTACATTTTTTTGTAAGTGTATGCGTAATAAATAGACAAACGATATGATGATTTGGTAATTTGTATTTGTTTATTTTTTTATAATCATATTACAAACTGTACAATGATACCATGCAATTTAAATTACATCTATCCACATATAGCAAGATTACATACATACAGACATGTATATACCGGTATACATTTCAGCAATCAGACTAAATCAAAACGATCCAAATAAATAACCTACCCCCCAAAAAAAGATGTATAAGAAACAAAAGTGACTTAAAATAACTTGTATCGACATTGAAAATATCTACAAATTAAGTGCACAAATTATATCATCCTTTGTAAGCGGATAGACTTGATTCATGTTCAAAATCACTACATTCCTACTTTGTCTATAAACAATGAAATACATTATGTACTATAAACATTTCAAAAAAAAAAAATCTTAAGTGTTTTTAATTTTTAAATATTGTTATCTGGAACTAGCTTTAGATCACCAGAGATGCATAATTAATATCTTGGTGTACATACGCTTTGCTGGTCATTTGTCTGATGAAGGTAACGCGGTACATTATTTAATAGTCATCGAAACTGTCACATAAAACACATTTATTGGATGTGTAAAATAATCTTCACATAATATGAAAAGGTTCCTGTCTGATCATGTATAGTTTTCCTGGGTTCTCTGGTTTCTGCTCCCACACCGAGACCAAATAACACTAACACTCCGGCCAAAAAGAGTGATAAATCTAAGTCACAACTATACAGAGATGAAAACAGTCAATTGTGAAAAAGGAGGAATCCAACATTTTAAAGGGGTTTTAATGGGAAATTTAAAGAATTAACATTGCAGCAAAATTATCAAAAAAGAAGGAATTCCTTTTGAGGAGGATTTTCATCCCAGACTTTATAACTTGCTTCTTAATTGTATATTAAAAAATTATATTTCAAGTGACATGTAGATCCAAAACTGGTTATTAATTATTATCCCTCTTTTATTGTTATTTTATTACAAAGTTTCTCTTATATTTCACAAGAATAACTTTATAGTCAAGTCTTTTAGTCAGCACAAAAAATGACTTTTGACAACACAGTAGCTTTTGGTTTCATGAAATTCTAAAAATAACAAAAAAGGAAATATTCACATACACAAATGTATTTGTAAACAACAGAGTTTAATGGCTAAATCTTTAAAAACATTAATATTCAGATTATGTACAATGTCGGGTAAATACAGGGTTGTCTCCCATTTCCACACTTTGACACTCTCGCTGAATCATTCTCTCACAAATACACTGAAAGACGTGTCTAATTTGAAAAATATATATTGCAGCTGTTTATATACAAACTTGTTTTACACATTTTTCAAACAAAAGCATTTATTAAATAATTCAATTTAAAAATTAAGCACTATAACGGGTAAGATTACTGGGGAAGAGGAAGGGAGGTAACTCTTATGATCTCCACTTATTTCCTGGGGCAAACCAACTACAAATATGAACAATTAATTCAGGTTATACCATCACCTCATTGTACCAACTTCAACTCATTCACCCCAAAATGTAATAATAAACTAATCCAACTTTTAAAAAAGAGGATTTCAAATGCATCTACAGGTATGAACAAGTAAACTACCTCTGCTTTGTCTTTTCAAATCTTGAATATTCATTAATGCTCCAATTTTGAGTCAAATGATGAAACAACTTAAAAGGACAAACTTATTCCAATATAATAAACCCTAGTCACCTAACCACCTTCACAATTAGACCTCCTCCATTGTGAGACCACTTCTATTAAGTGATTACCTCTATTAAGAGACCACCTCTGTTAAGCAGCCATCCCTTTAAAGAAATTTCTTCTATTTTTCCTTTGGCCTACCTCTTACACAGCCTACCTGTGTAAAGATACAAGTTGTTGGACTTCCCAAGAAAGTGGAATTTATTAGATAATTTTAAATCAATACAAAAAATCACAAGAGTTTTTTCTCAAAATTCGAATATTATTATGTTCAGGTTACATTTAAGCAATGTAATAGAGATATTAAAGTCATTGAGGAAATGATTTCCTTCAAAAACCACACTTATCAGTCATGCATGTCCTGTCCTGTTAGTGTGTAATTTATGATAGGTTAAAAGAGAAATAACTGAAACACTCCCTTAAGCCTGATGTAATCAAGTTGAAAATTAATTCAATTAAGACAAGACCTTATGTTTCATTTAGCACCGAGTGTTTAGACAAATTCTCCATTCCTCAAATGGAAAAGGTACGGAATATCTTATTGATGTTTACGATTGCTTGCTAAAGTGTAACCCTTCCACCCCTTCAGACACTTAAGGACTCATCCATATCAATGCATAGTAGAGTCTACTTGTTACACAGGGGTGAAAGGGTTAACTCATTCACCCCTTAAGACACATGTGAACTTATCCAATTCAAAGGGTGGAATAGTTCACTATAACATTTCAGGGGTGAATGGGTTGAAGCTCATTTATACATAACCGGAAAATCAATTTGTGTCACTCGCAGACACAACATCAAGTCTCTAGCATACAAGCAAGCTTTGTAGTAAAGATACTCGAAGAGACATAATTATAAAGAAAAATGAATCTTATTTGATTTTACATACAAAGAAAATCATTTCAATCTACTTAGCACTGTATATACATAATACATTCATATGTAAGTTATAATGTAAGCATATATATTATAACGATGTAAAGTCAAAGTTCACTCCTTCACACATAACTGATAATATTATAATACAATTACAACAGTATTAACAACAGTATCATTGTCAATAAGTAGGGCATGTTTTCATTGTTCTAACACCGCTCTTTTAATATCATGTGTACTACAATCGACGCAAAGTTATTTAGATAATAGACGCAAAATTACTCATGTGAGAATAGAACACATTAATGGAACAAGGTTTTGTTTCTCAACGTACTAAATGAT
This sequence comes from Mimachlamys varia, assembly GCA_947623455.1. Classification (NCBI taxonomy): domain Eukaryota; kingdom Metazoa; phylum Mollusca; class Bivalvia; order Pectinida; family Pectinidae; genus Mimachlamys; species Mimachlamys varia. The sequence continues at coordinate 36,194,017 of OX392538.1, read as the reverse complement.
CAGATGTGGGCCATTTTCGTTTAAGTGGTTCACAGAATTTCTGTCAGTACATAAAAAGTGTTTATAGATATGGAGCCGCGGCCCGTTTCAGAATGTAATGGGAGTCTCATTTCACACGTATATATTTATTATTTACTGACAGAAACTCGAGCAATTGTGAGTGGTTGAACTGGTCGGTCCACAGGAGTTTGTTTATTAAATAAGGTCGGACCTAGTAATCTGATGCGTCTTTCAGGCGAGCCTCTGGAAAGCCTTGCAAGGCCTGCATAAATATCTCCAGGTCTGTCAGGATTTATACCAGAAAATGTAACATTTAAGAACAGACAAACCAAACGAAAACGAACCTGATAATTAAATAATAATAATTATTATTCGAGGTTTTTATATGCCGCTAACGATACAACACAAATGCCATGACCGGGATTCGAACTCGCAACCCTTCGATCACGAGCCCAGGCATCCTATCACTAGACCACCGTGCCTCCATATGTATGTAAATATAAATGTATGCAATTTCTTCCCAACACCATTAAACATTGAATAGCACAAAACGGAAATTCAAAAGTCTGATAGCATCACATTATTGTCACCATACATGAACATCTGAATGAAAACAAACATGTTTACATAGAATATGTAACTATACAGATGCTGAATTAATCTTAAACATGTATAATTATCATATACCTCATGAGGACTCCCATCCGTTGGGCTAGACGTAGCGACAGCCTATCCGTATCCGTACCCAGGTGGCTGACCGGACCTGGGGCGTGATCTGTGAGGTCAAGGTCAGCAAAGAACCACAGAGGGCGTTAGGACTCACACAACTAAATCAGCCTATCACTACGTGTTTCATACGTTTGTAGTCCCTACCGAAAATTTGTTCCGGCTAAGTACAGTGATTCTGAATAATCTAAATAGGTAATTGTTGACATATTGGGCATTGAATGAAATCTATAGATGTTTAACTTTACAAAAATGTATACTTTTGGTAGATTTTGATATGTGATGGCGGATTGATATGAGGTCAAAAGTCAGAGGGTGCTCCCGTCTCATTTCACTGGTTTGATATGTAAATTTCCAGTTGTCCGAAGCAGACGCCCGTAGCGAGCTAAAATGCCACGAAACATCTGATAAAATGTCATTTGAAGGCTTTGCCATGTTAGTTGTCACTAGTAATACTATATAGTAAATTATTTAGTTGTGTGAATTTAACCCCTAATTAGACTTTAATAAGAACAGAAATCGTCGAACATGAATTCAGGTAAGTGAAATGTACTAATTTCTCGTCTTATTATTAATTGGCTAATTGTCAGATTAGCCAAGCTAACTGGCTATGAAGTAACTCTCTTAGAAAATGGATTGCCTTTGATTAATTGAGCGTCAGTTTATTCTTATTTGTCATTGGTATTTTTGACGGGTTTTTAACGCTCGGTTTGTATAAATAAAACGAATGATATAGTCAATATCAATTTTTTTTTCATTTGTTTTTTTTTAAAAATATCTTTTTCTAATTTTATAGATACACCCTATCCTCGCCATGAAGACCGTAAACGGAAGTATGCCGAAGATTCGTTAGAAAATACTGAAGAAGATCAAGCTCTTTCTTTGACGCCAAAACGTCAGAGAGGGAACAACAGTTTTCTGGACCTTCAAAATCAAGAATCGACGGTATGAAATATGCCTAATGTTAGCAAGAATGAACAATGTGCAATTCTTCCCTCTTCGCTACTCTAAATTTATTATTTTTTCAACTTCATTTTTGCATTACAAATAATCTTGTTAGAATGTTTTATATTCTATTTTCGGACTTCTTTACTTTTATTTCTTGCCTTGTTAAATTTTCTTTCCTCGTTGTTTTTTTTTTTTTTTTTTTTGCTATTCTAAATTGATTTGTTTTTCAACTTCATTTTTTTTGCATTACAAATAGTCTTTTTCCAAAGTTTATATTATTTTTTTTTTAGTATTTCTTCACTTTTAGTTATAAATTTCTAATACTTTCTCCGCTTTTTACTTTCGTTTCCTCAGACATTATCATCTAGTACCCGTCTTTCATCTTCTATGACATTTTCCTTTGGTGCTCGTCTTTCGAATACTCAGACATTCTCCTTTGAATCTACTAGTCTGGAGGCTGCATTTGATATATTCAAATCTGACTCTTACAATAAACGGTGAGGATTTGTTCTGTTTTTAATACTGTAAATCTTCGCAATCTGACCCAGTATCCTTAAAACCGTCCTCGATATCCAGGGGTTACGATCACTCACACTCTCTACATCCCTGGAATATGTCATGGCAAAACTGAAGGCTGCGTGTGCGCCAACTTTTTTGGCGAGACAAGGAGACAAGGAGACAAGGCTTGACCCTCTGATGTACATCAAAAAAATCGCGTGGTCACAAAACGGTAAAAATTGACAGGCTTTGAAGTCAGTCGCGGTTCCTTTGTAATCTTCTTAGGACAGGTATGCAGCCTAGCGATTGGTCAGGATTTGTTTTACCTGAGCATGCCTTCAGTTTTGCCATGACATATTCCAGGGGTGGGGAAAGGGTAGCTGATCGTACACGTATACGTAGCCCCTGGATATCGAGGATGCCTTAAAACAGTTCTTAGTACATGTATATAAACTCAACTTTCGTTCTCAAAACGAACTTTCATAAATCTTAGAAAAACTTGTGTAAAGATTAAAGTCTATATATGAGAATGGTAACAGCTACAAGTTTTAAATAACATAGAAAAATGATCATAATCAATTTATTTTGAATTCTGTAAACAATCGAAACTGTTTTTGAGCAAGAAAATATGCATTCGAAATAAGGTTGAAGCTGTCAGAGCGCTGTATTTGTTTAAAAAAAAAAGAAGATGTTTTGAAGTTTCATTTGATTTAGATCAATTCTCGGTTAAGAAATGCCATCTAAAGAAGATAACATTTATACCATTTGGGGAGGGCCAGTTTACAGTTAATTGTTCTAAACCCTTCAAAATGTGTACAATTTCTATAAAAACGTACGTTTAGGTCATGATATATGTAGCTACTAGCTAGTATAACCAAATCCTCAGGTTTCGTGTGGACGCCGAAAAGTAAATTGTCATTTTCATTGTTGCCAAGTAGTTAAGTCAGTTTATTTTTCTTGTAGGAATAATGGGGAGGGGTTTAGGGGAGGGATTTACTTCTAAAGTTAGATTTCGAAATTCTCTGAATTGTCATGAAACTGACACATTATAAAGGACTGTCGTTTGTAATTGTAGGTGTCATGGCGGCCAAACTCGACGCCTTGTCTGACGAAGAGGCGTACTGGCCACTTGCGGACCAGTATTATGTGGCTCCGAATGACGATGACGTCAATATTAATGGAGACGATGACGCTGATGAGAGTGATGAAGATGATTTTGACGAGAGTGATGATGATGGTGATATATCAGAAGGTGGTTACGAAGGAGACGATGATGAAACTGACGAAGAGAATGCTAACGAAGATGATGCTGATGATAATGAGGGGGGAAATGGCGATGATGAAGATGGCAATGATGAAGATGAGGATGAAGAATACAAAGTTGGTGATGATGATGACGAGGAGGGAATGACAGAGGAAGAAATTGGACTTCTATTGTATGGAATTTTTGACGCCACTTACAATACTTCTCCATATGACCACGAAGAATAGAAAACACAGTTTTCAATCATAACTAATTAACGGAAAGCATGGCCATCAGATTGCTTAAAGGAACAGTTGACGACAATGTTCAGGGATACGCTGAACTAGACGGTCAAAACAATTTAAATAGTTCACTCAAACTCGTAATAATAACGTTTTTGTCCAATTTGAATTATAAATGTTCATTTCTGTATCTATTTCCTTCTCTGTCTGTATTTTTCTGTTCGTCTCAATTTTTCGCCATCTCTCCTTGTTGGTCTGATACTATCCTGTTTCCAAATCCATTTATTCTATCTCACCTCATTTTCAATTCCACATTCCCTGGTATATCTTAAGCATGATTTCTCCCCTCTTTCGTTTTTAATATCGAACCCAACAGTATAATATGTCCATTCTTCCCTTCCCTGTCATAATCAAAACTGACTGACACAAACTTTCCTCATGTACCTTTTCCTTGGATTTCATCTTCCTTTAACATTTAAGATCTCTTAGTTATCGTCTGCATTCATCTTTATTTATCATCTCACCATACCTATTTATTTAGCATCTCCATAATCTCTATTCATCTCCAAACATCTCTATTCATATCCATAATCTCTATTCATCTCCATGCATCTCTATTAATCTCTATAATCTCTATTCATCTCCATATCTCTCTATTCATCTCCATATCTCTCTATTCATCTCCATACATCTCTATTCATCTCCATACATGTCTATTCATCTCCATAATCTTTATTAATCTCCATGCATCTCTATTCATCGCCATACATCTCTATTCAGCTCCATACATCTGTATTCATCTCCATGTATCTCTATTCATCGCCATATATCTCTATTCATCTCCATGCATCTGTATTCATCTCCATACATCTCTATTCATCTCAATTCATCTCCATATATCTGTATTCATCTCCATACATCTCTATTCATCTCCATACATCTTTCTTTATCATCTCCATATATCTCTATTCATCTCCATACATCTCTATTCATCTCCATCCATCTTTCTTTGATCATCTCCATAATCTCTTTTCATCTCCATCCATCTTTCTTTTATCATCTCCATACATCTCTATTCATCTCCATACATCTCTATTCATCTCCATACATCTCTATTCATCTCCATACATCTTTCTTTATCTCTTCATATACCTGTATACATCTCTATATAATTTCCATATTTTTTTTATTGATCATCTTTATACACATGTACATCTTTATTATCTCCATGCATCTTATCATCTACATACACCTTTATTTTTTATACATACATCTATATTTTCTCTATAGATCTTTTTCACGTTTTACATGTCTCTTTCAACTCCATACATATTTATTCATCATTTCCGTTCATGTAGTGTTATCATCTCAACACTATCCTATTATCTTTATACAAATCACCATGCATAGCCATCTAACTTCAAATATCTATCCAATAGAAAAAATAAACTTACTTGAACCTTCTTACCGTGTTTGTTTTTCTGTCTGAACAGAAATTATTTAAAAAGCCCCCCCCCCCCCCTCCCCATATTAATTCTGAAAAGTACATGTACACCTTTATATGACGATCTCGTATAACGGATAGTTAAAAGCACAGGGACCTGAGAATTTGTTACAGCTAGTTTTGGATCTAAAATAGGGTTTTTAGAGTTATTTTACATATTTGGGGTTAAAATAAATTTTTCTGGCCATTGAGGGGGGCATTTTTATCGAAAATTGATTTTAAACCCCTTAATGTATAAAATAGCAAATAAAGGATATTCATTATGTGTTTATTTGTAAATACTCTGTTAGTCTGATCAGATGTAAAACTTGATAGAGTGATACTTTGGCGTGAATATGACGTAGTTTCTGAGATATATATCTATTGTACACAAGATTATCATGACTCAAGGACAGACAAAATAGAACTAAAGGACAGACAAAGTTGGACTAAACGACTGAAAAAGTGGGACTCGATGACAGACAAAGTGGGACTAAAGGACTGACGAAGTGGGACTAAAGGACTGACAAAGTGGGACTCAAGGACAGACAAAGTGGGACTCAAGGACTGACAAAGTGGGACTCAAGGACTGACAAAGTGGGACTCAAGGACTGACAAAGTGGGACTCAAGGACAGACAAAGTGGGACTAAAGGACTGACAAAGTGGGACTAAAGGACAAACAAAGTGGGACTCAAGGACAGACAAAGTGTGACTCAAGGACTGACAAAGTGGGACTAATGGACTGACAAAGTGTGACTCAAAGACAAAGAGGGACTCAAGGACAAAGTAAATAATACTCCCTTACCTACATTTTTTTGTAAGTGTATGCGTAATAAATAGACAAACGATATGATGATTTGGTAATTTGTATTTGTTTATTTTTTTATAATCATATTACAAACTGTACAATGATACCATGCAATTTAAATTACATCTATCCACATATAGCAAGATTACATACATACAGACATGTATATACCGGTATACATTTCAGCAATCAGACTAAATCAAAACGATCCAAATAAATAACCTACCCCCCAAAAAAAGATGTATAAGAAACAAAAGTGACTTAAAATAACTTGTATCGACATTGAAAATATCTACAAATTAAGTGCACAAATTATATCATCCTTTGTAAGCGGATAGACTTGATTCATGTTCAAAATCACTACATTCCTACTTTGTCTATAAACAATGAAATACATTATGTACTATAAACATTTCAAAAAAAAAAAATCTTAAGTGTTTTTAATTTTTAAATATTGTTATCTGGAACTAGCTTTAGATCACCAGAGATGCATAATTAATATCTTGGTGTACATACGCTTTGCTGGTCATTTGTCTGATGAAGGTAACGCGGTACATTATTTAATAGTCATCGAAACTGTCACATAAAACACATTTATTGGATGTGTAAAATAATCTTCACATAATATGAAAAGGTTCCTGTCTGATCATGTATAGTTTTCCTGGGTTCTCTGGTTTCTGCTCCCACACCGAGACCAAATAACACTAACACTCCGGCCAAAAAGAGTGATAAATCTAAGTCACAACTATACAGAGATGAAAACAGTCAATTGTGAAAAAGGAGGAATCCAACATTTTAAAGGGGTTTTAATGGGAAATTTAAAGAATTAACATTGCAGCAAAATTATCAAAAAAGAAGGAATTCCTTTTGAGGAGGATTTTCATCCCAGACTTTATAACTTGCTTCTTAATTGTATATTAAAAAATTATATTTCAAGTGACATGTAGATCCAAAACTGGTTATTAATTATTATCCCTCTTTTATTGTTATTTTATTACAAAGTTTCTCTTATATTTCACAAGAATAACTTTATAGTCAAGTCTTTTAGTCAGCACAAAAAATGACTTTTGACAACACAGTAGCTTTTGGTTTCATGAAATTCTAAAAATAACAAAAAAGGAAATATTCACATACACAAATGTATTTGTAAACAACAGAGTTTAATGGCTAAATCTTTAAAAACATTAATATTCAGATTATGTACAATGTCGGGTAAATACAGGGTTGTCTCCCATTTCCACACTTTGACACTCTCGCTGAATCATTCTCTCACAAATACACTGAAAGACGTGTCTAATTTGAAAAATATATATTGCAGCTGTTTATATACAAACTTGTTTTACACATTTTTCAAACAAAAGCATTTATTAAATAATTCAATTTAAAAATTAAGCACTATAACGGGTAAGATTACTGGGGAAGAGGAAGGGAGGTAACTCTTATGATCTCCACTTATTTCCTGGGGCAAACCAACTACAAATATGAACAATTAATTCAGGTTATACCATCACCTCATTGTACCAACTTCAACTCATTCACCCCAAAATGTAATAATAAACTAATCCAACTTTTAAAAAAGAGGATTTCAAATGCATCTACAGGTATGAACAAGTAAACTACCTCTGCTTTGTCTTTTCAAATCTTGAATATTCATTAATGCTCCAATTTTGAGTCAAATGATGAAACAACTTAAAAGGACAAACTTATTCCAATATAATAAACCCTAGTCACCTAACCACCTTCACAATTAGACCTCCTCCATTGTGAGACCACTTCTATTAAGTGATTACCTCTATTAAGAGACCACCTCTGTTAAGCAGCCATCCCTTTAAAGAAATTTCTTCTATTTTTCCTTTGGCCTACCTCTTACACAGCCTACCTGTGTAAAGATACAAGTTGTTGGACTTCCCAAGAAAGTGGAATTTATTAGATAATTTTAAATCAATACAAAAAATCACAAGAGTTTTTTCTCAAAATTCGAATATTATTATGTTCAGGTTACATTTAAGCAATGTAATAGAGATATTAAAGTCATTGAGGAAATGATTTCCTTCAAAAACCACACTTATCAGTCATGCATGTCCTGTCCTGTTAGTGTGTAATTTATGATAGGTTAAAAGAGAAATAACTGAAACACTCCCTTAAGCCTGATGTAATCAAGTTGAAAATTAATTCAATTAAGACAAGACCTTATGTTTCATTTAGCACCGAGTGTTTAGACAAATTCTCCATTCCTCAAATGGAAAAGGTACGGAATATCTTATTGATGTTTACGATTGCTTGCTAAAGTGTAACCCTTCCACCCCTTCAGACACTTAAGGACTCATCCATATCAATGCATAGTAGAGTCTACTTGTTACACAGGGGTGAAAGGGTTAACTCATTCACCCCTTAAGACACATGTGAACTTATCCAATTCAAAGGGTGGAATAGTTCACTATAACATTTCAGGGGTGAATGGGTTGAAGCTCATTTATACATAACCGGAAAATCAATTTGTGTCACTCGCAGACACAACATCAAGTCTCTAGCATACAAGCAAGCTTTGTAGTAAAGATACTCGAAGAGACATAATTATAAAGAAAAATGAATCTTATTTGATTTTACATACAAAGAAAATCATTTCAATCTACTTAGCACTGTATATACATAATACATTCATATGTAAGTTATAATGTAAGCATATATATTATAACGATGTAAAGTCAAAGTTCACTCCTTCACACATAACTGATAATATTATAATACAATTACAACAGTATTAACAACAGTATCATTGTCAATAAGTAGGGCATGTTTTCATTGTTCTAACACCGCTCTTTTAATATCATGTGTACTACAATCGACGCAAAGTTATTTAGATAATAGACGCAAAATTACTCATGTGAGAATAGAACACATTAATGGAACAAGGTTTTGTTTCTCAACGTACTCAATGATCAGATGTGGGCCATTTTCGTTTAAGTGGTTCACAGAATTTCTGTCAGTACATAAAAAGTGTTTATAGATATGGAGCCGCGGCCCGTTTCAGAATGTAATGGGAGTCTCATTTCACACGTATATATTTATTATTTACTGACAGAAACTCGAGCAATTGTGAGTGGTTGAACTGGTCGGTCCACAGGAGTTTGTTTATTAAATAAGGTCGGACCTAGTAATCTGATGCGTCTTTCAGGCGAGCCTCTGGAAAGCCTTGCAAGGCCTGCATAAATATCTCCAGGTCTGTCAGGATTTATACCAGAAAATGTAACATTTAAGAACAGACAAACCAAACGAAAACGAACCTGATAATTAAATAATAATAATTATTATTCGAGGTTTTTATATGCCGCTAACGATACAACACAAATGCCATGACCGGGATTCGAACTCGCAACCCTTCGATCACGAGCCCAGGCATCCTATCACTAGACCACCGTGCCTCCATATGTATGTAAATATAAATGTATGCAATTTCTTCCCAACACCATTAAACATTGAATAGCACAAAACGGAAATTCAAAAGTCTGATAGCATCACATTATTGTCACCATACATGAACATCTGAATGAAAACAAACATGTTTACATAGAATATGTAACTATACAGATGCTGAATTAATCTTAAACATGTATAATTATCATATACCTCATGAGGACTCCCATCCGTTGGGCTAGACGTAGCGACAGCCTATCCGTATCCGTACCCAGGTGGCTGACCGGACCTGGGGCGTGATCTGTGAGGTCAAGGTCAGCAAAGAACCACAGAGGGCGTTAGGACTCACACAACTAAATCAGCCTATCACTACGTGTTTCATACGTTTGTAGTCCCTACCGAAAATTTGTTCCGGCTAAGTACAGTGATTCTGAATAATCTAAATAGGTAATTGTTGACATATTGGGCATTGAATGAAATCTATAGATGTTTAACTTTACAAAAATGTATACTTTTGGTAGATTTTGATATGTGATGGCGGATTGATATGAGGTCAAAAGTCAGAGGGTGCTCCCGTCTCATTTCACTGGTTTGATATGTAAATTTCCAGTTGTCCGAAGCAGACGCCCGTAGCGAGCTAAAATGCCACGAAACATCTGATAAAATGTCATTTGAAGGCTTTGCCATGTTAGTTGTCACTAGTAATACTATATAGTAAATTATTTAGTTGTGTGAATTTAACCCCTAATTAGACTTTAATAAGAACAGAAATCGTCGAACATGAATTTAGGTAAGTGAAATGTACTAATTTCTCGTCTTATTATTAATTGGCTAATTGTCAGATTAGCCAAGCTAACTGGCTATGAAGTAACTCTCTTAGAAAATGGATTGCCTTTGATTAATTGAGCGTCAGTTTATTCTTATTTGTCATTGGTATTTTTGACGGGTTTTTAACGCTCGGTTTGTATAAATAAAACGAATGATATAGTCAATATCAATTTTTTTTTCATTTGTTTTTTTTTAAAAATATCTTTTTCTAATTTTATAGATACACCCTATCCTCGCCATGAAGACCGTAAACGGAAGTATGCCGAAGATTCGTTAGAAAATACTGAAGAAGATCAAGCTCTTTCTTTGACGCCAAAACGTCAGAGAGGGAACAACAGTTTTCTGGACCTTCAAAATCAAGAATCGACGGTATGAAATATGCCTAATGTTAGCAAGAATGAACAATGTGCAATTCTTCCCTCTTCGCTACTCTAAATTTATTATTTTTTCAACTTCATTTTTGCATTACAAATAATCTTGTTAGAATGTTTTATATTCTATTTTCGGACTTCTTTACTTTTATTTCTTGCCTTGTTAAATTTTCTTTCCTCGTTGTTTTTTTTTTTTTTTTTTTTGCTATTCTAAATTGATTTGTTTTTCAACTTCATTTTTTTTGCATTACAAATAGTCTTTTTCCAAAGTTTATATTATTTTTTTTTTAGTATTTCTTCACTTTTAGTTATAAATTTCTAATACTTTCTCCGCTTTTTACTATCGTTTCCTCAGACATTATCATCTAGTACCCGTCTTTCATCTTCTATGACATTTTCCTTTGGTGCTCGTCTTTCGAATACTCAGACATTCTCCTTTGAATCTACTAGTCTGGAGGCTGCATTTGATATATTCAAATCTGACTCTTACAATAAACGGTGAGGATTTGTTCTGTTTTTAATACTGTAAATCTTCGCAATCTGACCCAGTATCCTTAAAACCGTCCTCGATATCCAGGGGTTACGATCACTCACACTCTCTACATCCCTGGAATATGTCATGGCAAAACTGAAGGCTGCGTGTGCGCCAACTTTTTTGGCGAGACAAGGAGACAAGGAGACAAGGCTTGACCCTCTGATGTACATCAAAAAAATCGCGTGGTCACAAAACGGTAAAAATTGACAGGCTTTGAAGTCAGTCGCGGTTCCTTTGTAATCTTCTTAGGACAGGTATGCAGCCTAGCGATTGGTCAGGATTTGTTTTACCTGAGCATGCCTTCAGTTTTGCCATGACATATTCCAGGGGTGGGGAAAGGGTAGCTGATCGTACACGTATACGTAGCCCCTGGATATCGAGGATGCCTTAAAACAGTTCTTAGTACATGTATATAAACTCAACTTTCGTTCTCAAAACGAACTTTCATAAATCTTAGAAAAACTTGTGTAAAGATTAAAGTCTATATATGAGAATGGTAACAGCTACAAGTTTTAAATAACATAGAAAAATGATCATAATCAATTTATTTTGAATTCTGTAAACAATCGAAACTGTTTTTGAGCAAGAAAATATGCATTCGAAATAAGGTTGAAGCTGTCAGAGCGCTGTATTTGTTTAAAAAAAAAAGAAGATGTTTTGAAGTTTCATTTGATTTAGATCAATTCTCGGTTAAGAAATGCCATCTAAAGAAGATAACATTTATACCATTTGGGGAGGGCCAGTTTACAGTTAATTGTTCTAAACCCTTCAAAATGTGTACAATTTCTATAAAAACGTACGTTTAGGTCATGATATATGTAGCTACTAGCTAGTATAACCAAATCCTCAGGTTTCGTGTGGACGCCGAAAAGTAAATTGTCATTTTCATTGTTGCCAAGTAGTTAAGTCAGTTTATTTTTCTTGTAGGAATAATGGGGAGGGGTTTAGGGGAGGGATTTACTTCTAAAGTTAGATTTCGAAATTCTCTGAATTGTCATGAAACTGACACATTATAAAGGACTGTCGTTTGTAATTGTAGGTGTCATGGCGGCCAAACTCGACGCCTTGTCTGACGAAGAGGCGTACTGGCCACTTGCGGACCAGTATTATGTGGCTCCGAATGACGATGACGTCAATATTAATGGAGACGATGACGCTGATGAGAGTGATGAAGATGATTTTGACGAGAGTGATGATGATGGTGATATATCAGAAGGTGGTTACGAAGGAGACGATGATGAAACTGACGAAGAGAATGCTAACGAAGATGATGCTGATGATAATGAGGGGGGAAATGGCGATGATGAAGATGGCAATGATGAAGATGAGGATGAAGAATACAAAGTTGGTGATGATGATGACGAGGAGGGAATGACAGAGGAAGAAATTGGACTTCTATTGTATGGAATTTTTGACGCCACTTACAATACTTCTCCATATGACCACGAAGAATAGAAAACACAGTTTTCAATCATAACTAATTAACGGAAAGCATGGCCATCAGATTGCTTAAAGGAACAGTTGACGACAATGTTCAGGGATACGCTGAACTAGACGGTCAAAACAATTTAAATAGTTCACTCAAACTCGTAATAATAACGTTTTTGTCCAATTTGAATTATAAATGTTCATTTCTGTATCTATTTCCTTCTCTGTCTGTATTTTTCTGTTCGTCTCAATTTTTCGCCATCTCTCCTTGTTGGTCTGATACTATCCTGTTTCCAAATCCATTTATTCTATCTCACCTCATTTTCAATTCCACATTCCCTGGTATATCTTAAGCATGATTTCTCCCCTCTTTCGTTTTTAATATCGAACCCAACAGTATAATATGTCCATTCTTCCCTTCCCTGTCATAATCAAAACTGACTGACACAAACTTTCCTCATGTACCTTTTCCTTGGATTTCATCTTCCTTTAACATTTAAGATCTCTTAGTTATCGTCTGCATTCATCTTTATTTATCATCTCACCATACCTATTTATTTAGCATCTCCATAATCTCTATTCATCTCCAAACATCTCTATTCATATCCATAATCTCTATTCATCTCCATGCATCTCTATTAATCTCTATAATCTCTATTCATCTCCATATCTCTCTATTCATCTCCATATCTCTCTATTCATCTCCATACATCTCTATTCATCTCCATACATGTCTATTCATCTCCATAATCTTTATTAATCTCCATGCATCTCTATTCATCGCCATACATCTCTATTCAGCTCCATACATCTGTATTCATCTCCATGTATCTCTATTCATCGCCATATATCTCTATTCATCTCCATGCATCTGTATTCATCTCCATACATCTCTATTCATCTCAATTCATCTCCATATATCTGTATTCATCTCCATACATCTCTATTCATCTCCATACATCTTTCTTTATCATCTCCATATATCTCTATTCATCTCCATACATCTCTATTCATCTCCATCCATCTTTCTTTGATCATCTCCATAATCTCTTTTCATCTCCATCCATCTTTCTTTTATCATCTCCATACATCTCTATTCATCTCCATACATCTCTATTCATCTCCATACATCTCTATTCATCTCCATACATCTTTCTTTATCTCTTCATATACCTGTATACATCTCTATATAATTTCCATATTTTTTTTATTGATCATCTTTATACACATGTACATCTTTATTATCTCCATGCATCTTATCATCTACATACACCTTTATTTTTTATACATACATCTATATTTTCTCTATAGATCTTTTTCACGTTTTACATGTCTCTTTCAACTCCATACATATTTATTCATCATTTCCGTTCATGTAGTGTTATCATCTCAACACTATCCTATTATCTTTATACAAATCACCATGCATAGCCATCTAACTTCAAATATCTATCCAATAGAAAAAATAAACTTACTTGAACCTTCTTACCGTGTTTGTTTTTCTGTCTGAACAGAAATTATTTAAAAAGCCCCCCCCCCCCCCCCCCCCCTCCCCATATTAATTCTGAAAAGTACATGTACACCTTTATATGACGATCTCGTATAACGGATAGTTAAAAGCACAGGGACCTGAGAATTTGTTACAGCTAGTTTTGGATCTAAAATAGGGTTTTTAGAGTTATTTTACATATTTGGGGTTAAAATAAATTTTTCTGGCCATTGAGGGGGGCATTTTTATCGAAAATTGATTTTAACCCCCTTAATGTATAAAATAGCAAATAAAGGATATTCATTATGTGTTTATTTGTAAATACTCTGTTAGTCTGATCAGATGTAAAACTTGATAGAGTGATACTTTGGCGTGAATATGACGTAGTTTCTGAGATATATATCTATTGTACACAAGATTATCATGACTCAAGGACAGACAAAATAGAACTAAAGGACAGACAAAGTTGGACTAAACGACTGAAAAAGTGGGACTCGATGACAGACAAAGTGGGACTAAAGGACTGACGAAGTGGGACTAAAGGACTGACAAAGTGGGACTCAAGGACAGACAAAGTGGGACTCAAGGACTGACAAAGTGGGACTCAAGGACTGACAAAGTGGGACTCAAGGACTGACAAAGTGGGACTCAAGGACAGACAAAGTGGGACTAAAGGACTGACAAAGTGGGACTAAAGGACAAACAAAGTGGGACTCAAGGACAGACAAAGTGTGACTCAAGGACTGACAAAGTGGGACTAATGGACTGACAAAGTGTGACTCAAAGACAAAGAGGGACTCAAGGACAAAGTAAATAATACTCCCTTACCTACATTTTTTTGTAAGTGTATGCGTAATAAATAGACAAACGATATGATGATTTGGTAATTTGTATTTGTTTATTTTTTTATAATCATATTACAAACTGTACAATGATACCATGCAATTTAAATTACATCTATCCACATATAGCAAGATTACATACATACAGACATGTATATACCGGTATACATTTCAGCAATCAGACTAAATCAAAACGATCCAAATAAATAACCTACCCCCCAAAAAAAGATGTATAAGAAACAAAAGTGACTTAAAATAACTTGTATCGACATTGAAAATATCTACAAATTAAGTGCACAAATTATATCATCCTTTGTAAGCGGATAGACTTGATTCATGTTCAAAATCACTACATTCCTACTTTGTCTATAAACAATGAAATACATTATGTACTATAAACATTTCAAAAAAAAAAAATCTTAAGTGTTTTTAATTTTTAAATATTGTTATCTGGAACTAGCTTTAGATCACCAGAGATGCATAATTAATATCTTGGTGTACATACGCTTTGCTGGTCATTTGTCTGATGAAGGTAACGCGGTACATTATTTAATAGTCATCGAAACTGTCACATAAAACACATTTATTGGATGTGTAAAATAATCTTCACATAATATGAAAAGGTTCCTGTCTGATCATGTATAGTTTTCCTGGGTTCTCTGGTTTCTGCTCCCACACCGAGACCAAATAACACTAACACTCCGGCCAAAAAGAGTGATAAATCTAAGTCACAACTATACAGAGATGAAAACAGTCAATTGTGAAAAAGGAGGAATCCAACATTTTAAAGGGGTTTTAATGGGAAATTTAAAGAATTAACATTGCAGCAAAATTATCAAAAAAGAAGGAATTCCTTTTGAGGAGGATTTTCATCCCAGACTTTATAACTTGCTTCTTAATTGTATATTAAAAAATTATATTTCAAGTGACATGTAGATCCAAAACTGGTTATTAATTATTATCCCTCTTTTATTGTTATTTTATTACAAAGTTTCTCTTATATTTCACAAGAATAACTTTATAGTCAAGTCTTTTAGTCAGCACAAAAAATGACTTTTGACAACACAGTAGCTTTTGGTTTCATGAAATTCTAAAAATAACAAAAAAGGAAATATTCACATACACAAATGTATTTGTAAACAACAGAGTTTAATGGCTAAATCTTTAAAAACATTAATATTCAGATTATGTACAATGTCGGGTAAATACAGGGTTGTCTCCCATTTCCACACTTTGACACTCTCGCTGAATCATTCTCTCACAAATACACTGAAAGACGTGTCTAATTTGAAAAATATATATTGCAGCTGTTTATATACAAACTTGTTTTACACATTTTTCAAACAAAAGCATTTATTAAATAATTCAATTTAAAAATTAAGCACTATAACGGGTAAGATTACTGGGGAAGAGGAAGGGAGGTAACTCTTATGATCTCCACTTATTTCCTGGGGCAAACCAACTACAAATATGAACAATTAATTCAGGTTATACCATCACCTCATTGTACCAACTTCAACTCATTCACCCCAAAATGTAATAATAAACTAATCCAACTTTTAAAAAAGAGGATTTCAAATGCATCTACAGGTATGAACAAGTAAACTACCTCTGCTTTGTCTTTTCAAATCTTGAATATTCATTAATGCTCCAATTTTGAGTCAAATGATGAAACAACTTAAAAGGACAAACTTATTCCAATATAATAAACCCTAGTCACCTAACCACCTTCACAATTAGACCTCCTCCATTGTGAGACCACTTCTATTAAGTGATTACCTCTATTAAGAGACCACCTCTGTTAAGCAGCCATCCCTTTAAAGAAATTTCTTCTATTTTTCCTTTGGCCTACCTCTTACACAGCCTACCTGTGTAAAGATACAAGTTGTTGGACTTCCCAAGAAAGTGGAATTTATTAGATAATTTTAAATCAATACAAAAAATCACAAGAGTTTTTTCTCAAAATTCGAATATTATTATGTTCAGGTTACATTTAAGCAATGTAATAGAGATATTAAAGTCATTGAGGAAATGATTTCCTTCAAAAACCACACTTATCAGTCATGCATGTCCTGTCCTGTTAGTGTGTAATTTATGATAGGTTAAAAGAGAAATAACTGAAACACTCCCTTAAGCCTGATGTAATCAAGTTGAAAATTAATTCAATTAAGACAAGACCTTATGTTTCATTTAGCACCGAGTGTTTAGACAAATTCTCCATTCCTCAAATGGAAAAGGTACGGAATATCTTATTGATGTTTACGATTGCTTGCTAAAGTGTAACCCTTCCACCCCTTCAGACACTTAAGGACTCATCCATATCAATGCATAGTAGAGTCTACTTGTTACACAGGGGTGAAAGGGTTAACTCATTCACCCCTTAAGACACATGTGAACTTATCCAATTCAAAGGGTGGAATAGTTCACTATAACATTTCAGGGGTGAATGGGTTGAAGCTCATTTATACATAACCGGAAAATCAATTTGTGTCACTCGCAGACACAACATCAAGTCTCTAGCATACAAGCAAGCTTTGTAGTAAAGATACTCGAAGAGACATAATTATAAAGAAAAATGAATCTTATTTGATTTTACATACAAAGAAAATCATTTCAATCTACTTAGCACTGTATATACATAATACATTCATATGTAAGTTATAATGTAAGCATATATATTATAACGATGTAAAGTCAAAGTTCACTCCTTCACACATAACTGATAATATTATAATACAATTACAACAGTATTAACAACAGTATCATTGTCAATAAGTAGGGCATGTTTTCATTGTTCTAACACCGCTCTTTTAATATCATGTGTACTACAATCGACGCAAAGTTATTTAGATAATAGACGCAAAATTACTCATGTGAGAATAGAACACATTAATGGAACAAGGTTTTGTTTCTCAACGTACTCAATGATCAGATGTGGGCCATTTTCGTTTAAGTGGTTCACAGAATTTCTGTCAGTACATAAAAAGTGTTTATAGATATGGAGCCGCGGCCCGTTTCAGAATGTAATGGGAGTCTCATTTCACACGTATATATTTATTATTTACTGACAGAAACTCGAGCAATTGTGAGTGGTTGAACTGGTCGGTCCACAGGAGTTTGTTTATTAAATAAGGTCGGACCTAGTAATCTGATGCGTCTTTCAGGCGAGCCTCTGGAAAGCCTTGCAAGGCCTGCATAAATATCTCCAGGTCTGTCAGGATTTATACCAGAAAATGTAACATTTAAGAACAGACAAACCAAACGAAAACGAACCTGATAATTAAATAATAATAATTATTATTCGAGGTTTTTATATGCCGCTAACGATACAACACAAATGCCATGACCGGGATTCGAACTCGCAACCCTTCGATCACGAGCCCAGGCATCCTATCACTAGACCACCGTGCCTCCATATGTATGTAAATATAAATGTATGCAATTTCTTCCCAACACCATTAAACATTGAATAGCACAAAACGGAAATTCAAAAGTCTGATAGCATCACATTATTGTCACCATACATGAACATCTGAATGAAAACAAACATGTTTACATAGAATATGTAACTATACAGATGCTGAATTAATCTTAAACATGTATAATTATCATATACCTCATGAGGACTCCCATCCGTTGGGCTAGACGTAGCGACAGCCTATCCGTATCCGTACCCAGGTGGCTGACCGGACCTGGGGCGTGATCTGTGAGGTCAAGGTCAGCAAAGAACCACAGAGGGCGTTAGGACTCACACAACTAAATCAGCCTATCACTACGTGTTTCATACGTTTGTAGTCCCTACCGAAAATTTGTTCCGGCTAAGTACAGTGATTCTGAATAATCTAAATAGGTAATTGTTGACATATTGGGCATTGAATGAAATCTATAGATGTTTAACTTTACAAAAATGTATACTTTTGGTAGATTTTGATATGTGATGGCGGATTGATATGAGGTCAAAAGTCAGAGGGTGCTCCCGTCTCATTTCACTGGTTTGATATGTAAATTTCCAGTTGTCCGAAGCAGACGCCCGTAGCGAGCTAAAATGCCACGAAACATCTGATAAAATGTCATTTGAAGGCTTTGCCATGTTAGTTGTCACTAGTAATACTATATAGTAAATTATTTAGTTGTGTGAATTTAACCCCTAATTAGACTTTAATAAGAACAGAAATCGTCGAACATGAATTCAGGTAAGTGAAATGTACTAATTTCTCGTCTTATTATTAATTGGCTAATTGTCAGATTAGCCAAGCTAACTGGCTATGAAGTAACTCTCTTAGAAAATGGATTGCCTTTGATTAATTGAGCGTCAGTTTATTCTTATTTGTCATTGGTATTTTTGACGGGTTTTTAACGCTCGGTTTGTATAAATAAAACGAATGATATAGTCAATATCAATTTTTTTTTCATTTGTTTTTTTTTAAAAATATCTTTTTCTAATTTTATAGATACACCCTATCCTCGCCATGAAGACCGTAAACGGAAGTATGCCGAAGATTCGTTAGAAAATACTGAAGAAGATCAAGCTCTTTCTTTGACGCCAAAACGTCAGAGAGGGAACAACAGTTTTCTGGACCTTCAAAATCAAGAATCGACGGTATGAAATATGCCTAATGTTAGCAAGAATGAACAATGTGCAATTCTTCCCTCTTCGCTACTCTAAATTTATTACTTTTTCAACTTCATTTTTGCATTACAAATAATCTTGTTAGAATGTTTTATATTCTATTTTCGGACTTCTTTACTTTTATTTCTTGCCTTGTTAAATTTTCTTTCCTCGTTGTTTTTTTTTTTTTTTTTTTTGCTATTCTAAATTGATTTGTTTTTCAACTTCATTTTTTTTGCATTACAAATAGTCTTTTTCCAAAGTTTATATTATTTTTTTTTTAGTATTTCTTCACTTTTAGTTATAAATTTCTAATACTTTCTCCGCTTTTTACTTTCGTTTCCTCAGACATTATCATCTAGTACCCGTCTTTCATCTTCTATGACATTTTCCTTTGGTGCTCGTCTTTCGAATACTCAGACATTCTCCTTTGAATCTACTAGTCTGGAGGCTGCATTTGATATATTCAAATCTGACTCTTACAATAAACGGTGAGGATTTGTTCTGTTTTTAATACTGTAAATCTTCGCAATCTGACCCAGTATCCTTAAAACCGTCCTCGATATCCAGGGGTTACGATCACTCACACTCTCTACATCCCTGGAATATGTCATGGCAAAACTGAAGGCTGCGTGTGCGCCAACTTTTTTGGCGAGACAAGGAGACAAGGAGACAAGGCTTGACCCTCTGATGTACATCAAAAAAATCGCGTGGTCACAAAACGGTAAAAATTGACAGGCTTTGAAGTCAGTCGCGGTTCCTTTGTAATCTTCTTAGGACAGGTATGCAGCCTAGCGATTGGTCAGGATTTGTTTTACCTGAGCATGCCTTCAGTTTTGCCATGACATATTCCAGGGGTGGGGAAAGGGTAGCTGATCGTACACGTATACGTAGCCCCTGGATATCGAGGATGCCTTAAAACAGTTCTTAGTACATGTATATAAACTCAACTTTCGTTCTCAAAACGAACTTTCATAAATCTTAGAAAAACTTGTGTAAAGATTAAAGTCTATATATGAGAATGGTAACAGCTACAAGTTTTAAATAACATAGAAAAATGATCATAATCAATTTATTTTGAATTCTGTAAACAATCGAAACTGTTTTTGAGCAAGAAAATATGCATTCGAAATAAGGTTGAAGCTGTCAGAGCGCTGTATTTGTTTAAAAAAAAAAGAAGATGTTTTGAAGTTTCATTTGATTTAGATCAATTCTCGGTTAAGAAATGCCATCTAAAGAAGATAACATTTATACCATTTGGGGAGGGCCAGTTTACAGTTAATTGTTCTAAACCCTTCAAAATGTGTACAATTTCTATAAAAACGTACGTTTAGGTCATGATATATGTAGCTACTAGCTAGTATAACCAAATCCTCAGGTTTCGTGTGGACGCCGAAAAGTAAATTGTCATTTTCATTGTTGCCAAGTAGTTAAGTCAGTTTATTTTTCTTGTAGGAATAATGGGGAGGGGTTTAGGGGAGGGATTTACTTCTAAAGTTAGATTTCGAAATTCTCTGAATTGTCATGAAACTGACACATTATAAAGGACTGTCGTTTGTAATTGTAGGTGTCATGGCGGCCAAACTCGACGCCTTGTCTGACGAAGAGGCGTACTGGCCACTTGCGGACCAGTATTATGTGGCTCCGAATGACGATGACGTCAATATTAATGGAGACGATGACGCTGATGAGAGTGATGAAGATGATTTTGACGAGAGTGATGATGATGGTGATATATCAGAAGGTGGTTACGAAGGAGACGATGATGAAACTGACGAAGAGAATGCTAACGAAGATGATGCTGATGATAATGAGGGGGGAAATGGCGATGATGAAGATGGCAATGATGAAGATGAGGATGAAGAATACAAAGTTGGTGATGATGATGACGAGGAGGGAATGACAGAGGAAGAAATTGGACTTCTATTGTATGGAATTTTTGACGCCACTTACAATACTTCTCCATATGACCACGAAGAATAGAAAACACAGTTTTCAATCATAACTAATTAACGGAAAGCATGGCCATCAGATTGCTTAAAGGAACAGTTGACGACAATGTTCAGGGATACGCTGAACTAGACGGTCAAAACAATTTAAATAGTTCACTCAAACTCGTAATAATAACGTTTTTGTCCAATTTGAATTATAAATGTTCATTTCTGTATCTATTTCCTTCTCTGTCTGTATTTTTCTGTTCGTCTCAATTTTTCGCCATCTCTCCTTGTTGGTCTGATACTATCCTGTTTCCAAATCCATTTATTCTATCTCACCTCATTTTCAATTCCACATTCCCTGGTATATCTTAAGCATGATTTCTCCCCTCTTTCGTTTTTAATATCGAACCCAACAGTATAATATGTCCATTCTTCCCTTCCCTGTCATAATCAAAACTGACTGACACAAACTTTCCTCATGTACCTTTTCCTTGGATTTCATCTTCCTTTAACATTTAAGATCTCTTAGTTATCGTCTGCATTCATCTTTATTTATCATCTCACCATACCTATTTATTTAGCATCTCCATAATCTCTATTCATCTCCAAACATCTCTATTCATATCCATAATCTCTATTCATCTCCATGCATCTCTATTAATCTCTATAATCTCTATTCATCTCCATATCTCTCTATTCATCTCCATATCTCTCTATTCATCTCCATACATCTCTATTCATCTCCATACATGTCTATTCATCTCCATAATCTTTATTAATCTCCATGCATCTCTATTCATCGCCATACATCTCTATTCAGCTCCATACATCTGTATTCATCTCCATGTATCTCTATTCATCGCCATATATCTCTATTCATCTCCATGCATCTGTATTCATCTCCATACATCTCTATTCATCTCAATTCATCTCCATATATCTGTATTCATCTCCATACATCTCTATTCATCTCCATACATCTTTCTTTATCATCTCCATATATCTCTATTCATCTCCATACATCTCTATTCATCTCCATCCATCTTTCTTTGATCATCTCCATAATCTCTTTTCATCTCCATCCATCTTTCTTTTATCATCTCCATACATCTCTATTCATCTCCATACATCTCTATTCATCTCCATACATCTCTATTCATCTCCATACATCTTTCTTTATCTCTTCATATACCTGTATACATCTCTATATAATTTCCATATTTTTTTTATTGATCATCTTTATACACATGTACATCTTTATTATCTCCATGCATCTTATCATCTACATACACCTTTATTTTTTATACATACATCTATATTTTCTCTATAGATCTTTTTCACGTTTTACATGTCTCTTTCAACTCCATACATATTTATTCATCATTTCCGTTCATGTAGTGTTATCATCTCAACACTATCCTATTATCTTTATACAAATCACCATGCATAGCCATCTAACTTCAAATATCTATCCAATAGAAAAAATAAACTTACTTGAACCTTCTTACCGTGTTTGTTTTTCTGTCTGAACAGAAATTATTTAAAAAGCCCCCCCCCCCCCTCCCCATATTAATTCTGAAAAGTACATGTACACCTTTATATGACGATCTCGTATAACGGATAGTTAAAAGCACAGGGACCTGAGAATTTGTTACAGCTAGTTTTGGATCTAAAATAGGGTTTTTAGAGTTATTTTACATATTTGGGGTTAAAATAAATTTTTCTGGCCATTGAGGGGGGCATTTTTATCGAAAATTGATTTTAACCCCCTTAATGTATAAAATAGCAAATAAAGGATATTCATTATGTGTTTATTTGTAAATACTCTGTTAGTCTGATCAGATGTAAAACTTGATAGAGTGATACTTTGGCGTGAATATGACGTAGTTTCTGAGATATATATCTATTGTACACAAGATTATCATGACTCAAGGACAGACAAAATAGAACTAAAGGACAGACAAAGTTGGACTAAACGACTGAAAAAGTGGGACTCGATGACAGACAAAGTGGGACTAAAGGACTGACGAAGTGGGACTAAAGGACTGACAAAGTGGGACTCAAGGACAGACAAAGTGGGACTCAAGGACTGACAAAGTGGGACTCAAGGACTGACAAAGTGGGACTCAAGGACTGACAAAGTGGGACTCAAGGACAGACAAAGTGGGACTCAAGGACTGACAAAGTGGGACTCAAGGACTGACAAAGTGGGACTCAAGGACTGACAAAGTGGGACTCAAGGACAGACAAAGTGGGACTAAAGGACTGACGAAGTGGGACTAAAGGACTGACAAAGTGGGACTAAAGGACTGACAAAGTGGGACTCAAGGACAGACAAAGTGGGACTTAAGGACAAAGTGGGCCTCAAGGACAGACAAAGTGGGACTAAAGGACTGACGAAGTGGGATTCAAGGACAAAGTGGGACTCAAGGACAGACAAAGTGGGACTAAAGGACTGACAAAGTGGGACTAAAGGTCTGACAAAGTGGGACTAAAAGACTGACAAAGCGGGACTAAAGGACGGACAAAATGGGACTCAAGGACTGACAAAGTGGGACTAAAGGACTGACGAAGTGGGGCTAAAGGACTGACAAAGTGGGACTCAAGGACTGACGAAGTGGGACTAATGGACTGACAAAGTGGGACTCAAAGACAAAGGCGGACTAAAGGACTGACGAAGTGGGACTAAAGGACTGACAAAGTGGGGCTAAAGGACAAAGTGGGACTCAAGGACTGACAAAGTGGGACTAAAGGACTGACAAAGTGGGACTAATGGACTGACAAAGTGGGACTCAAGGACAGACAAAGTGGGACTAAAGGACTGACAAAGTGGGACTAAAGGACAAACAAAGTGGGACTCAAGGACAGACAAAGTGTGACTCAAGGACTGACAAAGTGGGACTAATGGACTGACAAAGTGTGACTCAAAGACAAAGAGGGACTCAAGGACAAAGTAAATAATACTCCCTTACCTACATTTTTTTGTAAGTGTATGCGTAATAAATAGACAAACGATATGATGATTTGGTAATTTGTATTTGTTTATTTTTTTATAATCATATTACAAACTGTACAATGATACCATGCAATTTAAATTACATCTATCCACATATAGCAAGATTACATACATACAGACATGTATATACCGGTATACATTTCAGCAATCAGACTAAATCAAAACGATCCAAATAAATAACCTACCCCCCAAAAAAAGATGTATAAGAAACAAAAGTGACTTAAAATAACTTGTATCGACATTGAAAATATCTACAAATTAAGTGCACAAATTATATCATCCTTTGTAAGCGGATAGACTTGATTCATGTTCAAAATCACTACATTCCTACTTTGTCTATAAACAATGAAATACATTATGTACTATAAACATTTCAAAAAAAAAAAATCTTAAGTGTTTTTAATTTTTAAATATTGTTATCTGGAACTAGCTTTAGATCACCAGAGATGCATAATTAATATCTTGGTGTACATACGCTTTGCTGGTCATTTGTCTGATGAAGGTAACGCGGTACATTATTTAATAGTCATCGAAACTGTCACATAAAACACATTTATTGGATGTGTAAAATAATCTTCACATAATATGAAAAGGTTCCTGTCTGATCATGTATAGTTTTCCTGGGTTCTCTGGTTTCTGCTCCCACACCGAGACCAAATAACACTAACACTCCGGCCAAAAAGAGTGATAAATCTAAGTCACAACTATACAGAGATGAAAACAGTCAATTGTGAAAAAGGAGGAATCCAACATTTTAAAGGGGTTTTAATGGGAAATTTAAAGAATTAACATTGCAGCAAAATTATCAAAAAAGAAGGAATTCCTTTTGAGGAGGATTTTCATCCCAGACTTTATAACTTGCTTCTTAATTGTATATTAAAAAATTATATTTCAAGTGACATGTAGATCCAAAACTGGTTATTAATTATTATCCCTCTTTTATTGTTATTTTATTACAAAGTTTCTCTTATATTTCACAAGAATAACTTTATAGTCAAGTCTTTTAGTCAGCACAAAAAATGACTTTTGACAACACAGTAGCTTTTGGTTTCATGAAATTCTAAAAATAACAAAAAAGGAAATATTCACATACACAAATGTATTTGTAAACAACAGAGTTTAATGGCTAAATCTTTAAAAACATTAATATTCAGATTATGTACAATGTCGGGTAAATACAGGGTTGTCTCCCATTTCCACACTTTGACACTCTCGCTGAATCATTCTCTCACAAATACACTGAAAGACGTGTCTAATTTGAAAAATATATATTGCAGCTGTTTATATACAAACTTGTTTTACACATTTTTCAAACAAAAGCATTTATTAAATAATTCAATTTAAAAATTAAGCACTATAACGGGTAAGATTACTGGGGAAGAGGAAGGGAGGTAACTCTTATGATCTCCACTTATTTCCTGGGGCAAACCAACTACAAATATGAACAATTAATTCAGGTTATACCATCACCTCATTGTACCAACTTCAACTCATTCACCCCAAAATGTAATAATAAACTAATCCAACTTTTAAAAAAGAGGATTTCAAATGCATCTACAGGTATGAACAAGTAAACTACCTCTGCTTTGTCTTTTCAAATCTTGAATATTCATTAATGCTCCAATTTTGAGTCAAATGATGAAACAACTTAAAAGGACAAACTTATTCCAATATAATAAACCCTAGTCACCTAACCACCTTCACAATTAGACCTCCTCCATTGTGAGACCACTTCTATTAAGTGATTACCTCTATTAAGAGACCACCTCTGTTAAGCAGCCATCCCTTTAAAGAAATTTCTTCTATTTTTCCTTTGGCCTACCTCTTACACAGCCTACCTGTGTAAAGATACAAGTTGTTGGACTTCCCAAGAAAGTGGAATTTATTAGATAATTTTAAATCAATACAAAAAATCACAAGAGTTTTTTCTCAAAATTCGAATATTATTATGTTCAGGTTACATTTAAGCAATGTAATAGAGATATTAAAGTCATTGAGGAAATGATTTCCTTCAAAAACCACACTTATCAGTCATGCATGTCCTGTCCTGTTAGTGTGTAATTTATGATAGGTTAAAAGAGAAATAACTGAAACACTCCCTTAAGCCTGATGTAATCAAGTTGAAAATTAATTCAATTAAGACAAGACCTTATGTTTCATTTAGCACCGAGTGTTTAGACAAATTCTCCATTCCTCAAATGGAAAAGGTACGGAATATCTTATTGATGTTTACGATTGCTTGCTAAAGTGTAACCCTTCCACCCCTTCAGACACTTAAGGACTCATCCATATCAATGCATAGTAGAGTCTACTTGTTACACAGGGGTGAAAGGGTTAACTCATTCACCCCTTAAGACACATGTGAACTTATCCAATTCAAAGGGTGGAATAGTTCACTATAACATTTCAGGGGTGAATGGGTTGAAGCTCATTTATACATAACCGGAAAATCAATTTGTGTCACTCGCAGACACAACATCAAGTCTCTAGCATACAAGCAAGCTTTGTAGTAAAGATACTCGAAGAGACATAATTATAAAGAAAAATGAATCTTATTTGATTTTACATACAAAGAAAATCATTTCAATCTACTTAGCACTGTATATACATAATACATTCATATGTAAGTTATAATGTAAGCATATATATTATAACGATGTAAAGTCAAAGTTCACTCCTTCACACATAACTGATAATATTATAATACAATTACAACAGTATTAACAACAGTATCATTGTCAATAAGTAGGGCATGTTTTCATTGTTCTAACACCGCTCTTTTAATATCATGTGTACTACAATCGACGCAAAGTTATTTAGATAATAGACGCAAAATTACTCATGTGAGAATAGAACACATTAATGGAACAAGGTTTTGTTTCTCAACGTACTAAATGATCAGATGTGGGCCATTTTCGTTTAAGTGGTTCACAGAATTTCTGTCAGTACATAAAAAGTGTTTATAGATATGGAGCCGCGGCCCGTTTCAGAATGTAATGGGAGTCTCATTTCACACGTATATATTTATTATTTACTGACAGAAACTCGAGCAATTGTGAGTGGTTGAACTGGTCGGTCCACAGGAGTTTGTTTATTAAATAAGGTCGGACCTAGTAATCTGATGCGTCTTTCAGGCGAGCCTCTGGAAAGCCTTGCAAGGCCTGCATAAATATCTCCAGGTCTGTCAGGATTTATACCAGAAAATGTAACATTTAAGAACAGACAAACCAAACGAAAACGAACCTGATAATTAAATAATAATAATTATTATTCGAGGTTTTTATATGCCGCTAACGATACAACACAAATGCCATGACCGGGATTCGAACTCGCAACCCTTCGATCACGAGCCCAGGCATCCTATCACTAGACCACCGTGCCTCCATATGTATGTAAATATAAATGTATGCAATTTCTTCCCAACACCATTAAACATTGAATAGCACAAAACGGAAATTCAAAAGTCTGATAGCATCACATTATTGTCACCATACATGAACATCTGAATGAAAACAAACATGTTTACATAGAATATGTAACTATACAGATGCTGAATTAATCTTAAACATGTATAATTATCATATACCTCATGAGGACTCCCATCCGTTGGGCTAGACGTAGCGACAGCCTATCCGTATCCGTACCCAGGTGGCTGACCGGACCTGGGGCGTGATCTGTGAGGTCAAGGTCAGCAAAGAACCACAGAGGGCGTTAGGACTCACACAACTAAATCAGCCTATCACTACGTGTTTCATACGTTTGTAGTCCCTACCGAAAATTTGTTCCGGCTAAGTACAGTGATTCTGAATAATCTAAATAGGTAATTGTTGACATATTGGGCATTGAATGAAATCTATAGATGTTTAACTTTACAAAAATGTATACTTTTGGTAGATTTTGATATGTGATGGCGGATTGATATGAGGTCAAAAGTCAGAGGGTGCTCCCGTCTCATTTCACTGGTTTGATATGTAAATTTCCAGTTGTCCGAAGCAGACGCCCGTAGCGAGCTAAAATGCCACGAAACATCTGATAAAATGTCATTTGAAGGCTTTGCCATGTTAGTTGTCACTAGTAATACTATATAGTAAATTATTTAGTTGTGTGAATTTAACCCCTAATTAGACTTTAATAAGAACAGAAATCGTCGAACATGAATTCAGGTAAGTGAAATGTACTAATTTCTCGTCTTATTATTAATTGGCTAATTGTCAGATTAGCCAAGCTAACTGGCTATGAAGTAACTCTCTTAGAAAATGGATTGCCTTTGATTAATTGAGCGTCAGTTTATTCTTATTTGTCATTGGTATTTTTGACGGGTTTTTAACGCTCGGTTTGTATAAATAAAACGAATGATATAGTCAATATCAATTTTTTTTTCATTTGTTTTTTTTTAAAAATATCTTTTTCTAATTTTATAGATACACCCTATCCTCGCCATGAAGACCGTAAACGGAAGTATGCCGAAGATTCGTTAGAAAATACTGAAGAAGATCAAGCTCTTTCTTTGACGCCAAAACGTCAGAGAGGGAACAACAGTTTTCTGGACCTTCAAAATCAAGAATCGACGGTATGAAATATGCCTAATGTTAGCAAGAATGAACAATGTGCAATTCTTCCCTCTTCGCTACTCTAAATTTATTATTTTTTCAACTTCATTTTTGCATTACAAATAATCTTGTTAGAATGTTTTATATTCTATTTTCGGACTTCTTTACTTTTATTTCTTGCCTTGTTAAATTTTCTTTCCTCGTTGTTTTTTTTTTTTTTTTTTTTGCTATTCTAAATTGATTTGTTTTTCAACTTCATTTTTTTTGCATTACAAATAGTCTTTTTCCAAAGTTTATATTATTTTTTTTTTAGTATTTCTTCACTTTTAGTTATAAATTTCTAATACTTTCTCCGCTTTTTACTTTCGTTTCCTCAGACATTATCATCTAGTACCCGTCTTTCATCTTCTATGACATTTTCCTTTGGTGCTCGTCTTTCGAATACTCAGACATTCTCCTTTGAATCTACTAGTCTGGAGGCTGCATTTGATATATTCAAATCTGACTCTTACAATAAACGGTGAGGATTTGTTCTGTTTTTAATACTGTAAATCTTCGCAATCTGACCCAGTATCCTTAAAACCGTCCTCGATATCCAGGGGTTACGATCACTCACACTCTCTACATCCCTGGAATATGTCATGGCAAAACTGAAGGCTGCGTGTGCGCCAACTTTTTTGGCGAGACAAGGAGACAAGGAGACAAGGCTTGACCCTCTGATGTACATCAAAAAAATCGCGTGGTCACAAAACGGTAAAAATTGACAGGCTTTGAAGTCAGTCGCGGTTCCTTTGTAATCTTCTTAGGACAGGTATGCAGCCTAGCGATTGGTCAGGATTTGTTTTACCTGAGCATGCCTTCAGTTTTGCCATGACATATTCCAGGGGTGGGGAAAGGGTAGCTGATCGTACACGTATACGTAGCCCCTGGATATCGAGGATGCCTTAAAACAGTTCTTAGTACATGTATATAAACTCAACTTTCGTTCTCAAAACGAACTTTCATAAATCTTAGAAAAACTTGTGTAAAGATTAAAGTCTATATATGAGAATGGTAACAGCTACAAGTTTTAAATAACATAGAAAAATGATCATAATCAATTTATTTTGAATTCTGTAAACAATCGAAACTGTTTTTGAGCAAGAAAATATGCATTCGAAATAAGGTTGAAGCTGTCAGAGCGCTGTATTTGTTTAAAAAAAAAAGAAGATGTTTTGAAGTTTCATTTGATTTAGATCAATTCTCGGTTAAGAAATGCCATCTAAAGAAGATAACATTTATACCATTTGGGGAGGGCCAGTTTACAGTTAATTGTTCTAAACCCTTCAAAATGTGTACAATTTCTATAAAAACGTACGTTTAGGTCATGATATATGTAGCTACTAGCTAGTATAACCAAATCCTCAGGTTTCGTGTGGACGCCGAAAAGTAAATTGTCATTTTCATTGTTGCCAAGTAGTTAAGTCAGTTTATTTTTCTTGTAGGAATAATGGGGAGGGGTTTAGGGGAGGGATTTACTTCTAAAGTTAGATTTCGAAATTCTCTGAATTGTCATGAAACTGACACATTATAAAGGACTGTCGTTTGTAATTGTAGGTGTCATGGCGGCCAAACTCGACGCCTTGTCTGACGAAGAGGCGTACTGGCCACTTGCGGACCAGTATTATGTGGCTCCGAATGACGATGACGTCAATATTAATGGAGACGATGACGCTGATGAGAGTGATGAAGATGATTTTGACGAGAGTGATGATGATGGTGATATATCAGAAGGTGGTTACGAAGGAGACGATGATGAAACTGACGAAGAGAATGCTAACGAAGATGATGCTGATGATAATGAGGGGGGAAATGGCGATGATGAAGATGGCAATGATGAAGATGAGGATGAAGAATACAAAGTTGGTGATGATGATGACGAGGAGGGAATGACAGAGGAAGAAATTGGACTTCTATTGTATGGAATTTTTGACGCCACTTACAATACTTCTCCATATGACCACGAAGAATAGAAAACACAGTTTTCAATCATAACTAATTAACGGAAAGCATGGCCATCAGATTGCTTAAAGGAACAGTTGACGACAATGTTCAGGGATACGCTGAACTAGACGGTCAAAACAATTTAAATAGTTCACTCAAACTCGTAATAATAACGTTTTTGTCCAATTTGAATTATAAATGTTCATTTCTGTATCTATTTCCTTCTCTGTCTGTATTTTTCTGTTCGTCTCAATTTTTCGCCATCTCTCCTTGTTGGTCTGATACTATCCTGTTTCCAAATCCATTTATTCTATCTCACCTCATTTTCAATTCCACATTCCCTGGTATATCTTAAGCATGATTTCTCCCCTCTTTCGTTTTTAATATCGAACCCAACAGTATAATATGTCCATTCTTCCCTTCCCTGTCATAATCAAAACTGACTGACACAAACTTTCCTCATGTACCTTTTCCTTGGATTTCATCTTCCTTTAACATTTAAGATCTCTTAGTTATCGTCTGCATTCATCTTTATTTATCATCTCACCATACCTATTTATTTAGCATCTCCATAATCTCTATTCATCTCCAAACATCTCTATTCATATCCATAATCTCTATTCATCTCCATGCATCTCTATTAATCTCTATAATCTCTATTCATCTCCATATCTCTCTATTCATCTCCATATCTCTCTATTCATCTCCATACATCTCTATTCATCTCCATACATGTCTATTCATCTCCATAATCTTTATTAATCTCCATGCATCTCTATTCATCGCCATACATCTCTATTCAGCTCCATACATCTGTATTCATCTCCATGTATCTCTATTCATCGCCATATATCTCTATTCATCTCCATGCATCTGTATTCATCTCCATACATCTCTATTCATCTCAATTCATCTCCATATATCTGTATTCATCTCCATACATCTCTATTCATCTCCATACATCTTTCTTTATCATCTCCATATATCTCTATTCATCTCCATACATCTCTATTCATCTCCATCCATCTTTCTTTGATCATCTCCATAATCTCTTTTCATCTCCATCCATCTTTCTTTTATCATCTCCATACATCTCTATTCATCTCCATACATCTCTATTCATCTCCATACATCTCTATTCATCTCCATACATCTTTCTTTATCTCTTCATATACCTGTATACATCTCTATATAATTTCCATATTTTTTTTATTGATCATCTTTATACACATGTACATCTTTATTATCTCCATGCATCTTATCATCTACATACACCTTTATTTTTTATACATACATCTATATTTTCTCTATAGATCTTTTTCACGTTTTACATGTCTCTTTCAACTCCATACATATTTATTCATCATTTCCGTTCATGTAGTGTTATCATCTCAACACTATCCTATTATCTTTATACAAATCACCATGCATAGCCATCTAACTTCAAATATCTATCCAATAGAAAAAATAAACTTACTTGAACCTTCTTACCGTGTTTGTTTTTCTGTCTGAACAGAAATTATTTAAAAAGCCCCCCCCCCCTCCCCATATTAATTCTGAAAAGTACATGTACACCTTTATATGACAATCTCGTATAACGGATAGTTAAAAGCACAGGGACCTGAGAATTTGTTACAGCTAGTTTTGGATCTAAAATAGGGTTTTTAGAGTTATTTTACATATTTGGGGTTAAAATAAATTTTTCTGGCCATTGAGGGGGGCATTTTTATCGAAAATTGATTTTAACCCCCTTAATGTATAAAATAGCAAATAAAGGATATTCATTATGTGTTTATTTGTAAATACTCTGTTAGTCTGATCAGATGTAAAACTTGATAGAGTGATACTTTGGCGTGAATATGACGTAGTTTCTGAGATATATATCTATTGTACACAAGATTATCATGACTCAAGGACAGACAAAATAGAACTAAAGGACAGACAAAGTTGGACTAAACGACTGAAAAAGTGGGACTCGATGACAGACAAAGTGGGACTAAAGGACTGACGAAGTGGGACTAAAGGACTGACAAAGTGGGACTCAAGGACAGACAAAGTGGGACTCAAGGACTGACAAAGTGGGACTCAAGGACTGACAAAGTGGGACTCAAGGACTGACAAAGTGGGACTCAAGGACAGACAAAGTGGGACTCAAGGACTGACAAAGTGGGACTCAAGGACTGACAAAGTGGGACTCAAGGACTGACAAAGTGGGACTCAAGGACAGACAAAGTGGGACTAAAGGACTGACGAAGTGGGACTAAAGGACTGACAAAGTGGGACTAAAGGACTGACAAAGTGGGCCTCAAGGACAGACAAAGTGGGACTTAAGGACAAAGTGGGCCTCAAGGACAGACAAAGTGGGACTAAAGGACTGACGAAGTGGGATTCAAGGACAAAGTGGGACTCAAGGACAGACAAAGTGGGACTAAAGGACTGACAAAGTGGGACTAAAGGTCTGACAAAGTGGGACTAAAAGACTGACAAAGCGGGACTAAAGGACGGACAAAATGGGACTCAAGGACTGACAAAGTGGGACTAAAGGACTGACGAAGTGGGGCTAAAGGACTGACAAAGTGGGACTCAAGGACTGACGAAGTGGGACTAATGGACTGACAAAGTGGGACTCAAAGACAAAGGCGGACTAAAGGACTGACGAAGTGGGACTAAAGGACTGACAAAGTGGGGCTAAAGGACAAAGTGGGACTCAAGGACTGACAAAGTGGGACTAAAGGACTGACAAAGTGGGACTAATGGACTGACAAAGTGGGACTCAAGGACAGACAAAGTGGGACTAAAGGACTGACAAAGTGGGACTAAAGGACAAACAAAGTGGGACTCAAGGACAGACAAAGTGTGACTCAAGGACTGACAAAGTGGGACTAATGGACTGACAAAGTGTGACTCAAAGACAAAGAGGGACTCAAGGACAAAGTAAATAATACTCCCTTACCTACATTTTTTTGTAAGTGTATGCGTAATAAATAGACAAACGATATGATGATTTGGTAATTTGTATTTGTTTATTTTTTTATAATCATATTACAAACTGTACAATGATACCATGCAATTTAAATTACATCTATCCACATATAGCAAGATTACATACATACAGACATGTATATACCGGTATACATTTCAGCAATCAGACTAAATCAAAACGATCCAAATAAATAACCTACCCCCCAAAAAAAGATGTATAAGAAACAAAAGTGACTTAAAATAACTTGTATCGACATTGAAAATATCTACAAATTAAGTGCACAAATTATATCATCCTTTGTAAGCGGATAGACTTGATTCATGTTCAAAATCACTACATTCCTACTTTGTCTATAAACAATGAAATACATTATGTACTATAAACATTTCAAAAAAAAAAAATCTTAAGTGTTTTTAATTTTTAAATATTGTTATCTGGAACTAGCTTTAGATCACCAGAGATGCATAATTAATATCTTGGTGTACATACGCTTTGCTGGTCATTTGTCTGATGAAGGTAACGCGGTACATTATTTAATAGTCATCGAAACTGTCACATAAAACACATTTATTGGATGTGTAAAATAATCTTCACATAATATGAAAAGGTTCCTGTCTGATCATGTATAGTTTTCCTGGGTTCTCTGGTTTCTGCTCCCACACCGAGACCAAATAACACTAACACTCCGGCCAAAAAGAGTGATAAATCTAAGTCACAACTATACAGAGATGAAAACAGTCAATTGTGAAAAAGGAGGAATCCAACATTTTAAAGGGGTTTTAATGGGAAATTTAAAGAATTAACATTGCAGCAAAATTATCAAAAAAGAAGGAATTCCTTTTGAGGAGGATTTTCATCCCAGACTTTATAACTTGCTTCTTAATTGTATATTAAAAAATTATATTTCAAGTGACATGTAGATCCAAAACTGGTTATTAATTATTATCCCTCTTTTATTGTTATTTTATTACAAAGTTTCTCTTATATTTCACAAGAATAACTTTATAGTCAAGTCTTTTAGTCAGCACAAAAAATGACTTTTGACAACACAGTAGCTTTTGGTTTCATGAAATTCTAAAAATAACAAAAAAGGAAATATTCACATACACAAATGTATTTGTAAACAACAGAGTTTAATGGCTAAATCTTTAAAAACATTAATATTCAGATTATGTACAATGTCGGGTAAATACAGGGTTGTCTCCCATTTCCACACTTTGACACTCTCGCTGAATCATTCTCTCACAAATACACTGAAAGACGTGTCTAATTTGAAAAATATATATTGCAGCTGTTTATATACAAACTTGTTTTACACATTTTTCAAACAAAAGCATTTATTAAATAATTCAATTTAAAAATTAAGCACTATAACGGGTAAGATTACTGGGGAAGAGGAAGGGAGGTAACTCTTATGATCTCCACTTATTTCCTGGGGCAAACCAACTACAAATATGAACAATTAATTCAGGTTATACCATCACCTCATTGTACCAACTTCAACTCATTCACCCCAAAATGTAATAATAAACTAATCCAACTTTTAAAAAAGAGGATTTCAAATGCATCTACAGGTATGAACAAGTAAACTACCTCTGCTTTGTCTTTTCAAATCTTGAATATTCATTAATGCTCCAATTTTGAGTCAAATGATGAAACAACTTAAAAGGACAAACTTATTCCAATATAATAAACCCTAGTCACCTAACCACCTTCACAATTAGACCTCCTCCATTGTGAGACCACTTCTATTAAGTGATTACCTCTATTAAGAGACCACCTCTGTTAAGCAGCCATCCCTTTAAAGAAATTTCTTCTATTTTTCCTTTGGCCTACCTCTTACACAGCCTACCTGTGTAAAGATACAAGTTGTTGGACTTCCCAAGAAAGTGGAATTTATTAGATAATTTTAAATCAATACAAAAAATCACAAGAGTTTTTTCTCAAAATTCGAATATTATTATGTTCAGGTTACATTTAAGCAATGTAATAGAGATATTAAAGTCATTGAGGAAATGATTTCCTTCAAAAACCACACTTATCAGTCATGCATGTCCTGTCCTGTTAGTGTGTAATTTATGATAGGTTAAAAGAGAAATAACTGAAACACTCCCTTAAGCCTGATGTAATCAAGTTGAAAATTAATTCAATTAAGACAAGACCTTATGTTTCATTTAGCACCGAGTGTTTAGACAAATTCTCCATTCCTCAAATGGAAAAGGTACGGAATATCTTATTGATGTTTACGATTGCTTGCTAAAGTGTAACCCTTCCACCCCTTCAGACACTTAAGGACTCATCCATATCAATGCATAGTAGAGTCTACTTGTTACACAGGGGTGAAAGGGTTAACTCATTCACCCCTTAAGACACATGTGAACTTATCCAATTCAAAGGGTGGAATAGTTCACTATAACATTTCAGGGGTGAATGGGTTGAAGCTCATTTATACATAACCGGAAAATCAATTTGTGTCACTCGCAGACACAACATCAAGTCTCTAGCATACAAGCAAGCTTTGTAGTAAAGATACTCGAAGAGACATAATTATAAAGAAAAATGAATCTTATTTGATTTTACATACAAAGAAAATCATTTCAATCTACTTAGCACTGTATATACATAATACATTCATATGTAAGTTATAATGTAAGCATATATATTATAACGATGTAAAGTCAAAGTTCACTCCTTCACACATAACTGATAATATTATAATACAATTACAACAGTATTAACAACAGTATCATTGTCAATAAGTAGGGCATGTTTTCATTGTTCTAACACCGCTCTTTTAATATCATGTGTACTACAATCGACGCAAAGTTATTTAGATAATAGACGCAAAATTACTCATGTGAGAATAGAACACATTAATGGAACAAGGTTTTGTTTCTCAACGTACTAAATGATCAGATGTGGGCCATTTTCGTTTAAGTGGTTCACAGAATTTCTGTCAGTACATAAAAAGTGTTTATAGATATGGAGCCGCGGCCCGTTTCAGAATGTAATGGGAGTCTC
Organism: Mimachlamys varia; assembly: GCA_947623455.1. Classification (NCBI taxonomy): domain Eukaryota; kingdom Metazoa; phylum Mollusca; class Bivalvia; order Pectinida; family Pectinidae; genus Mimachlamys; species Mimachlamys varia. The sequence goes on along the minus strand of OX392538.1, from coordinate 36,157,062 downwards.
ATTTCACACGTATATATTTATTATTTACTGACAGAAACTCGAGCAATTGTGAGTGGTTGAACTGGTCGGTCCACAGGAGTTTGTTTATTAAATAAGGTCGGACCTAGTAATCTGATGCGTCTTTCAGGCGAGCCTCTGGAAAGCCTTGCAAGGCCTGCATAAATATCTCCAGGTCTGTCAGGATTTATACCAGAAAATGTAACATTTAAGAACAGACAAACCAAACGAAAACGAACCTGATAATTAAATAATAATAATTATTATTCGAGGTTTTTATATGCCGCTAACGATACAACACAAATGCCATGACCGGGATTCGAACTCGCAACCCTTCGATCACGAGCCCAGGCATCCTATCACTAGACCACCGTGCCTCCATATGTATGTAAATATAAATGTATGCAATTTCTTCCCAACACCATTAAACATTGAATAGCACAAAACGGAAATTCAAAAGTCTGATAGCATCACATTATTGTCACCATACATGAACATCTGAATGAAAACAAACATGTTTACATAGAATATGTAACTATACAGATGCTGAATTAATCTTAAACATGTATAATTATCATATACCTCATGAGGACTCCCATCCGTTGGGCTAGACGTAGCGACAGCCTATCCGTATCCGTACCCAGGTGGCTGACCGGACCTGGGGCGTGATCTGTGAGGTCAAGGTCAGCAAAGAACCACAGAGGGCGTTAGGACTCACACAACTAAATCAGCCTATCACTACGTGTTTCATACGTTTGTAGTCCCTACCGAAAATTTGTTCCGGCTAAGTACAGTGATTCTGAATAATCTAAATAGGTAATTGTTGACATATTGGGCATTGAATGAAATCTATAGATGTTTAACTTTACAAAAATGTATACTTTTGGTAGATTTTGATATGTGATGGCGGATTGATATGAGGTCAAAAGTCAGAGGGTGCTCCCGTCTCATTTCACTGGTTTGATATGTAAATTTCCAGTTGTCCGAAGCAGACGCCCGTAGCGAGCTAAAATGCCACGAAACATCTGATAAAATGTCATTTGAAGGCTTTGCCATGTTAGTTGTCACTAGTAATACTATATAGTAAATTATTTAGTTGTGTGAATTTAACCCCTAATTAGACTTTAATAAGAACAGAAATCGTCGAACATGAATTCAGGTAAGTGAAATGTACTAATTTCTCGTCTTATTATTAATTGGCTAATTGTCAGATTAGCCAAGCTAACTGGCTATGAAGTAACTCTCTTAGAAAATGGATTGCCTTTGATTAATTGAGCGTCAGTTTATTCTTATTTGTCATTGGTATTTTTGACGGGTTTTTAACGCTCGGTTTGTATAAATAAAACGAATGATATAGTCAATATCAATTTTTTTTTCATTTGTTTTTTTTTAAAAATATCTTTTTCTAATTTTATAGATACACCCTATCCTCGCCATGAAGACCGTAAACGGAAGTATGCCGAAGATTCGTTAGAAAATACTGAAGAAGATCAAGCTCTTTCTTTGACGCCAAAACGTCAGAGAGGGAACAACAGTTTTCTGGACCTTCAAAATCAAGAATCGACGGTATGAAATATGCCTAATGTTAGCAAGAATGAACAATGTGCAATTCTTCCCTCTTCGCTACTCTAAATTTATTATTTTTTCAACTTCATTTTTGCATTACAAATAATCTTGTTAGAATGTTTTATATTCTATTTTCGGACTTCTTTACTTTTATTTCTTGCCTTGTTAAATTTTCTTTCCTCGTTGTTTTTTTTTTTTTTTTTTTTGCTATTCTAAATTGATTTGTTTTTCAACTTCATTTTTTTTGCATTACAAATAGTCTTTTTCCAAAGTTTATATTATTTTTTTTTTAGTATTTCTTCACTTTTAGTTATAAATTTCTAATACTTTCTCCGCTTTTTACTTTCGTTTCCTCAGACATTATCATCTAGTACCCGTCTTTCATCTTCTATGACATTTTCCTTTGGTGCTCGTCTTTCGAATACTCAGACATTCTCCTTTGAATCTACTAGTCTGGAGGCTGCATTTGATATATTCAAATCTGACTCTTACAATAAACGGTGAGGATTTGTTCTGTTTTTAATACTGTAAATCTTCGCAATCTGACCCAGTATCCTTAAAACCGTCCTCGATATCCAGGGGTTACGATCACTCACACTCTCTACATCCCTGGAATATGTCATGGCAAAACTGAAGGCTGCGTGTGCGCCAACTTTTTTGGCGAGACAAGGAGACAAGGAGACAAGGCTTGACCCTCTGATGTACATCAAAAAAATCGCGTGGTCACAAAACGGTAAAAATTGACAGGCTTTGAAGTCAGTCGCGGTTCCTTTGTAATCTTCTTAGGACAGGTATGCAGCCTAGCGATTGGTCAGGATTTGTTTTACCTGAGCATGCCTTCAGTTTTGCCATGACATATTCCAGGGGTGGGGAAAGGGTAGCTGATCGTACACGTATACGTAGCCCCTGGATATCGAGGATGCCTTAAAACAGTTCTTAGTACATGTATATAAACTCAACTTTCGTTCTCAAAACGAACTTTCATAAATCTTAGAAAAACTTGTGTAAAGATTAAAGTCTATATATGAGAATGGTAACAGCTACAAGTTTTAAATAACATAGAAAAATGATCATAATCAATTTATTTTGAATTCTGTAAACAATCGAAACTGTTTTTGAGCAAGAAAATATGCATTCGAAATAAGGTTGAAGCTGTCAGAGCGCTGTATTTGTTTAAAAAAAAAAGAAGATGTTTTGAAGTTTCATTTGATTTAGATCAATTCTCGGTTAAGAAATGCCATCTAAAGAAGATAACATTTATACCATTTGGGGAGGGCCAGTTTACAGTGAATTGTTCTAAACCCTTCAAAATGTGTACAATTTCTATAAAAACGTACGTTTAGGTCATGATATATGTAGCTACTAGCTAGTATAACCAAATCCTCAGGTTTCGTGTGGACGCCGAAAAGTAAATTGTCATTTTCATTGTTGCCAAGTAGTTAAGTCAGTTTATTTTTCTTGTAGGAATAATGGGGAGGGGTTTAGGGGAGGGATTTACTTCTAAAGTTAGATTTCGAAATTCTCTGAATTGTCATGAAACTGACACATTATAAAGGACTGTCGTTTGTAATTGTAGGTGTCATGGCGGCCAAACTCGACGCCTTGTCTGACGAAGAGGCGTACTGGCCACTTGCGGACCAGTATTATGTGGCTCCGAATGACGATGACGTCAATATTAATGGAGACGATGACGCTGATGAGAGTGATGAAGATGATTTTGACGAGAGTGATGATGATGGTGATATATCAGAAGGTGGTTACGAAGGAGACGATGATGAAACTGACGAAGAGAATGCTAACGAAGATGATGCTGATGATAATGAGGGGGGAAATGGCGATGATGAAGATGGCAATGATGAAGATGAGGATGAAGAATACAAAGTTGGTGATGATGATGACGAGGAGGGAATGACAGAGGAAGAAATTGGACTTCTATTGTATGGAATTTTTGACGCCACTTACAATACTTCTCCATATGACCACGAAGAATAGAAAACACAGTTTTCAATCATAACTAATTAACGGAAAGCATGGCCATCAGATTGCTTAAAGGAACAGTTGACGACAATGTTCAGGGATACGCTGAACTAGACGGTCAAAACAATTTAAATAGTTCACTCAAACTCGTAATAATAACGTTTTTGTCCAATTTGAATTATAAATGTTCATTTCTGTATCTATTTCCTTCTCTGTCTGTATTTTTCTGTTCGTCTCAATTTTTCGCCATCTCTCCTTGTTGGTCTGATACTATCCTGTTTCCAAATCCATTTATTCTATCTCACCTCATTTTCAATTCCACATTCCCTGGTATATCTTAAGCATGATTTCTCCCCTCTTTCGTTTTTAATATCGAACCCAACAGTATAATATGTCCATTCTTCCCTTCCCTGTCATAATCAAAACTGACTGACACAAACTTTCCTCATGTACCTTTTCCTTGGATTTCATCTTCCTTTAACATTTAAGATCTCTTAGTTATCGTCTGCATTCATCTTTATTTATCATCTCACCATACCTATTTATTTAGCATCTCCATAATCTCTATTCATCTCCAAACATCTCTATTCATATCCATAATCTCTATTCATCTCCATGCATCTCTATTAATCTCTATAATCTCTATTCATCTCCATATCTCTCTATTCATCTCCATATCTCTCTATTCATCTCCATACATCTCTATTCATCTCCATACATGTCTATTCATCTCCATAATCTTTATTAATCTCCATGCATCTCTATTCATCGCCATACATCTCTATTCAGCTCCATACATCTGTATTCATCTCCATGTATCTCTATTCATCGCCATATATCTCTATTCATCTCCATGCATCTGTATTCATCTCCATACATCTCTATTCATCTCAATTCATCTCCATATATCTGTATTCATCTCCATACATCTCTATTCATCTCCATACATCTTTCTTTATCATCTCCATATATCTCTATTCATCTCCATACATCTCTATTCATCTCCATCCATCTTTCTTTGATCATCTCCATAATCTCTTTTCATCTCCATCCATCTTTCTTTTATCATCTCCATACATCTCTATTCATCTCCATACATCTCTATTCATCTCCATACATCTCTATTCATCTCCATACATCTTTCTTTATCTCTTCATATACCTGTATACATCTCTATATAATTTCCATATTTTTTTTATTGATCATCTTTATACACATGTACATCTTTATTATCTCCATGCATCTTATCATCTACATACACCTTTATTTTTTATACATACATCTATATTTTCTCTATAGATCTTTTTCACGTTTTACATGTCTCTTTCAACTCCATACATATTTATTCATCATTTCCGTTCATGTAGTGTTATCATCTCAACACTATCCTATTATCTTTATACAAATCACCATGCATAGCCATCTAACTTCAAATATCTATCCAATAGAAAAAATAAACTTACTTGAACCTTCTTACCGTGTTTGTTTTTCTGTCTGAACAGAAATTATTTAAAAAGCCCCCCCCCCCCTCCCCATATTAATTCTGAAAAGTACATGTACACCTTTATATGACAATCTCGTATAACGGATAGTTAAAAGCACAGGGACCTGAGAATTTGTTACAGCTAGTTTTGGATCTAAAATAGGGTTTTTAGAGTTATTTTACATATTTGGGGTTAAAATAAATTTTTCTGGCCATTGAGGGGGGCATTTTTATCGAAAATTGATTTTAACCCCCTTAATGTATAAAATAGCAAATAAAGGATATTCATTATGTGTTTATTTGTAAATACTCTGTTAGTCTGATCAGATGTAAAACTTGATAGAGTGATACTTTGGCGTGAATATGACGTAGTTTCTGAGATATATATCTATTGTACACAAGATTATCATGACTCAAGGACAGACAAAATAGAACTTAAGGACAGACAAAGTTGGACTAAACGACTGAAAAAGTGGGACTCGATGACAGACAAAGTGGGACTAAAGGACTGACGAAGTGGGACTAAAGGACTGACAAAGTGGGACTCAAGGACAGACAAAGTGGGACTCAAGGACTGACAAAGTGGGACTCAAGGACTGACAAAGTGGGACTCAAGGACTGACAAAGTGGGACTCAAGGACAGACAAAGTGGGACTCAAGGACTGACAAAGTGGGACTCAAGGACTGACAAAGTGGGACTCAAGGACTGACAAAGTGGGACTCAAGGACAGACAAAGTGGGACTAAAGGACTGACGAAGTGGGACTAAAGGACTGACAAAGTGGGACTAAAGGACTGACAAAGTGGGACTCAAGGACAGACAAAGTGGGACTTAAGGACAAAGTGGGCCTCAAGGACAGACAAAGTGGGACTAAAGGACTGACGAAGTGGGATTCAAGGACAAAGTGGGACTCAAGGACAGACAAAGTGGGACTAAAGGACTGACAAAGTGGGACTAAAGGTCTGACAAAGTGGGACTAAAAGACTGACAAAGCGGGACTAAAGGACGGACAAAATGGGACTCAAGGACTGACAAAGTGGGACTAAAGGACTGACGAAGTGGGGCTAAAGGACTGACAAAGTGGGACTCAAGGACTGACGAAGTGGGACTAATGGACTGACAAAGTGGGACTCAAAGACAAAGGCGGACTAAAGGACTGACGAAGTGGGACTAAAGGACTGACAAAGTGGGGCTAAAGGACAAAGTGGGACTCAAGGACTGACAAAGTGGGACTAAAGGACTGACAAAGTGGGACTAATGGACTGACAAAGTGGGACTCAAGGACAGACAAAGTGGGACTAAAGGACTGACAAAGTGGGACTAAAGGACAAACAAAGTGGGACTCAAGGACAGACAAAGTGTGACTCAAGGACTGACAAAGTGGGACTAATGGACTGACAAAGTGTGACTCAAAGACAAAGAGGGACTCAAGGACAAAGTAAATAATACTCCCTTACCTACATTTTTTTGTAAGTGTATGCGTAATAAATAGACAAACGATATGATGATTTGGTAATTTGTATTTGTTTATTTTTTTATAATCATATTACAAACTGTACAATGATACCATGCAATTTAAATTACATCTATCCACATATAGCAAGATTACATACATACAGACATGTATATACCGGTATACATTTCAGCAATCAGACTAAATCAAAACGATCCAAATAAATAACCTACCCCCCAAAAAAAGATGTATAAGAAACAAAAGTGACTTAAAATAACTTGTATCGACATTGAAAATATCTACAAATTAAGTGCACAAATTATATCATCCTTTGTAAGCGGATAGACTTGATTCATGTTCAAAATCACTACATTCCTACTTTGTCTATAAACAATGAAATACATTATGTACTATAAACATTTCAAAAAAAAAAAATCTTAAGTGTTTTTAATTTTTAAATATTGTTATCTGGAACTAGCTTTAGATCACCAGAGATGCATAATTAATATCTTGGTGTACATACGCTTTGCTGGTCATTTGTCTGATGAAGGTAACGCGGTACATTATTTAATAGTCATCGAAACTGTCACATAAAACACATTTATTGGATGTGTAAAATAATCTTCACATAATATGAAAAGGTTCCTGTCTGATCATGTATAGTTTTCCTGGGTTCTCTGGTTTCTGCTCCCACACCGAGACCAAATAACACTAACACTCCGGCCAAAAAGAGTGATAAATCTAAGTCACAACTATACAGAGATGAAAACAGTCAATTGTGAAAAAGGAGGAATCCAACATTTTAAAGGGGTTTTAATGGGAAATTTAAAGAATTAACATTGCAGCAAAATTATCAAAAAAGAAGGAATTCCTTTTGAGGAGGATTTTCATCCCAGACTTTATAACTTGCTTCTTAATTGTATATTAAAAAATTATATTTCAAGTGACATGTAGATCCAAAACTGGTTATTAATTATTATCCCTCTTTTATTGTTATTTTATTACAAAGTTTCTCTTATATTTCACAAGAATAACTTTATAGTCAAGTCTTTTAGTCAGCACAAAAAATGACTTTTGACAACACAGTAGCTTTTGGTTTCATGAAATTCTAAAAATAACAAAAAAGGAAATATTCACATACACAAATGTATTTGTAAACAACAGAGTTTAATGGCTAAATCTTTAAAAACATTAATATTCAGATTATGTACAATGTCGGGTAAATACAGGGTTGTCTCCCATTTCCACACTTTGACACTCTCGCTGAATCATTCTCTCACAAATACACTGAAAGACGTGTCTAATTTGAAAAATATATATTGCAGCTGTTTATATACAAACTTGTTTTACACATTTTTCAAACAAAAGCATTTATTAAATAATTCAATTTAAAAATTAAGCACTATAACGGGTAAGATTACTGGGGAAGAGGAAGGGAGGTAACTCTTATGATCTCCACTTATTTCCTGGGGCAAACCAACTACAAATATGAACAATTAATTCAGGTTATACCATCACCTCATTGTACCAACTTCAACTCATTCACCCCAAAATGTAATAATAAACTAATCCAACTTTTAAAAAAGAGGATTTCAAATGCATCTACAGGTATGAACAAGTAAACTACCTCTGCTTTGTCTTTTCAAATCTTGAATATTCATTAATGCTCCAATTTTGAGTCAAATGATGAAACAACTTAAAAGGACAAACTTATTCCAATATAATAAACCCTAGTCACCTAACCACCTTCACAATTAGACCTCCTCCATTGTGAGACCACTTCTATTAAGTGATTACCTCTATTAAGAGACCACCTCTGTTAAGCAGCCATCCCTTTAAAGAAATTTCTTCTATTTTTCCTTTGGCCTACCTCTTACACAGCCTACCTGTGTAAAGATACAAGTTGTTGGACTTCCCAAGAAAGTGGAATTTATTAGATAATTTTAAATCAATACAAAAAATCACAAGAGTTTTTTCTCAAAATTCGAATATTATTATGTTCAGGTTACATTTAAGCAATGTAATAGAGATATTAAAGTCATTGAGGAAATGATTTCCTTCAAAAACCACACTTATCAGTCATGCATGTCCTGTCCTGTTAGTGTGTAATTTATGATAGGTTAAAAGAGAAATAACTGAAACACTCCCTTAAGCCTGATGTAATCAAGTTGAAAATTAATTCAATTAAGACAAGACCTTATGTTTCATTTAGCACCGAGTGTTTAGACAAATTCTCCATTCCTCAAATGGAAAAGGTACGGAATATCTTATTGATGTTTACGATTGCTTGCTAAAGTGTAACCCTTCCACCCCTTCAGACACTTAAGGACTCATCCATATCAATGCATAGTAGAGTCTACTTGTTACACAGGGGTGAAAGGGTTAACTCATTCACCCCTTAAGACACATGTGAACTTATCCAATTCAAAGGGTGGAATAGTTCACTATAACATTTCAGGGGTGAATGGGTTGAAGCTCATTTATACATAACCGGAAAATCAATTTGTGTCACTCGCAGACACAACATCAAGTCTCTAGCATACAAGCAAGCTTTGTAGTAAAGATACTCGAAGAGACATAATTATAAAGAAAAATGAATCTTATTTGATTTTACATACAAAGAAAATCATTTCAATCTACTTAGCACTGTATATACATAATACATTCATATGTAAGTTATAATGTAAGCATATATATTATAACGATGTAAAGTCAAAGTTCACTCCTTCACACATAACTGATAATATTATAATACAATTACAACAGTATTAACAACAGTATCATTGTCAATAAGTAGGGCATGTTTTCATTGTTCTAACACCGCTCTTTTAATATCATGTGTACTACAATCGACGCAAAGTTATTTAGATAATAGACGCAAAATTACTCATGTGAGAATAGAACACATTAATGGAACAAGGTTTTGTTTCTCAACGTACTAAATGATCAGATGTGGGCCATTTTCGTTTAAGTGGTTCACAGAATTTCTGTCAGTACATAAAAAGTGTTTATAGATATGGAGCCGCGGCCCGTTTCAGAATGTAATGGGAGTCTCATTTCACACGTATATATTTATTATTTACTGACAGAAACTCGAGCAATTGTGAGTGGTTGAACTGGTCGGTCCACAGGAGTTTGTTTATTAAATAAGGTCGGACCTAGTAATCTGATGCGTCTTTCAGGCGAGCCTCTGGAAAGCCTTGCAAGGCCTGCATAAATATCTCCAGGTCTGTCAGGATTTATACCAGAAAATGTAACATTTAAGAACAGACAAACCAAACGAAAACGAACCTGATAATTAAATAATAATAATTATTATTCGAGGTTTTTATATGCCGCTAACGATACAACACAAATGCCATGACCGGGATTCGAACTCGCAACCCTTCGATCACGAGCCCAGGCATCCTATCACTAGACCACCGTGCCTCCATATGTATGTAAATATAAATGTATGCAATTTCTTCCCAACACCATTAAACATTGAATAGCACAAAACGGAAATTCAAAAGTCTGATAGCATCACATTATTGTCACCATACATGAACATCTGAATGAAAACAAACATGTTTACATAGAATATGTAACTATACAGATGCTGAATTAATCTTAAACATGTATAATTATCATATACCTCATGAGGACTCCCATCCGTTGGGCTAGACGTAGCGACAGCCTATCCGTATCCGTACCCAGGTGGCTGACCGGACCTGGGGCGTGATCTGTGAGGTCAAGGTCAGCAAAGAACCACAGAGGGCGTTAGGACTCACACAACTAAATCAGCCTATCACTACGTGTTTCATACGTTTGTAGTCCCTACCGAAAATTTGTTCCGGCTAAGTACAGTGATTCTGAATAATCTAAATAGGTAATTGTTGACATATTGGGCATTGAATGAAATCTATAGATGTTTAACTTTACAAAAATGTATACTTTTGGTAGATTTTGATATGTGATGGCGGATTGATATGAGGTCAAAAGTCAGAGGGTGCTCCCGTCTCATTTCACTGGTTTGATATGTAAATTTCCAGTTGTCCGAAGCAGACGCCCGTAGCGAGCTAAAATGCCACGAAACATCTGATAAAATGTCATTTGAAGGCTTTGCCATGTTAGTTGTCACTAGTAATACTATATAGTAAATTATTTAGTTGTGTGAATTTAACCCCTAATTAGACTTTAATAAGAACAGAAATCGTCGAACATGAATTCAGGTAAGTGAAATGTACTAATTTCTCGTCTTATTATTAATTGGCTAATTGTCAGATTAGCCAAGCTAACTGGCTATGAAGTAACTCTCTTAGAAAATGGATTGCCTTTGATTAATTGAGCGTCAGTTTATTCTTATTTGTCATTGGTATTTTTGACGGGTTTTTAACGCTCGGTTTGTATAAATAAAACGAATGATATAGTCAATATCAATTTTTTTTTCATTTGTTTTTTTTTAAAAATATCTTTTTCTAATTTTATAGATACACCCTATCCTCGCCATGAAGACCGTAAACGGAAGTATGCCGAAGATTCGTTAGAAAATACTGAAGAAGATCAAGCTCTTTCTTTGACGCCAAAACGTCAGAGAGGGAACAACAGTTTTCTGGACCTTCAAAATCAAGAATCGACGGTATGAAATATGCCTAATGTTAGCAAGAATGAACAATGTGCAATTCTTCCCTCTTCGCTACTCTAAATTTATTATTTTTTCAACTTCATTTTTGCATTACAAATAATCTTGTTAGAATGTTTTATATTCTATTTTCGGACTTCTTTACTTTTATTTCTTGCCTTGTTAAATTTTCTTTCCTCGTTGTTTTTTTTTTTTTTTTTTGCTATTCTAAATTGATTTGTTTTTCAACTTCATTTTTTTTGCATTACAAATAGTCTTTTTCCAAAGTTTATATTATTTTTTTTTTAGTATTTCTTCACTTTTAGTTATAAATTTCTAATACTTTCTCCGCTTTTTACTTTCGTTTCCTCAGACATTATCATCTAGTACCCGTCTTTCATCTTCTATGACATTTTCCTTTGGTGCTCGTCTTTCGAATACTCAGACATTCTCCTTTGAATCTACTAGTCTGGAGGCTGCATTTGATATATTCAAATCTGACTCTTACAATAAACGGTGAGGATTTGTTCTGTTTTTAATACTGTAAATCTTCGCAATCTGACCCAGTATCCTTAAAACCGTCCTCGATATCCAGGGGTTACGATCACTCACACTCTCTACATCCCTGGAATATGTCATGGCAAAACTGAAGGCTGCGTGTGCGCCAACTTTTTTGGCGAGACAAGGAGACAAGGAGACAAGGCTTGACCCTCTGATGTACATCAAAAAAATCGCGTGGTCACAAAACGGTAAAAATTGACAGGCTTTGAAGTCAGTCGCGGTTCCTTTGTAATCTTCTTAGGACAGGTATGCAGCCTAGCGATTGGTCAGGATTTGTTTTACCTGAGCATGCCTTCAGTTTTGCCATGACATATTCCAGGGGTGGGGAAAGGGTAGCTGATCGTACACGTATACGTAGCCCCTGGATATCGAGGATGCCTTAAAACAGTTCTTAGTACATGTATATAAACTCAACTTTCGTTCTCAAAACGAACTTTCATAAATCTTAGAAAAACTTGTGTAAAGATTAAAGTCTATATATGAGAATGGTAACAGCTACAAGTTTTAAATAACATAGAAAAATGATCATAATCAATTTATTTTGAATTCTGTAAACAATCGAAACTGTTTTTGAGCAAGAAAATATGCATTCGAAATAAGGTTGAAGCTGTCAGAGCGCTGTATTTGTTTAAAAAAAAAAGAAGATGTTTTGAAGTTTCATTTGATTTAGATCAATTCTCGGTTAAGAAATGCCATCTAAAGAAGATAACATTTATACCATTTGGGGAGGGCCAGTTTACAGTGAATTGTTCTAAACCCTTCAAAATGTGTACAATTTCTATAAAAACGTACGTTTAGGTCATGATATATGTAGCTACTAGCTAGTATAACCAAATCCTCAGGTTTCGTGTGGACGCCGAAAAGTAAATTGTCATTTTCATTGTTGCCAAGTAGTTAAGTCAGTTTATTTTTCTTGTAGGAATAATGGGGAGGGGTTTAGGGGAGGGATTTACTTCTAAAGTTAGATTTCGAAATTCTCTGAATTGTCATGAAACTGACACATTATAAAGGACTGTCGTTTGTAATTGTAGGTGTCATGGCGGCCAAACTCGACGCCTTGTCTGACGAAGAGGCGTACTGGCCACTTGCGGACCAGTATTATGTGGCTCCGAATGACGATGACGTCAATATTAATGGAGACGATGACGCTGATGAGAGTGATGAAGATGATTTTGACGAGAGTGATGATGATGGTGATATATCAGAAGGTGGTTACGAAGGAGACGATGATGAAACTGACGAAGAGAATGCTAACGAAGATGATGCTGATGATAATGAGGGGGGAAATGGCGATGATGAAGATGGCAATGATGAAGATGAGGATGAAGAATACAAAGTTGGTGATGATGATGACGAGGAGGGAATGACAGAGGAAGAAATTGGACTTCTATTGTATGGAATTTTTGACGCCACTTACAATACTTCTCCATATGACCACGAAGAATAGAAAACACAGTTTTCAATCATAACTAATTAACGGAAAGCATGGCCATCAGATTGCTTAAAGGAACAGTTGACGACAATGTTCAGGGATACGCTGAACTAGACGGTCAAAACAATTTAAATAGTTCACTCAAACTCGTAATAATAACGTTTTTGTCCAATTTGAATTATAAATGTTCATTTCTGTATCTATTTCCTTCTCTGTCTGTATTTTTCTGTTCGTCTCAATTTTTCGCCATCTCTCCTTGTTGGTCTGATACTATCCTGTTTCCAAATCCATTTATTCTATCTCACCTCATTTTCAATTCCACATTCCCTGGTATATCTTAAGCATGATTTCTCCCCTCTTTCGTTTTTAATATCGAACCCAACAGTATAATATGTCCATTCTTCCCTTCCCTGTCATAATCAAAACTGACTGACACAAACTTTCCTCATGTACCTTTTCCTTGGATTTCATCTTCCTTTAACATTTAAGATCTCTTAGTTATCGTCTGCATTCATCTTTATTTATCATCTCACCATACCTATTTATTTAGCATCTCCATAATCTCTATTCATCTCCAAACATCTCTATTCATATCCATAATCTCTATTCATCTCCATGCATCTCTATTAATCTCTATAATCTCTATTCATCTCCATATCTCTCTATTCATCTCCATATCTCTCTATTCATCTCCATACATCTCTATTCATCTCCATACATGTCTATTCATCTCCATAATCTTTATTAATCTCCATGCATCTCTATTCATCGCCATACATCTCTATTCAGCTCCATACATCTGTATTCATCTCCATGTATCTCTATTCATCGCCATATATCTCTATTCATCTCCATGCATCTGTATTCATCTCCATACATCTCTATTCATCTCAATTCATCTCCATATATCTGTATTCATCTCCATACATCTCTATTCATCTCCATACATCTTTCTTTATCATCTCCATATATCTCTATTCATCTCCATACATCTCTATTCATCTCCATCCATCTTTCTTTGATCATCTCCATAATCTCTTTTCATCTCCATCCATCTTTCTTTTATCATCTCCATACATCTCTATTCATCTCCATACATCTCTATTCATCTCCATACATCTCTATTCATCTCCATACATCTTTCTTTATCTCTTCATATACCTGTATACATCTCTATATAATTTCCATATTTTTTTTATTGATCATCTTTATACACATGTACATCTTTATTATCTCCATGCATCTTATCATCTACATACACCTTTATTTTTTATACATACATCTATATTTTCTCTATAGATCTTTTTCACGTTTTACATGTCTCTTTCAACTCCATACATATTTATTCATCATTTCCGTTCATGTAGTGTTATCATCTCAACACTATCCTATTATCTTTATACAAATCACCATGCATAGCCATCTAACTTCAAATATCTATCCAATAGAAAAAATAAACTTACTTGAACCTTCTTACCGTGTTTGTTTTTCTGTCTGAACAGAAATTATTTAAAAAGCCCCCCCCCCCTCCCCATATTAATTCTGAAAAGTACATGTACACCTTTATATGACAATCTCGTATAACGGATAGTTAAAAGCACAGGGACCTGAGAATTTGTTACAGCTAGTTTTGGATCTAAAATAGGGTTTTTAGAGTTATTTTACATATTTGGGGTTAAAATAAATTTTTCTGGCCATTGAGGGGGGCATTTTTATCGAAAATTGATTTTAACCCCCTTAATGTATAAAATAGCAAATAAAGGATATTCATTATGTGTTTATTTGTAAATACTCTGTTAGTCTGATCAGATGTAAAACTTGATAGAGTGATACTTTGGCGTGAATATGACGTAGTTTCTGAGATATATATCTATTGTACACAAGATTATCATGACTCAAGGACAGACAAAATAGAACTAAAGGACAGACAAAGTTGGACTAAACGACTGAAAAAGTGGGACTCGATGACAGACAAAGTGGGACTAAAGGACTGACGAAGTGGGACTAAAGGACTGACAAAGTGGGACTCAAGGACAGACAAAGTGGGACTCAAGGACTGACAAAGTGGGACTCAAGGACTGACAAAGTGGGACTCAAGGACTGACAAAGTGGGACTCAAGGACAGACAAAGTGGGACTCAAGGACTGACAAAGTGGGACTCAAGGACTGACAAAGTGGGACTCAAGGACTGACAAAGTGGGACTCAAGGACAGACAAAGTGGGACTAAAGGACTGACGAAGTGGGACTAAAGGACTGACAAAGTGGGACTAAAGGACTGACAAAGTGGGACTCAAGGACAGACAAAGTGGGACTTAAGGACAAAGTGGGCCTCAAGGACAGACAAAGTGGGACTAAAGGACTGACGAAGTGGGATTCAAGGACAAAGTGGGACTCAAGGACAGACAAAGTGGGACTAAAGGACTGACAAAGTGGGACTAAAGGTCTGACAAAGTGGGACTAAAAGACTGACAAAGCGGGACTAAAGGACGGACAAAATGGGACTCAAGGACTGACAAAGTGGGACTAAAGGACTGACGAAGTGGGGCTAAAGGACTGACAAAGTGGGACTCAAGGACTGACGAAGTGGGACTAATGGACTGACAAAGTGGGACTCAAAGACAAAGGCGGACTAAAGGACTGACGAAGTGGGACTAAAGGACTGACAAAGTGGGGCTAAAGGACAAAGTGGGACTCAAGGACTGACAAAGTGGGACTAAAGGACTGACAAAGTGGGACTAATGGACTGACAAAGTGGGACTCAAGGACAGACAAAGTGGGACTAAAGGACTGACAAAGTGGGACTAAAGGACAAACAAAGTGGGACTCAAGGACAGACAAAGTGTGACTCAAGGACTGACAAAGTGGGACTAATGGACTGACAAAGTGTGACTCAAAGACAAAGAGGGACTCAAGGACAAAGTAAATAATACTCCCTTACCTACATTTTTTTGTAAGTGTATGCGTAATAAATAGACAAACGATATGATGATTTGGTAATTTGTATTTGTTTATTTTTTTATAATCATATTACAAACTGTACAATGATACCATGCAATTTAAATTACATCTATCCACATATAGCAAGATTACATACATACAGACATGTATATACCGGTATACATTTCAGCAATCAGACTAAATCAAAACGATCCAAATAAATAACCTACCCCCCAAAAAAAGATGTATAAGAAACAAAAGTGACTTAAAATAACTTGTATCGACATTGAAAATATCTACAAATTAAGTGCACAAATTATATCATCCTTTGTAAGCGGATAGACTTGATTCATGTTCAAAATCACTACATTCCTACTTTGTCTATAAACAATGAAATACATTATGTACTATAAACATTTCAAAAAAAAAAAATCTTAAGTGTTTTTAATTTTTAAATATTGTTATCTGGAACTAGCTTTAGATCACCAGAGATGCATAATTAATATCTTGGTGTACATACGCTTTGCTGGTCATTTGTCTGATGAAGGTAACGCGGTACATTATTTAATAGTCATCGAAACTGTCACATAAAACACATTTATTGGATGTGTAAAATAATCTTCACATAATATGAAAAGGTTCCTGTCTGATCATGTATAGTTTTCCTGGGTTCTCTGGTTTCTGCTCCCACACCGAGACCAAATAACACTAACACTCCGGCCAAAAAGAGTGATAAATCTAAGTCACAACTATACAGAGATGAAAACAGTCAATTGTGAAAAAGGAGGAATCCAACATTTTAAAGGGGTTTTAATGGGAAATTTAAAGAATTAACATTGCAGCAAAATTATCAAAAAAGAAGGAATTCCTTTTGAGGAGGATTTTCATCCCAGACTTTATAACTTGCTTCTTAATTGTATATTAAAAAATTATATTTCAAGTGACATGTAGATCCAAAACTGGTTATTAATTATTATCCCTCTTTTATTGTTATTTTATTACAAAGTTTCTCTTATATTTCACAAGAATAACTTTATAGTCAAGTCTTTTAGTCAGCACAAAAAATGACTTTTGACAACACAGTAGCTTTTGGTTTCATGAAATTCTAAAAATAACAAAAAAGGAAATATTCACATACACAAATGTATTTGTAAACAACAGAGTTTAATGGCTAAATCTTTAAAAACATTAATATTCAGATTATGTACAATGTCGGGTAAATACAGGGTTGTCTCCCATTTCCACACTTTGACACTCTCGCTGAATCATTCTCTCACAAATACACTGAAAGACGTGTCTAATTTGAAAAATATATATTGCAGCTGTTTATATACAAACTTGTTTTACACATTTTTCAAACAAAAGCATTTATTAAATAATTCAATTTAAAAATTAAGCACTATAACGGGTAAGATTACTGGGGAAGAGGAAGGGAGGTAACTCTTATGATCTCCACTTATTTCCTGGGGCAAACCAACTACAAATATGAACAATTAATTCAGGTTATACCATCACCTCATTGTACCAACTTCAACTCATTCACCCCAAAATGTAATAATAAACTAATCCAACTTTTAAAAAAGAGGATTTCAAATGCATCTACAGGTATGAACAAGTAAACTACCTCTGCTTTGTCTTTTCAAATCTTGAATATTCATTAATGCTCCAATTTTGAGTCAAATGATGAAACAACTTAAAAGGACAAACTTATTCCAATATAATAAACCCTAGTCACCTAACCACCTTCACAATTAGACCTCCTCCATTGTGAGACCACTTCTATTAAGTGATTACCTCTATTAAGAGACCACCTCTGTTAAGCAGCCATCCCTTTAAAGAAATTTCTTCTATTTTTCCTTTGGCCTACCTCTTACACAGCCTACCTGTGTAAAGATACAAGTTGTTGGACTTCCCAAGAAAGTGGAATTTATTAGATAATTTTAAATCAATACAAAAAATCACAAGAGTTTTTTCTCAAAATTCGAATATTATTATGTTCAGGTTACATTTAAGCAATGTAATAGAGATATTAAAGTCATTGAGGAAATGATTTCCTTCAAAAACCACACTTATCAGTCATGCATGTCCTGTCCTGTTAGTGTGTAATTTATGATAGGTTAAAAGAGAAATAACTGAAACACTCCCTTAAGCCTGATGTAATCAAGTTGAAAATTAATTCAATTAAGACAAGACCTTATGTTTCATTTAGCACCGAGTGTTTAGACAAATTCTCCATTCCTCAAATGGAAAAGGTACGGAATATCTTATTGATGTTTACGATTGCTTGCTAAAGTGTAACCCTTCCACCCCTTCAGACACTTAAGGACTCATCCATATCAATGCATAGTAGAGTCTACTTGTTACACAGGGGTGAAAGGGTTAACTCATTCACCCCTTAAGACACATGTGAACTTATCCAATTCAAAGGGTGGAATAGTTCACTATAACATTTCAGGGGTGAATGGGTTGAAGCTCATTTATACATAACCGGAAAATCAATTTGTGTCACTCGCAGACACAACATCAAGTCTCTAGCATACAAGCAAGCTTTGTAGTAAAGATACTCGAAGAGACATAATTATAAAGAAAAATGAATCTTATTTGATTTTACATACAAAGAAAATCATTTCAATCTACTTAGCACTGTATATACATAATACATTCATATGTAAGTTATAATGTAAGCATATATATTATAACGATGTAAAGTCAAAGTTCACTCCTTCACACATAACTGATAATATTATAATACAATTACAACAGTATTAACAACAGTATCATTGTCAATAAGTAGGGCATGTTTTCATTGTTCTAACACCGCTCTTTTAATATCATGTGTACTACAATCGACGCAAAGTTATTTAGATAATAGACGCAAAATTACTCATGTGAGAATAGAACACATTAATGGAACAAGGTTTTGTTTCTCAACGTACTAAATGATCAGATGTGGGCCATTTTCGTTTAAGTGGTTCACAGAATTTCTGTCAGTACATAAAAAGTGTTTATAGATATGGAGCCGCGGCCCGTTTCAGAATGTAATGGGAGTCTCATTTCACACGTATATATTTATTATTTACTGACAGAAACTCGAGCAATTGTGAGTGGTTGAACTGGTCGGTCCACAGGAGTTTGTTTATTAAATAAGGTCGGACCTAGTAATCTGATGCGTCTTTCAGGCGAGCCTCTGGAAAGCCTTGCAAGGCCTGCATAAATATCTCCAGGTCTGTCAGGATTTATACCAGAAAATGTAACATTTAAGAACAGACAAACCAAACGAAAACGAACCTGATAATTAAATAATAATAATTATTATTCGAGGTTTTTATATGCCGCTAACGATACAACACAAATGCCATGACCGGGATTCGAACTCGCAACCCTTCGATCACGAGCCCAGGCATCCTATCACTAGACCACCGTGCCTCCATATGTATGTAAATATAAATGTATGCAATTTCTTCCCAACACCATTAAACATTGAATAGCACAAAACGGAAATTCAAAAGTCTGATAGCATCACATTATTGTCACCATACATGAACATCTGAATGAAAACAAACATGTTTACATAGAATATGTAACTATACAGATGCTGAATTAATCTTAAACATGTATAATTATCATATACCTCATGAGGACTCCCATCCGTTGGGCTAGACGTAGCGACAGCCTATCCGTATCCGTACCCAGGTGGCTGACCGGACCTGGGGCGTGATCTGTGAGGTCAAGGTCAGCAAAGAACCACAGAGGGCGTTAGGACTCACACAACTAAATCAGCCTATCACTACGTGTTTCATACGTTTGTAGTCCCTACCGAAAATTTGTTCCGGCTAAGTACAGTGATTCTGAATAATCTAAATAGGTAATTGTTGACATATTGGGCATTGAATGAAATCTATAGATGTTTAACTTTACAAAAATGTATACTTTTGGTAGATTTTGATATGTGATGGCGGATTGATATGAGGTCAAAAGTCAGAGGGTGCTCCCGTCTCATTTCACTGGTTTGATATGTAAATTTCCAGTTGTCCGAAGCAGACGCCCGTAGCGAGCTAAAATGCCACGAAACATCTGATAAAATGTCATTTGAAGGCTTTGCCATGTTAGTTGTCACTAGTAATACTATATAGTAAATTATTTAGTTGTGTGAATTTAACCCCTAATTAGACTTTAATAAGAACAGAAATCGTCGAACATGAATTCAGGTAAGTGAAATGTACTAATTTCTCGTCTTATTATTAATTGGCTAATTGTCAGATTAGCCAAGCTAACTGGCTATGAAGTAACTCTCTTAGAAAATGGATTGCCTTTGATTAATTGAGCGTCAGTTTATTCTTATTTGTCATTGGTATTTTTGACGGGTTTTTAACGCTCGGTTTGTATAAATAAAACGAATGATATAGTCAATATCAATTTTTTTTTCATTTGTTTTTTTTTAAAAATATCTTTTTCTAATTTTATAGATACACCCTATCCTCGCCATGAAGACCGTAAACGGAAGTATGCCGAAGATTCGTTAGAAAATACTGAAGAAGATCAAGCTCTTTCTTTGACGCCAAAACGTCAGAGAGGGAACAACAGTTTTCTGGACCTTCAAAATCAAGAATCGACGGTATGAAATATGCCTAATGTTAGCAAGAATGAACAATGTGCAATTCTTCCCTCTTCGCTACTCTAAATTTATTATTTTTTCAACTTCATTTTTGCATTACAAATAATCTTGTTAGAATGTTTTATATTCTATTTTCGGACTTCTTTACTTTTATTTCTTGCCTTGTTAAATTTTCTTTCCTCGTTGTTTTTTTTTTTTTTTTTTTTGCTATTCTAAATTGATTTGTTTTTCAACTTCATTTTTTTTGCATTACAAATAGTCTTTTTCCAAAGTTTATATTATTTTTTTTTTAGTATTTCTTCACTTTTAGTTATAAATTTCTAATACTTTCTCCGCTTTTTACTTTCGTTTCCTCAGACATTATCATCTAGTACCCGTCTTTCATCTTCTATGACATTTTCCTTTGGTGCTCGTCTTTCGAATACTCAGACATTCTCCTTTGAATCTACTAGTCTGGAGGCTGCATTTGATATATTCAAATCTGACTCTTACAATAAACGGTGAGGATTTGTTCTGTTTTTAATACTGTAAATCTTCGCAATCTGACCCAGTATCCTTAAAACCGTCCTCGATATCCAGGGGTTACGATCACTCACACTCTCTACATCCCTGGAATATGTCATGGCAAAACTGAAGGCTGCGTGTGCGCCAACTTTTTTGGCGAGACAAGGAGACAAGGAGACAAGGCTTGACCCTCTGATGTACATCAAAAAAATCGCGTGGTCACAAAACGGTAAAAATTGACAGGCTTTGAAGTCAGTCGCGGTTCCTTTGTAATCTTCTTAGGACAGGTATGCAGCCTAGCGATTGGTCAGGATTTGTTTTACCTGAGCATGCCTTCAGTTTTGCCATGACATATTCCAGGGGTGGGGAAAGGGTAGCTGATCGTACACGTATACGTAGCCCCTGGATATCGAGGATGCCTTAAAACAGTTCTTAGTACATGTATATAAACTCAACTTTCGTTCTCAAAACGAACTTTCATAAATCTTAGAAAAACTTGTGTAAAGATTAAAGTCTATATATGAGAATGGTAACAGCTACAAGTTTTAAATAACATAGAAAAATGATCATAATCAATTTATTTTGAATTCTGTAAACAATCGAAACTGTTTTTGAGCAAGAAAATATGCATTCGAAATAAGGTTGAAGCTGTCAGAGCGCTGTATTTGTTTAAAAAAAAAAGAAGATGTTTTGAAGTTTCATTTGATTTAGATCAATTCTCGGTTAAGAAATGCCATCTAAAGAAGATAACATTTATACCATTTGGGGAGGGCCAGTTTACAGTTAATTGTTCTAAACCCTTCAAAATGTGTACAATTTCTATAAAAACGTACGTTTAGGTCATGATATATGTAGCTACTAGCTAGTATAACCAAATCCTCAGGTTTCGTGTGGACGCCGAAAAGTAAATTGTCATTTTCATTGTTGCCAAGTAGTTAAGTCAGTTTATTTTTCTTGTAGGAATAATGGGGAGGGGTTTAGGGGAGGGATTTACTTCTAAAGTTAGATTTCGAAATTCTCTGAATTGTCATGAAACTGACACATTATAAAGGACTGTCGTTTGTAATTGTAGGTGTCATGGCGGCCAAACTCGACGCCTTGTCTGACGAAGAGGCGTACTGGCCACTTGCGGACCAGTATTATGTGGCTCCGAATGACGATGACGTCAATATTAATGGAGACGATGACGCTGATGAGAGTGATGAAGATGATTTTGACGAGAGTGATGATGATGGTGATATATCAGAAGGTGGTTACGAAGGAGACGATGATGAAACTGACGAAGAGAATGCTAACGAAGATGATGCTGATGATAATGAGGGGGGAAATGGCGATGATGAAGATGGCAATGATGAAGATGAGGATGAAGAATACAAAGTTGGTGATGATGATGACGAGGAGGGAATGACAGAGGAAGAAATTGGACTTCTATTGTATGGAATTTTTGACGCCACTTACAATACTTCTCCATATGACCACGAAGAATAGAAAACACAGTTTTCAATCATAACTAATTAACGGAAAGCATGGCCATCAGATTGCTTAAAGGAACAGTTGACGACAATGTTCAGGGATACGCTGAACTAGACGGTCAAAACAATTTAAATAGTTCACTCAAACTCGTAATAATAACGTTTTTGTCCAATTTGAATTATAAATGTTCATTTCTGTATCTATTTCCTTCTCTGTCTGTATTTTTCTGTTCGTCTCAATTTTTCGCCATCTCTCCTTGTTGGTCTGATACTATCCTGTTTCCAAATCCATTTATTCTATCTCACCTCATTTTCAATTCCACATTCCCTGGTATATCTTAAGCATGATTTCTCCCCTCTTTCGTTTTTAATATCGAACCCAACAGTATAATATGTCCATTCTTCCCTTCCCTGTCATAATCAAAACTGACTGACACAAACTTTCCTCATGTACCTTTTCCTTGGATTTCATCTTCCTTTAACATTTAAGATCTCTTAGTTATCGTCTGCATTCATCTTTATTTATCATCTCACCATACCTATTTATTTAGCATCTCCATAATCTCTATTCATCTCCAAACATCTCTATTCATATCCATAATCTCTATTCATCTCCATGCATCTCTATTAATCTCTATAATCTCTATTCATCTCCATATCTCTCTATTCATCTCCATATCTCTCTATTCATCTCCATACATCTCTATTCATCTCCATACATGTCTATTCATCTCCATAATCTTTATTAATCTCCATGCATCTCTATTCATCGCCATACATCTCTATTCAGCTCCATACATCTGTATTCATCTCCATGTATCTCTATTCATCGCCATATATCTCTATTCATCTCCATGCATCTGTATTCATCTCCATACATCTCTATTCATCTCAATTCATCTCCATATATCTGTATTCATCTCCATACATCTCTATTCATCTCCATACATCTTTCTTTATCATCTCCATATATCTCTATTCATCTCCATACATCTCTATTCATCTCCATCCATCTTTCTTTGATCATCTCCATAATCTCTTTTCATCTCCATCCATCTTTCTTTTATCATCTCCATACATCTCTATTCATCTCCATACATCTCTATTCATCTCCATACATCTCTATTCATCTCCATACATCTTTCTTTATCTCTTCATATACCTGTATACATCTCTATATAATTTCCATATTTTTTTTATTGATCATCTTTATACACATGTACATCTTTATTATCTCCATGCATCTTATCATCTACATACACCTTTATTTTTTATACATACATCTATATTTTCTCTATAGATCTTTTTCACGTTTTACATGTCTCTTTCAACTCCATACATATTTATTCATCATTTCCGTTCATGTAGTGTTATCATCTCAACACTATCCTATTATCTTTATACAAATCACCATGCATAGCCATCTAACTTCAAATATCTATCCAATAGAAAAAATAAACTTACTTGAACCTTCTTACCGTGTTTGTTTTTCTGTCTGAACAGAAATTATTTAAAAAGCCCCCCCCCCCCCTCCCCATATTAATTCTGAAAAGTACATGTACACCTTTATATGACGATCTCGTATAACGGATAGTTAAAAGCACAGGGACCTGAGAATTTGTTACAGCTAGTTTTGGATCTAAAATAGGGTTTTTAGAGTTATTTTACATATTTGGGGTTAAAATAAATTTTTCTGGCCATTGAGGGGGGCATTTTTATCGAAAATTGATTTTAACCCCCTTAATGTATAAAATAGCAAATAAAGGATATTCATTATGTGTTTATTTGTAAATACTCTGTTAGTCTGATCAGATGTAAAACTTGATAGAGTGATACTTTGGCGTGAATATGACGTAGTTTCTGAGATATATATCTATTGTACACAAGATTATCATGACTCAAGGACAGACAAAATAGAACTAAAGGACAGACAAAGTTGGACTAAACGACTGAAAAAGTGGGACTCGATGACAGACAAAGTGGGACTAAAGGACTGACGAAGTGGGACTAAAGGACTGACAAAGTGGGACTCAAGGACAGACAAAGTGGGACTCAAGGACTGACAAAGTGGGACTCAAGGACTGACAAAGTGGGACTCAAGGACTGACAAAGTGGGACTCAAGAACAGACAAAGTGGGACTCAAGGACTGACAAAGTGGGACTCAAGGACTGACAAAGTGGGACTCAAGGACTGACAAAGTGGGACTCAAGGACAGACAAAGTGGGACTAAAGGACTGACAAAGTGGGACTAAAGGACAAACAAAGTGGGACTCAAGGACAGACAAAGTGTGACTCAAGGACTGACAAAGTGGGACTAATGGACTGACAAAGTGTGACTCAAAGACAAAGAGGGACTCAAGGACAAAGTAAATAATACTCCCTTACCTACATTTTTTTGTAAGTGTATGCGTAATAAATAGACAAACGATATGATGATTTGGTAATTTGTATTTGTTTATTTTTTTATAATCATATTACAAACTGTACAATGATACCATGCAATTTAAATTACATCTATCCACATATAGCAAGATTACATACATACAGACATGTATATACCGGTATACATTTCAGCAATCAGACTAAATCAAAACGATCCAAATAAATAACCTACCCCCCAAAAAAAGATGTATAAGAAACAAAAGTGACTTAAAATAACTTGTATCGACATTGAAAATATCTACAAATTAAGTGCACAAATTATATCATCCTTTGTAAGCGGATAGACTTGATTCATGTTCAAAATCACTACATTCCTACTTTGTCTATAAACAATGAAATACATTATGTACTATAAACATTTCAAAAAAAAAAAATCTTAAGTGTTTTTAATTTTTAAATATTGTTATCTGGAACTAGCTTTAGATCACCAGAGATGCATAATTAATATCTTGGTGTACATACGCTTTGCTGGTCATTTGTCTGATGAAGGTAACGCGGTACATTATTTAATAGTCATCGAAACTGTCACATAAAACACATTTATTGGATGTGTAAAATAATCTTCACATAATATGAAAAGGTTCCTGTCTGATCATGTATAGTTTTCCTGGGTTCTCTGGTTTCTGCTCCCACACCGAGACCAAATAACACTAACACTCCGGCCAAAAAGAGTGATAAATCTAAGTCACAACTATACAGAGATGAAAACAGTCAATTGTGAAAAAGGAGGAATCCAACATTTTAAAGGGGTTTTAATGGGAAATTTAAAGAATTAACATTGCAGCAAAATTATCAAAAAAGAAGGAATTCCTTTTGAGGAGGATTTTCATCCCAGACTTTATAACTTGCTTCTTAATTGTATATTAAAAAATTATATTTCAAGTGACATGTAGATCCAAAACTGGTTATTAATTATTATCCCTCTTTTATTGTTATTTTATTACAAAGTTTCTCTTATATTTCACAAGAATAACTTTATAGTCAAGTCTTTTAGTCAGCACAAAAAATGACTTTTGACAACACAGTAGCTTTTGGTTTCATGAAATTCTAAAAATAACAAAAAAGGAAATATTCACATACACAAATGTATTTGTAAACAACAGAGTTTAATGGCTAAATCTTTAAAAACATTAATATTCAGATTATGTACAATGTCGGGTAAATACAGGGTTGTCTCCCATTTCCACACTTTGACACTCTCGCTGAATCATTCTCTCACAAATACACTGAAAGACGTGTCTAATTTGAAAAATATATATTGCAGCTGTTTATATACAAACTTGTTTTACACATTTTTCAAACAAAAGCATTTATTAAATAATTCAATTTAAAAATTAAGCACTATAACGGGTAAGATTACTGGGGAAGAGGAAGGGAGGTAACTCTTATGATCTCCACTTATTTCCTGGGGCAAACCAACTACAAATATGAACAATTAATTCAGGTTATACCATCACCTCATTGTACCAACTTCAACTCATTCACCCCAAAATGTAATAATAAACTAATCCAACTTTTAAAAAAGAGGATTTCAAATGCATCTACAGGTATGAACAAGTAAACTACCTCTGCTTTGTCTTTTCAAATCTTGAATATTCATTAATGCTCCAATTTTGAGTCAAATGATGAAACAACTTAAAAGGACAAACTTATTCCAATATAATAAACCCTAGTCACCTAACCACCTTCACAATTAGACCTCCTCCATTGTGAGACCACTTCTATTAAGTGATTACCTCTATTAAGAGACCACCTCTGTTAAGCAGCCATCCCTTTAAAGAAATTTCTTCTATTTTTCCTTTGGCCTACCTCTTACACAGCCTACCTGTGTAAAGATACAAGTTGTTGGACTTCCCAAGAAAGTGGAATTTATTAGATAATTTTAAATCAATACAAAAAATCACAAGAGTTTTTTCTCAAAATTCGAATATTATTATGTTCAGGTTACATTTAAGCAATGTAATAGAGATATTAAAGTCATTGAGGAAATGATTTCCTTCAAAAACCACACTTATCAGTCATGCATGTCCTGTCCTGTTAGTGTGTAATTTATGATAGGTTAAAAGAGAAATAACTGAAACACTCCCTTAAGCCTGATGTAATCAAGTTGAAAATTAATTCAATTAAGACAAGACCTTATGTTTCATTTAGCACCGAGTGTTTAGACAAATTCTCCATTCCTCAAATGGAAAAGGTACGGAATATCTTATTGATGTTTACGATTGCTTGCTAAAGTGTAACCCTTCCACCCCTTCAGACACTTAAGGACTCATCCATATCAATGCATAGTAGAGTCTACTTGTTACACAGGGGTGAAAGGGTTAACTCATTCACCCCTTAAGACACATGTGAACTTATCCAATTCAAAGGGTGGAATAGTTCACTATAACATTTCAGGGGTGAATGGGTTGAAGCTCATTTATACATAACCGGAAAATCAATTTGTGTCACTCGCAGACACAACATCAAGTCTCTAGCATACAAGCAAGCTTTGTAGTAAAGATACTCGAAGAGACATAATTATAAAGAAAAATGAATCTTATTTGATTTTACATACAAAGAAAATCATTTCAATCTACTTAGCACTGTATATACATAATACATTCATATGTAAGTTATAATGTAAGCATATATATTATAACGATGTAAAGTCAAAGTTCACTCCTTCACACATAACTGATAATATTATAATACAATTACAACAGTATTAACAACAGTATCATTGTCAATAAGTAGGGCATGTTTTCATTGTTCTAACACCGCTCTTTTAATATCATGTGTACTACAATCGACGCAAAGTTATTTAGATAATAGACGCAAAATTACTCATGTGAGAATAGAACACATTAATGGAACAAGGTTTTGTTTCTCAACGTACTCAATGATCAGATGTGGGCCATTTTCGTTTAAGTGGTTCACAGAATTTCTGTCAGTACATAAAAAGTGTTTATAGATATGGAGCCGCGGCCCGTTTCAGAATGTAATGGGAGTCTCATTTCACACGTATATATTTATTATTTACTGACAGAAACTCGAGCAATTGTGAGTGGTTGAACTGGTCGGTCCACAGGAGTTTGTTTATTAAATAAGGTCGGACCTAGTAATCTGATGCGTCTTTCAGGCGAGCCTCTGGAAAGCCTTGCAAGGCCTGCATAAATATCTCCAGGTCTGTCAGGATTTATACCAGAAAATGTAACATTTAAGAACAGACAAACCAAACGAAAACGAACCTGATAATTAAATAATAATAATTATTATTCGAGGTTTTTATATGCCGCTAACGATACAACACAAATGCCATGACCGGGATTCGAACTCGCAACCCTTCGATCACGAGCCCAGGCATCCTATCACTAGACCACCGTGCCTCCATATGTATGTAAATATAAATGTATGCAATTTCTTCCCAACACCATTAAACATTGAATAGCACAAAACGGAAATTCAAAAGTCTGATAGCATCACATTATTGTCACCATACATGAACATCTGAATGAAAACAAACATGTTTACATAGAATATGTAACTATACAGATGCTGAATTAATCTTAAACATGTATAATTATCATATACCTCATGAGGACTCCCATCCGTTGGGCTAGACGTAGCGACAGCCTATCCGTATCCGTACCCAGGTGGCTGACCGGACCTGGGGCGTGATCTGTGAGGTCAAGGTCAGCAAAGAACCACAGAGGGCGTTAGGACTCACACAACTAAATCAGCCTATCACTACGTGTTTCATACGTTTGTAGTCCCTACCGAAAATTTGTTCCGGCTAAGTACAGTGATTCTGAATAATCTAAATAGGTAATTGTTGACATATTGGGCATTGAATGAAATCTATAGATGTTTAACTTTACAAAAATGTATACTTTTGGTAGATTTTGATATGTGATGGCGGATTGATATGAGGTCAAAAGTCAGAGGGTGCTCCCGTCTCATTTCACTGGTTTGATATGTAAATTTCCAGTTGTCCGAAGCAGACGCCCGTAGCGAGCTAAAATGCCACGAAACATCTGATAAAATGTCATTTGAAGGCTTTGCCATGTTAGTTGTCACTAGTAATACTATATAGTAAATTATTTAGTTGTGTGAATTTAACCCCTAATTAGACTTTAATAAGAACAGAAATCGTCGAACATGAATTCAGGTAAGTGAAATGTACTAATTTCTCGTCTTATTATTAATTGGCTAATTGTCAGATTAGCCAAGCTAACTGGCTATGAAGTAACTCTCTTAGAAAATGGATTGCCTTTGATTAATTGAGCGTCAGTTTATTCTTATTTGTCATTGGTATTTTTGACGGGTTTTTAACGCTCGGTTTGTATAAATAAAACGAATGATATAGTCAATATCAATTTTTTTTTCATTTGTTTTTTTTTAAAAATATCTTTTTCTAATTTTATAGATACACCCTATCCTCGCCATGAAGACCGTAAACGGAAGTATGCCGAAGATTCGTTAGAAAATACTGAAGAAGATCAAGCTCTTTCTTTGACGCCAAAACGTCAGAGAGGGAACAACAGTTTTCTGGACCTTCAAAATCAAGAATCGACGGTATGAAATATGCCTAATGTTAGCAAGAATGAACAATGTGCAATTCTTCCCTCTTCGCTACTCTAAATTTATTATTTTTTCAACTTCATTTTTGCATTACAAATAATCTTGTTAGAATGTTTTATATTCTATTTTCGGACTTCTTTACTTTTATTTCTTGCCTTGTTAAATTTTCTTTCCTCGTTGTTTTTTTTTTTTTTTTTTTTGCTATTCTAAATTGATTTGTTTTTCAACTTCATTTTTTTTGCATTACAAATAGTCTTTTTCCAAAGTTTATATTATTTTTTTTTTAGTATTTCTTCACTTTTAGTTATAAATTTCTAATACTTTCTCCGCTTTTTACTTTCGTTTCCTCAGACATTATCATCTAGTACCCGTCTTTCATCTTCTATGACATTTTCCTTTGGTGCTCGTCTTTCGAATACTCAGACATTCTCCTTTGAATCTACTAGTCTGGAGGCTGCATTTGATATATTCAAATCTGACTCTTACAATAAACGGTGAGGATTTGTTCTGTTTTTAATACTGTAAATCTTCGCAATCTGACCCAGTATCCTTAAAACCGTCCTCGATATCCAGGGGTTACGATCACTCACACTCTCTACATCCCTGGAATATGTCATGGCAAAACTGAAGGCTGCGTGTGCGCCAACTTTTTTGGCGAGACAAGGAGACAAGGAGACAAGGCTTGACCCTCTGATGTACATCAAAAAAATCGCGTGGTCACAAAACGGTAAAAATTGACAGGCTTTGAAGTCAGTCGCGGTTCCTTTGTAATCTTCTTAGGACAGGTATGCAGCCTAGCGATTGGTCAGGATTTGTTTTACCTGAGCATGCCTTCAGTTTTGCCATGACATATTCCAGGGGTGGGGAAAGGGTAGCTGATCGTACACGTATACGTAGCCCCTGGATATCGAGGATGCCTTAAAACAGTTCTTAGTACATGTATATAAACTCAACTTTCGTTCTCAAAACGAACTTTCATAAATCTTAGAAAAACTTGTGTAAAGATTAAAGTCTATATATGAGAATGGTAACAGCTACAAGTTTTAAATAACATAGAAAAATGATCATAATCAATTTATTTTGAATTCTGTAAACAATCGAAACTGTTTTTGAGCAAGAAAATATGCATTCGAAATAAGGTTGAAGCTGTCAGAGCGCTGTATTTGTTTAAAAAAAAAAGAAGATGTTTTGAAGTTTCATTTGATTTAGATCAATTCTCGGTTAAGAAATGCCATCTAAAGAAGATAACATTTATACCATTTGGGGAGGGCCAGTTTACAGTTAATTGTTCTAAACCCTTCAAAATGTGTACAATTTCTATAAAAACGTACGTTTAGGTCATGATATATGTAGCTACTAGCTAGTATAACCAAATCCTCAGGTTTCGTGTGGACGCCGAAAAGTAAATTGTCATTTTCATTGTTGCCAAGTAGTTAAGTCAGTTTATTTTTCTTGTAGGAATAATGGGGAGGGGTTTAGGGGAGGGATTTACTTCTAAAGTTAGATTTCGAAATTCTCTGAATTGTCATGAAACTGACACATTATAAAGGACTGTCGTTTGTAATTGTAGGTGTCATGGCGGCCAAACTCGACGCCTTGTCTGACGAAGAGGCGTACTGGCCACTTGCGGACCAGTATTATGTGGCTCCGAATGACGATGACGTCAATATTAATGGAGACGATGACGCTGATGAGAGTGATGAAGATGATTTTGACGAGAGTGATGATGATGGTGATATATCAGAAGGTGGTTACGAAGGAGACGATGATGAAACTGACGAAGAGAATGCTAACGAAGATGATGCTGATGATAATGAGGGGGGAAATGGCGATGATGAAGATGGCAATGATGAAGATGAGGATGAAGAATACAAAGTTGGTGATGATGATGACGAGGAGGGAATGACAGAGGAAGAAATTGGACTTCTATTGTATGGAATTTTTGACGCCACTTACAATACTTCTCCATATGACCACGAAGAATAGAAAACACAGTTTTCAATCATAACTAATTAACGGAAAGCATGGCCATCAGATTGCTTAAAGGAACAGTTGACGACAATGTTCAGGGATACGCTGAACTAGACGGTCAAAACAATTTAAATAGTTCACTCAAACTCGTAATAATAACGTTTTTGTCCAATTTGAATTATAAATGTTCATTTCTGTATCTATTTCCTTCTCTGTCTGTATTTTTCTGTTCGTCTCAATTTTTCGCCATCTCTCCTTGTTGGTCTGATACTATCCTGTTTCCAAATCCATTTATTCTATCTCACCTCATTTTCAATTCCACATTCCCTGGTATATCTTAAGCATGATTTCTCCCCTCTTTCGTTTTTAATATCGAACCCAACAGTATAATATGTCCATTCTTCCCTTCCCTGTCATAATCAAAACTGACTGACACAAACTTTCCTCATGTACCTTTTCCTTGGATTTCATCTTCCTTTAACATTTAAGATCTCTTAGTTATCGTCTGCATTCATCTTTATTTATCATCTCACCATACCTATTTATTTAGCATCTCCATAATCTCTATTCATCTCCAAACATCTCTATTCATATCCATAATCTCTATTCATCTCCATGCATCTCTATTAATCTCTATAATCTCTATTCATCTCCATATCTCTCTATTCATCTCCATATCTCTCTATTCATCTCCATACATCTCTATTCATCTCCATACATGTCTATTCATCTCCATAATCTTTATTAATCTCCATGCATCTCTATTCATCGCCATACATCTCTATTCAGCTCCATACATCTGTATTCATCTCCATGTATCTCTATTCATCGCCATATATCTCTATTCATCTCCATGCATCTGTATTCATCTCCATACATCTCTATTCATCTCAATTCATCTCCATATATCTGTATTCATCTCCATACATCTCTATTCATCTCCATACATCTTTCTTTATCATCTCCATATATCTCTATTCATCTCCATACATCTCTATTCATCTCCATCCATCTTTCTTTGATCATCTCCATAATCTCTTTTCATCTCCATCCATCTTTCTTTTATCATCTCCATACATCTCTATTCATCTCCATACATCTCTATTCATCTCCATACATCTCTATTCATCTCCATACATCTTTCTTTATCTCTTCATATACCTGTATACATCTCTATATAATTTCCATATTTTTTTTATTGATCATCTTTATACACATGTACATCTTTATTATCTCCATGCATCTTATCATCTACATACACCTTTATTTTTTATACATACATCTATATTTTCTCTATAGATCTTTTTCACGTTTTACATGTCTCTTTCAACTCCATACATATTTATTCATCATTTCCGTTCATGTAGTGTTATCATCTCAACACTATCCTATTATCTTTATACAAATCACCATGCATAGCCATCTAACTTCAAATATCTATCCAATAGAAAAAATAAACTTACTTGAACCTTCTTACCGTGTTTGTTTTTCTGTCTGAACAGAAATTATTTAAAAAGCCCCCCCCCCCCCCTCCCCATATTAATTCTGAAAAGTACATGTACACCTTTATATGACGATCTCGTATAACGGATAGTTAAAAGCACAGGGACCTGAGAATTTGTTACAGCTAGTTTTGGATCTAAAATAGGGTTTTTAGAGTTATTTTACATATTTGGGGTTAAAATAAATTTTTCTGGCCATTGAGGGGGGCATTTTTATCGAAAATTGATTTTAACCCCCTTAATGTATAAAATAGCAAATAAAGGATATTCATTATGTGTTTATTTGTAAATACTCTGTTAGTCTGATCAGATGTAAAACTTGATAGAGTGATACTTTGGCGTGAATATGACGTAGTTTCTGAGATATATATCTATTGTACACAAGATTATCATGACTCAAGGACAGACAAAATAGAACTAAAGGACAGACAAAGTTGGACTAAACGACTGAAAAAGTGGGACTCGATGACAGACAAAGTGGGACTAAAGGACTGACGAAGTGGGACTAAAGGACTGACAAAGTGGGACTCAAGGACAGACAAAGTGGGACTCAAGGACTGACAAAGTGGGACTCAAGGACTGACAAAGTGGGACTCAAGGACTGACAAAGTGGGACTCAAGGACAGACAAAGTGGGACTAAAGGACTGACAAAGTGGGACTAAAGGACAAACAAAGTGGGACTCAAGGACAGACAAAGTGTGACTCAAGGACTGACAAAGTGGGACTAATGGACTGACAAAGTGTGACTCAAAGACAAAGAGGGACTCAAGGACAAAGTAAATAATACTCCCTTACCTACATTTTTTTGTAAGTGTATGCGTAATAAATAGACAAACGATATGATGATTTGGTAATTTGTATTTGTTTATTTTTTTATAATCATATTACAAACTGTACAATGATACCATGCAATTTAAATTACATCTATCCACATATAGCAAGATTACATACATACAGACATGTATATACCGGTATACATTTCAGCAATCAGACTAAATCAAAACGATCCAAATAAATAACCTACCCCCCAAAAAAAGATGTATAAGAAACAAAAGTGACTTAAAATAACTTGTATCGACATTGAAAATATCTACAAATTAAGTGCACAAATTATATCATCCTTTGTAAGCGGATAGACTTGATTCATGTTCAAAATCACTACATTCCTACTTTGTCTATAAACAATGAAATACATTATGTACTATAAACATTTCAAAAAAAAAAAATCTTAAGTGTTTTTAATTTTTAAATATTGTTATCTGGAACTAGCTTTAGATCACCAGAGATGCATAATTAATATCTTGGTGTACATACGCTTTGCTGGTCATTTGTCTGATGAAGGTAACGCGGTACATTATTTAATAGTCATCGAAACTGTCACATAAAACACATTTATTGGATGTGTAAAATAATCTTCACATAATATGAAAAGGTTCCTGTCTGATCATGTATAGTTTTCCTGGGTTCTCTGGTTTCTGCTCCCACACCGAGACCAAATAACACTAACACTCCGGCCAAAAAGAGTGATAAATCTAAGTCACAACTATACAGAGATGAAAACAGTCAATTGTGAAAAAGGAGGAATCCAACATTTTAAAGGGGTTTTAATGGGAAATTTAAAGAATTAACATTGCAGCAAAATTATCAAAAAAGAAGGAATTCCTTTTGAGGAGGATTTTCATCCCAGACTTTATAACTTGCTTCTTAATTGTATATTAAAAAATTATATTTCAAGTGACATGTAGATCCAAAACTGGTTATTAATTATTATCCCTCTTTTATTGTTATTTTATTACAAAGTTTCTCTTATATTTCACAAGAATAACTTTATAGTCAAGTCTTTTAGTCAGCACAAAAAATGACTTTTGACAACACAGTAGCTTTTGGTTTCATGAAATTCTAAAAATAACAAAAAAGGAAATATTCACATACACAAATGTATTTGTAAACAACAGAGTTTAATGGCTAAATCTTTAAAAACATTAATATTCAGATTATGTACAATGTCGGGTAAATACAGGGTTGTCTCCCATTTCCACACTTTGACACTCTCGCTGAATCATTCTCTCACAAATACACTGAAAGACGTGTCTAATTTGAAAAATATATATTGCAGCTGTTTATATACAAACTTGTTTTACACATTTTTCAAACAAAAGCATTTATTAAATAATTCAATTTAAAAATTAAGCACTATAACGGGTAAGATTACTGGGGAAGAGGAAGGGAGGTAACTCTTATGATCTCCACTTATTTCCTGGGGCAAACCAACTACAAATATGAACAATTAATTCAGGTTATACCATCACCTCATTGTACCAACTTCAACTCATTCACCCCAAAATGTAATAATAAACTAATCCAACTTTTAAAAAAGAGGATTTCAAATGCATCTACAGGTATGAACAAGTAAACTACCTCTGCTTTGTCTTTTCAAATCTTGAATATTCATTAATGCTCCAATTTTGAGTCAAATGATGAAACAACTTAAAAGGACAAACTTATTCCAATATAATAAACCCTAGTCACCTAACCACCTTCACAATTAGACCTCCTCCATTGTGAGACCACTTCTATTAAGTGATTACCTCTATTAAGAGACCACCTCTGTTAAGCAGCCATCCCTTTAAAGAAATTTCTTCTATTTTTCCTTTGGCCTACCTCTTACACAGCCTACCTGTGTAAAGATACAAGTTGTTGGACTTCCCAAGAAAGTGGAATTTATTAGATAATTTTAAATCAATACAAAAAATCACAAGAGTTTTTTCTCAAAATTCGAATATTATTATGTTCAGGTTACATTTAAGCAATGTAATAGAGATATTAAAGTCATTGAGGAAATGATTTCCTTCAAAAACCACACTTATCAGTCATGCATGTCCTGTCCTGTTAGTGTGTAATTTATGATAGGTTAAAAGAGAAATAACTGAAACACTCCCTTAAGCCTGATGTAATCAAGTTGAAAATTAATTCAATTAAGACAAGACCTTATGTTTCATTTAGCACCGAGTGTTTAGACAAATTCTCCATTCCTCAAATGGAAAAGGTACGGAATATCTTATTGATGTTTACGATTGCTTGCTAAAGTGTAACCCTTCCACCCCTTCAGACACTTAAGGACTCATCCATATCAATGCATAGTAGAGTCTACTTGTTACACAGGGGTGAAAGGGTTAACTCATTCACCCCTTAAGACACATGTGAACTTATCCAATTCAAAGGGTGGAATAGTTCACTATAACATTTCAGGGGTGAATGGGTTGAAGCTCATTTATACATAACCGGAAAATCAATTTGTGTCACTCGCAGACACAACATCAAGTCTCTAGCATACAAGCAAGCTTTGTAGTAAAGATACTCGAAGAGACATAATTATAAAGAAAAATGAATCTTATTTGATTTTACATACAAAGAAAATCATTTCAATCTACTTAGCACTGTATATACATAATACATTCATATGTAAGTTATAATGTAAGCATATATATTATAACGATGTAAAGTCAAAGTTCACTCCTTCACACATAACTGATAATATTATAATACAATTACAACAGTATTAACAACAGTATCATTGTCAATAAGTAGGGCATGTTTTCATTGTTCTAACACCGCTCTTTTAATATCATGTGTACTACAATCGACGCAAAGTTATTTAGATAATAGACGCAAAATTACTCATGTGAGAATAGAACACATTAATGGAACAAGGTTTTGTTTCTCAACGTACTCAATGATCAGATGTGGGCCATTTTCGTTTAAGTGGTTCACAGAATTTCTGTCAGTACATAAAAAGTGTTTATAGATATGGAGCCGCGGCCCGTTTCAGAATGTAATGGGAGTCTCATTTCACACGTATATATTTATTATTTACTGACAGAAACTCGAGCAATTGTGAGTGGTTGAACTGGTCGGTCCACAGGAGTTTGTTTATTAAATAAGGTCGGACCTAGTAATCTGATGCGTCTTTCAGGCGAGCCTCTGGAAAGCCTTGCAAGGCCTGCATAAATATCTCCAGGTCTGTCAGGATTTATACCAGAAAATGTAACATTTAAGAACAGACAAACCAAACGAAAACGAACCTGATAATTAAATAATAATAATTATTATTCGAGGTTTTTATATGCCGCTAACGATACAACACAAATGCCATGACCGGGATTCGAACTCGCAACCCTTCGATCACGAGCCCAGGCATCCTATCACTAGACCACCGTGCCTCCATATGTATGTAAATATAAATGTATGCAATTTCTTCCCAACACCATTAAACATTGAATAGCACAAAACGGAAATTCAAAAGTCTGATAGCATCACATTATTGTCACCATACATGAACATCTGAATGAAAACAAACATGTTTACATAGAATATGTAACTATACAGATGCTGAATTAATCTTAAACATGTATAATTATCATATACCTCATGAGGACTCCCATCCGTTGGGCTAGACGTAGCGACAGCCTATCCGTATCCGTACCCAGGTGGCTGACCGGACCTGGGGCGTGATCTGTGAGGTCAAGGTCAGCAAAGAACCACAGAGGGCGTTAGGACTCACACAACTAAATCAGCCTATCACTACGTGTTTCATACGTTTGTAGTCCCTACCGAAAATTTGTTCCGGCTAAGTACAGTGATTCTGAATAATCTAAATAGGTAATTGTTGACATATTGGGCATTGAATGAAATCTATAGATGTTTAACTTTACAAAAATGTATACTTTTGGTAGATTTTGATATGTGATGGCGGATTGATATGAGGTCAAAAGTCAGAGGGTGCTCCCGTCTCATTTCACTGGTTTGATATGTAAATTTCCAGTTGTCCGAAGCAGACGCCCGTAGCGAGCTAAAATGCCACGAAACATCTGATAAAATGTCATTTGAAGGCTTTGCCATGTTAGTTGTCACTAGTAATACTATATAGTAAATTATTTAGTTGTGTGAATTTAACCCCTAATTAGACTTTAATAAGAACAGAAATCGTCGAACATGAATTCAGGTAAGTGAAATGTACTAATTTCTCGTCTTATTATTAATTGGCTAATTGTCAGATTAGCCAAGCTAACTGGCTATGAAGTAACTCTCTTAGAAAATGGATTGCCTTTGATTAATTGAGCGTCAGTTTATTCTTATTTGTCATTGGTATTTTTGACGGGTTTTTAACGCTCGGTTTGTATAAATAAAACGAATGATATAGTCAATATCAATTTTTTTTTCATTTGTTTTTTTTTAAAAATATCTTTTTCTAATTTTATAGATACACCCTATCCTCGCCATGAAGACCGTAAACGGAAGTATGCCGAAGATTCGTTAGAAAATACTGAAGAAGATCAAGCTCTTTCTTTGACGCCAAAACGTCAGAGAGGGAACAACAGTTTTCTGGACCTTCAAAATCAAGAATCGACGGTATGAAATATGCCTAATGTTAGCAAGAATGAACAATGTGCAATTCTTCCCTCTTCGCTACTCTAAATTTATTATTTTTTCAACTTCATTTTTGCATTACAAATAATCTTGTTAGAATGTTTTATATTCTATTTTCGGACTTCTTTACTTTTATTTCTTGCCTTGTTAAATTTTCTTTCCTCGTTGTTTTTTTTTTTTTTTTTTTTGCTATTCTAAATTGATTTGTTTTTCAACTTCATTTTTTTTGCATTACAAATAGTCTTTTTCCAAAGTTTATATTATTTTTTTTTTAGTATTTCTTCACTTTTAGTTATAAATTTCTAATACTTTCTCCGCTTTTTACTTTCGTTTCCTCAGACATTATCATCTAGTACCCGTCTTTCATCTTCTATGACATTTTCCTTTGGTGCTCGTCTTTCGAATACTCAGACATTCTCCTTTGAATCTACTAGTCTGGAGGCTGCATTTGATATATTCAAATCTGACTCTTACAATAAACGGTGAGGATTTGTTCTGTTTTTAATACTGTAAATCTTCGCAATCTGACCCAGTATCCTTAAAACCGTCCTCGATATCCAGGGGTTACGATCACTCACACTCTCTACATCCCTGGAATATGTCATGGCAAAACTGAAGGCTGCGTGTGCGCCAACTTTTTTGGCGAGACAAGGAGACAAGGAGACAAGGCTTGACCCTCTGATGTACATAAAAAAAATCGCGTGGTCACAAAACGGTAAAAATTGACAGGCTTTGAAGTCAGTCGCGGTTCCTTTGTAATCTTCTTAGGACAGGTATGCAGCCTAGCGATTGGTCAGGATTTGTTTTACCTGAGCATGCCTTCAGTTTTGCCATGACATATTCCAGGGGTGGGGAAAGGGTAGCTGATCGTACACGTATACGTAGCCCCTGGATATCGAGGATGCCTTAAAACAGTTCTTAGTACATGTATATAAACTCAACTTTCGTTCTCAAAACGAACTTTCATAAATCTTAGAAAAACTTGTGTAAAGATTAAAGTCTATATATGAGAATGGTAACAGCTACAAGTTTTAAATAACATAGAAAAATGATCATAATCAATTTATTTTGAATTCTGTAAACAATCGAAACTGTTTTTGAGCAAGAAAATATGCATTCGAAATAAGGTTGAAGCTGTCAGAGCGCTGTATTTGTTTAAAAAAAAAAGAAGATGTTTTGAAGTTTCATTTGATTTAGATCAATTCTCGGTTAAGAAATGCCATCTAAAGAAGATAACATTTATACCATTTGGGGAGGGCCAGTTTACAGTTAATTGTTCTAAACCCTTCAAAATGTGTACAATTTCTATAAAAACGTACGTTTAGGTCATGATATATGTAGCTACTAGCTAGTATAACCAAATCCTCAGGTTTCGTGTGGACGCCGAAAAGTAAATTGTCATTTTCATTGTTGCCAAGTAGTTAAGTCAGTTTATTTTTCTTGTAGGAATAATGGGGAGGGGTTTAGGGGAGGGATTTACTTCTAAAGTTAGATTTCGAAATTCTCTGAATTGTCATGAAACTGACACATTATAAAGGACTGTCGTTTGTAATTGTAGGTGTCATGGCGGCCAAACTCGACGCCTTGTCTGACGAAGAGGCGTACTGGCCACTTGCGGACCAGTATTATGTGGCTCCGAATGACGATGACGTCAATATTAATGGAGACGATGACGCTGATGAGAGTGATGAAGATGATTTTGACGAGAGTGATGATGATGGTGATATATCAGAAGGTGGTTACGAAGGAGACGATGATGAAACTGACGAAGAGAATGCTAACGAAGATGATGCTGATGATAATGAGGGGGGAAATGGCGATGATGAAGATGGCAATGATGAAGATGAGGATGAAGAATACAAAGTTGGTGATGATGATGACGAGGAGGGAATGACAGAGGAAGAAATTGGACTTCTATTGTATGGAATTTTTGACGCCACTTACAATACTTCTCCATATGACCACGAAGAATAGAAAACACAGTTTTCAATCATAACTAATTAACGGAAAGCATGGCCATCAGATTGCTTAAAGGAACAGTTGACGACAATGTTCAGGGATACGCTGAACTAGACGGTCAAAACAATTTAAATAGTTCACTCAAACTCGTAATAATAACGTTTTTGTCCAATTTGAATTATAAATGTTCATTTCTGTATCTATTTCCTTCTCTGTCTGTATTTTTCTGTTCGTCTCAATTTTTCGCCATCTCTCCTTGTTGGTCTGATACTATCCTGTTTCCAAATCCATTTATTCTATCTCACCTCATTTTCAATTCCACATTCCCTGGTATATCTTAAGCATGATTTCTCCCCTCTTTCGTTTTTAATATCGAACCCAACAGTATAATATGTCCATTCTTCCCTTCCCTGTCATAATCAAAACTGACTGACACAAACTTTCCTCATGTACCTTTTCCTTGGATTTCATCTTCCTTTAACATTTAAGATCTCTTAGTTATCGTCTGCATTCATCTTTATTTATCATCTCACCATACCTATTTATTTAGCATCTCCATAATCTCTATTCATCTCCAAACATCTCTATTCATATCCATAATCTCTATTCATCTCCATGCATCTCTATTAATCTCTATAATCTCTATTCATCTCCATATCTCTCTATTCATCTCCATATCTCTCTATTCATCTCCATACATCTCTATTCATCTCCATACATGTCTATTCATCTCCATAATCTTTATTAATCTCCATGCATCTCTATTCATCGCCATACATCTCTATTCAGCTCCATACATCTGTATTCATCTCCATGTATCTCTATTCATCGCCATATATCTCTATTCATCTCCATGCATCTGTATTCATCTCCATACATCTCTATTCATCTCAATTCATCTCCATATATCTGTATTCATCTCCATACATCTCTATTCATCTCCATACATCTTTCTTTATCATCTCCATATATCTCTATTCATCTCCATACATCTCTATTCATCTCCATCCATCTTTCTTTGATCATCTCCATAATCTCTTTTCATCTCCATCCATCTTTCTTTTATCATCTCCATACATCTCTATTCATCTCCATACATCTCTATTCATCTCCATACATCTCTATTCATCTCCATACATCTTTCTTTATCTCTTCATATACCTGTATACATCTCTATATAATTTCCATATTTTTTTTATTGATCATCTTTATACACATGTACATCTTTATTATCTCCATGCATCTTATCATCTACATACACCTTTATTTTTTATA
Source organism: Mimachlamys varia (assembly GCA_947623455.1). NCBI lineage: Eukaryota > Metazoa > Mollusca > Bivalvia > Pectinida > Pectinidae > Mimachlamys > Mimachlamys varia. The sequence continues at coordinate 36,115,323 of OX392538.1, read as the reverse complement.
CATACATCTATATTTTCTCTATAGATCTTTTTCACGTTTTACATGTCTCTTTCAACTCCATACATATTTATTCATCATTTCCGTTCATGTAGTGTTATCATCTCAACACTATCCTATTATCTTTATACAAATCACCATGCATAGCCATCTAACTTCAAATATCTATCCAATAGAAAAAATAAACTTACTTGAACCTTCTTACCGTGTTTGTTTTTCTGTCTGAACAGAAATTATTTAAAAAGCCCCCCCCCCCCCCCTCCCCATATTAATTCTGAAAAGTACATGTACACCTTTATATGACGATCTCGTATAACGGATAGTTAAAAGCACAGGGACCTGAGAATTTGTTACAGCTAGTTTTGGATCTAAAATAGGGTTTTTAGAGTTATTTTACATATTTGGGGTTAAAATAAATTTTTCTGGCCATTGAGGGGGGCATTTTTATCGAAAATTGATTTTAACCCCCTTAATGTATAAAATAGCAAATAAAGGATATTCATTATGTGTTTATTTGTAAATACTCTGTTAGTCTGATCAGATGTAAAACTTGATAGAGTGATACTTTGGCGTGAATATGACGTAGTTTCTGAGATATATATCTATTGTACACAAGATTATCATGACTCAAGGACAGACAAAATAGAACTAAAGGACAGACAAAGTTGGACTAAACGACTGAAAAAGTGGGACTCGATGACAGACAAAGTGGGACTAAAGGACTGACGAAGTGGGACTAAAGGACTGACAAAGTGGGACTCAAGGACAGACAAAGTGGGACTCAAGGACTGACAAAGTGGGACTCAAGGACTGACAAAGTGGGACTAATGGACTGACAAAGTGGGACTCAAGGACAGACAAAGTGGGACTAAAGGACTGACAAAGTGGGACTAAAGGACAAACAAAGTGGGACTCAAGGACAGACAAAGTGTGACTCAAGGACTGACAAAGTGGGACTAATGGACTGACAAAGTGTGACTCAAAGACAAAGAGGGACTCAAGGACAAAGTAAATAATACTCCCTTACCTACATTTTTTTGTAAGTGTATGCGTAATAAATAGACAAACGATATGATGATTTGGTAATTTGTATTTGTTTATTTTTTTATAATCATATTACAAACTGTACAATGATACCATGCAATTTAAATTACATCTATCCACATATAGCAAGATTACATACATACAGACATGTATATACCGGTATACATTTCAGCAATCAGACTAAATCAAAACGATCCAAATAAATAACCTACCCCCCAAAAAAAGATGTATAAGAAACAAAAGTGACTTAAAATAACTTGTATCGACATTGAAAATATCTACAAATTAAGTGCACAAATTATATCATCCTTTGTAAGCGGATAGACTTGATTCATGTTCAAAATCACTACATTCCTACTTTGTCTATAAACAATGAAATACATTATGTACTATAAACATTTCAAAAAAAAAAAATCTTAAGTGTTTTTAATTTTTAAATATTGTTATCTGGAACTAGCTTTAGATCACCAGAGATGCATAATTAATATCTTGGTGTACATACGCTTTGCTGGTCATTTGTCTGATGAAGGTAACGCGGTACATTATTTAATAGTCATCGAAACTGTCACATAAAACACATTTATTGGATGTGTAAAATAATCTTCACATAATATGAAAAGGTTCCTGTCTGATCATGTATAGTTTTCCTGGGTTCTCTGGTTTCTGCTCCCACACCGAGACCAAATAACACTAACACTCCGGCCAAAAAGAGTGATAAATCTAAGTCACAACTATACAGAGATGAAAACAGTCAATTGTGAAAAAGGAGGAATCCAACATTTTAAAGGGGTTTTAATGGGAAATTTAAAGAATTAACATTGCAGCAAAATTATCAAAAAAGAAGGAATTCCTTTTGAGGAGGATTTTCATCCCAGACTTTATAACTTGCTTCTTAATTGTATATTAAAAAATTATATTTCAAGTGACATGTAGATCCAAAACTGGTTATTAATTATTATCCCTCTTTTATTGTTATTTTATTACAAAGTTTCTCTTATATTTCACAAGAATAACTTTATAGTCAAGTCTTTTAGTCAGCACAAAAAATGACTTTTGACAACACAGTAGCTTTTGGTTTCATGAAATTCTAAAAATAACAAAAAAGGAAATATTCACATACACAAATGTATTTGTAAACAACAGAGTTTAATGGCTAAATCTTTAAAAACATTAATATTCAGATTATGTACAATGTCGGGTAAATACAGGGTTGTCTCCCATTTCCACACTTTGACACTCTCGCTGAATCATTCTCTCACAAATACACTGAAAGACGTGTCTAATTTGAAAAATATATATTGCAGCTGTTTATATACAAACTTGTTTTACACATTTTTCAAACAAAAGCATTTATTAAATAATTCAATTTAAAAATTAAGCACTATAACGGGTAAGATTACTGGGGAAGAGGAAGGGAGGTAACTCTTATGATCTCCACTTATTTCCTGGGGCAAACCAACTACAAATATGAACAATTAATTCAGGTTATACCATCACCTCATTGTACCAACTTCAACTCATTCACCCCAAAATGTAATAATAAACTAATCCAACTTTTAAAAAAGAGGATTTCAAATGCATCTACAGGTATGAACAAGTAAACTACCTCTGCTTTGTCTTTTCAAATCTTGAATATTCATTAATGCTCCAATTTTGAGTCAAATGATGAAACAACTTAAAAGGACAAACTTATTCCAATATAATAAACCCTAGTCACCTAACCACCTTCACAATTAGACCTCCTCCATTGTGAGACCACTTCTATTAAGTGATTACCTCTATTAAGAGACCACCTCTGTTAAGCAGCCATCCCTTTAAAGAAATTTCTTCTATTTTTCCTTTGGCCTACCTCTTACACAGCCTACCTGTGTAAAGATACAAGTTGTTGGACTTCCCAAGAAAGTGGAATTTATTAGATAATTTTAAATCAATACAAAAAATCACAAGAGTTTTTTCTCAAAATTCGAATATTATTATGTTCAGGTTACATTTAAGCAATGTAATAGAGATATTAAAGTCATTGAGGAAATGATTTCCTTCAAAAACCACACTTATCAGTCATGCATGTCCTGTCCTGTTAGTGTGTAATTTATGATAGGTTAAAAGAGAAATAACTGAAACACTCCCTTAAGCCTGATGTAATCAAGTTGAAAATTAATTCAATTAAGACAAGACCTTATGTTTCATTTAGCACCGAGTGTTTAGACAAATTCTCCATTCCTCAAATGGAAAAGGTACGGAATATCTTATTGATGTTTACGATTGCTTGCTAAAGTGTAACCCTTCCACCCCTTCAGACACTTAAGGACTCATCCATATCAATGCATAGTAGAGTCTACTTGTTACACAGGGGTGAAAGGGTTAACTCATTCACCCCTTAAGACACATGTGAACTTATCCAATTCAAAGGGTGGAATAGTTCACTATAACATTTCAGGGGTGAATGGGTTGAAGCTCATTTATACATAACCGGAAAATCAATTTGTGTCACTCGCAGACACAACATCAAGTCTCTAGCATACAAGCAAGCTTTGTAGTAAAGATACTCGAAGAGACATAATTATAAAGAAAAATGAATCTTATTTGATTTTACATACAAAGAAAATCATTTCAATCTACTTAGCACTGTATATACATAATACATTCATATGTAAGTTATAATGTAAGCATATATATTATAACGATGTAAAGTCAAAGTTCACTCCTTCACACATAACTGATAATATTATAATACAATTACAACAGTATTAACAACAGTATCATTGTCAATAAGTAGGGCATGTTTTCATTGTTCTAACACCGCTCTTTTAATATCATGTGTACTACAATCGACGCAAAGTTATTTAGATAATAGACGCAAAATTACTCATGTGAGAATAGAACACATTAATGGAACAAGGTTTTGTTTCTCAACGTACTCAATGATCAGATGTGGGCCATTTTCGTTTAAGTGGTTCACAGAATTTCTGTCAGTACATAAAAAGTGTTTATAGATATGGAGCCGCGGCCCGTTTCAGAATGTAATGGGAGTCTCATTTCACACGTATATATTTATTATTTACTGACAGAAACTCGAGCAATTGTGAGTGGTTGAACTGGTCGGTCCACAGGAGTTTGTTTATTAAATAAGGTCGGACCTAGTAATCTGATGCGTCTTTCAGGCGAGCCTCTGGAAAGCCTTGCAAGGCCTGCATAAATATCTCCAGGTCTGTCAGGATTTATACCAGAAAATGTAACATTTAAGAACAGACAAACCAAACGAAAACGAACCTGATAATTAAATAATAATAATTATTATTCGAGGTTTTTATATGCCGCTAACGATACAACACAAATGCCATGACCGGGATTCGAACTCGCAACCCTTCGATCACGAGCCCAGGCATCCTATCACTAGACCACCGTGCCTCCATATGTATGTAAATATAAATGTATGCAATTTCTTCCCAACACCATTAAACATTGAATAGCACAAAACGGAAATTCAAAAGTCTGATAGCATCACATTATTGTCACCATACATGAACATCTGAATGAAAACAAACATGTTTACATAGAATATGTAACTATACAGATGCTGAATTAATCTTAAACATGTATAATTATCATATACCTCATGAGGACTCCCATCCGTTGGGCTAGACGTAGCGACAGCCTATCCGTATCCGTACCCAGGTGGCTGACCGGACCTGGGGCGTGATCTGTGAGGTCAAGGTCAGCAAAGAACCACAGAGGGCGTTAGGACTCACACAACTAAATCAGCCTATCACTACGTGTTTCATACGTTTGTAGTCCCTACCGAAAATTTGTTCCGGCTAAGTACAGTGATTCTGAATAATCTAAATAGGTAATTGTTGACATATTGGGCATTGAATGAAATCTATAGATGTTTAACTTTACAAAAATGTATACTTTTGGTAGATTTTGATATGTGATGGCGGATTGATATGAGGTCAAAAGTCAGAGGGTGCTCCCGTCTCATTTCACTGGTTTGATATGTAAATTTCCAGTTGTCCGAAGCAGACGCCCGTAGCGAGCTAAAATGCCACGAAACATCTGATAAAATGTCATTTGAAGGCTTTGCCATGTTAGTTGTCACTAGTAATACTATATAGTAAATTATTTAGTTGTGTGAATTTAACCCCTAATTAGACTTTAATAAGAACAGAAATCGTCGAACATGAATTCAGGTAAGTGAAATGTACTAATTTCTCGTCTTATTATTAATTGGCTAATTGTCAGATTAGCCAAGCTAACTGGCTATGAAGTAACTCTCTTAGAAAATGGATTGCCTTTGATTAATTGAGCGTCAGTTTATTCTTATTTGTCATTGGTATTTTTGACGGGTTTTTAACGCTCGGTTTGTATAAATAAAACGAATGATATAGTCAATATCAATTTTTTTTTCATTTGTTTTTTTTTAAAAATATCTTTTTCTAATTTTATAGATACACCCTATCCTCGCCATGAAGACCGTAAACGGAAGTATGCCGAAGATTCGTTAGAAAATACTGAAGAAGATCAAGCTCTTTCTTTGACGCCAAAACGTCAGAGAGGGAACAACAGTTTTCTGGACCTTCAAAATCAAGAATCGACGGTATGAAATATGCCTAATGTTAGCAAGAATGAACAATGTGCAATTCTTCCCTCTTCGCTACTCTAAATTTATTACTTTTTCAACTTCATTTTTGCATTACAAATAATCTTGTTAGAATGTTTTATATTCTATTTTCGGACTTCTTTACTTTTATTTCTTGCCTTGTTAAATTTTCTTTCCTCGTTGTTTTTTTTTTTTTTTTTTTTGCTATTCTAAATTGATTTGTTTTTCAACTTCATTTTTTTTGCATTACAAATAGTCTTTTTCCAAAGTTTATATTATTTTTTTTTTAGTATTTCTTCACTTTTAGTTATAAATTTCTAATACTTTCTCCGCTTTTTACTTTCGTTTCCTCAGACATTATCATCTAGTACCCGTCTTTCATCTTCTATGACATTTTCCTTTGGTGCTCGTCTTTCGAATACTCAGACATTCTCCTTTGAATCTACTAGTCTGGAGGCTGCATTTGATATATTCAAATCTGACTCTTACAATAAACGGTGAGGATTTGTTCTGTTTTTAATACTGTAAATCTTCGCAATCTGACCCAGTATCCTTAAAACCGTCCTCGATATCCAGGGGTTACGATCACTCACACTCTCTACATCCCTGGAATATGTCATGGCAAAACTGAAGGCTGCGTGTGCGCCAACTTTTTTGGCGAGACAAGGAGACAAGGAGACAAGGCTTGACCCTCTGATGTACATCAAAAAAATCGCGTGGTCACAAAACGGTAAAAATTGACAGGCTTTGAAGTCAGTCGCGGTTCCTTTGTAATCTTCTTAGGACAGGTATGCAGCCTAGCGATTGGTCAGGATTTGTTTTACCTGAGCATGCCTTCAGTTTTGCCATGACATATTCCAGGGGTGGGGAAAGGGTAGCTGATCGTACACGTATACGTAGCCCCTGGATATCGAGGATGCCTTAAAACAGTTCTTAGTACATGTATATAAACTCAACTTTCGTTCTCAAAACGAACTTTCATAAATCTTAGAAAAACTTGTGTAAAGATTAAAGTCTATATATGAGAATGGTAACAGCTACAAGTTTTAAATAACATAGAAAAATGATCATAATCAATTTATTTTGAATTCTGTAAACAATCGAAACTGTTTTTGAGCAAGAAAATATGCATTCGAAATAAGGTTGAAGCTGTCAGAGCGCTGTATTTGTTTAAAAAAAAAAGAAGATGTTTTGAAGTTTCATTTGATTTAGATCAATTCTCGGTTAAGAAATGCCATCTAAAGAAGATAACATTTATACCATTTGGGGAGGGCCAGTTTACAGTTAATTGTTCTAAACCCTTCAAAATGTGTACAATTTCTATAAAAACGTACGTTTAGGTCATGATATATGTAGCTACTAGCTAGTATAACCAAATCCTCAGGTTTCGTGTGGACGCCGAAAAGTAAATTGTCATTTTCATTGTTGCCAAGTAGTTAAGTCAGTTTATTTTTCTTGTAGGAATAATGGGGAGGGGTTTAGGGGAGGGATTTACTTCTAAAGTTAGATTTCGAAATTCTCTGAATTGTCATGAAACTGACACATTATAAAGGACTGTCGTTTGTAATTGTAGGTGTCATGGCGGCCAAACTCGACGCCTTGTCTGACGAAGAGGCGTACTGGCCACTTGCGGACCAGTATTATGTGGCTCCGAATGACGATGACGTCAATATTAATGGAGACGATGACGCTGATGAGAGTGATGAAGATGATTTTGACGAGAGTGATGATGATGGTGATATATCAGAAGGTGGTTACGAAGGAGACGATGATGAAACTGACGAAGAGAATGCTAACGAAGATGATGCTGATGATAATGAGGGGGGAAATGGCGATGATGAAGATGGCAATGATGAAGATGAGGATGAAGAATACAAAGTTGGTGATGATGATGACGAGGAGGGAATGACAGAGGAAGAAATTGGACTTCTATTGTATGGAATTTTTGACGCCACTTACAATACTTCTCCATATGACCACGAAGAATAGAAAACACAGTTTTCAATCATAACTAATTAACGGAAAGCATGGCCATCAGATTGCTTAAAGGAACAGTTGACGACAATGTTCAGGGATACGCTGAACTAGACGGTCAAAACAATTTAAATAGTTCACTCAAACTCGTAATAATAACGTTTTTGTCCAATTTGAATTATAAATGTTCATTTCTGTATCTATTTCCTTCTCTGTCTGTATTTTTCTGTTCGTCTCAATTTTTCGCCATCTCTCCTTGTTGGTCTGATACTATCCTGTTTCCAAATCCATTTATTCTATCTCACCTCATTTTCAATTCCACATTCCCTGGTATATCTTAAGCATGATTTCTCCCCTCTTTCGTTTTTAATATCGAACCCAACAGTATAATATGTCCATTCTTCCCTTCCCTGTCATAATCAAAACTGACTGACACAAACTTTCCTCATGTACCTTTTCCTTGGATTTCATCTTCCTTTAACATTTAAGATCTCTTAGTTATCGTCTGCATTCATCTTTATTTATCATCTCACCATACCTATTTATTTAGCATCTCCATAATCTCTATTCATCTCCAAACATCTCTATTCATATCCATAATCTCTATTCATCTCCATGCATCTCTATTAATCTCTATAATCTCTATTCATCTCCATATCTCTCTATTCATCTCCATATCTCTCTATTCATCTCCATACATCTCTATTCATCTCCATACATGTCTATTCATCTCCATAATCTTTATTAATCTCCATGCATCTCTATTCATCGCCATACATCTCTATTCAGCTCCATACATCTGTATTCATCTCCATGTATCTCTATTCATCGCCATATATCTCTATTCATCTCCATGCATCTGTATTCATCTCCATACATCTCTATTCATCTCAATTCATCTCCATATATCTGTATTCATCTCCATACATCTCTATTCATCTCCATACATCTTTCTTTATCATCTCCATATATCTCTATTCATCTCCATACATCTCTATTCATCTCCATCCATCTTTCTTTGATCATCTCCATAATCTCTTTTCATCTCCATCCATCTTTCTTTTATCATCTCCATACATCTCTATTCATCTCCATACATCTCTATTCATCTCCATACATCTCTATTCATCTCCATACATCTTTCTTTATCTCTTCATATACCTGTATACATCTCTATATAATTTCCATATTTTTTTTATTGATCATCTTTATACACATGTACATCTTTATTATCTCCATGCATCTTATCATCTACATACACCTTTATTTTTTATACATACATCTATATTTTCTCTATAGATCTTTTTCACGTTTTACATGTCTCTTTCAACTCCATACATATTTATTCATCATTTCCGTTCATGTAGTGTTATCATCTCAACACTATCCTATTATCTTTATACAAATCACCATGCATAGCCATCTAACTTCAAATATCTATCCAATAGAAAAAATAAACTTACTTGAACCTTCTTACCGTGTTTGTTTTTCTGTCTGAACAGAAATTATTTAAAAAGCCCCCCCCCCCCCTCCCCATATTAATTCTGAAAAGTACATGTACACCTTTATATGACGATCTCGTATAACGGATAGTTAAAAGCACAGGGACCTGAGAATTTGTTACAGCTAGTTTTGGATCTAAAATAGGGTTTTTAGAGTTATTTTACATATTTGGGGTTAAAATAAATTTTTCTGGCCATTGAGGGGGGCATTTTTATCGAAAATTGATTTTAACCCCCTTAATGTATAAAATAGCAAATAAAGGATATTCATTATGTGTTTATTTGTAAATACTCTGTTAGTCTGATCAGATGTAAAACTTGATAGAGTGATACTTTGGCGTGAATATGACGTAGTTTCTGAGATATATATCTATTGTACACAAGATTATCATGACTCAAGGACAGACAAAATAGAACTAAAGGACAGACAAAGTTGGACTAAACGACTGAAAAAGTGGGACTCGATGACAGACAAAGTGGGACTAAAGGACTGACGAAGTGGGACTAAAGGACTGACAAAGTGGGACTCAAGGACAGACAAAGTGGGACTCAAGGACTGACAAAGTGGGACTCAAGGACTGACAAAGTGGGACTCAAGGACTGACAAAGTGGGACTCAAGGACAGACAAAGTGGGACTCAAGGACTGACAAAGTGGGACTCAAGGACTGACAAAGTGGGACTCAAGGACTGACAAAGTGGGACTCAAGGACAGACAAAGTGGGACTAAAGGACTGACGAAGTGGGACTAAAGGACTGACAAAGTGGGACTAAAGGACTGACAAAGTGGGACTCAAGGACAGACAAAGTGGGACTTAAGGACAAAGTGGGCCTCAAGGACAGACAAAGTGGGACTAAAGGACTGACGAAGTGGGATTCAAGGACAAAGTGGGACTCAAGGACAGACAAAGTGGGACTAAAGGACTGACAAAGTGGGACTAAAGGTCTGACAAAGTGGGACTAAAAGACTGACAAAGCGGGACTAAAGGACGGACAAAATGGGACTCAAGGACTGACAAAGTGGGACTAAAGGACTGACGAAGTGGGGCTAAAGGACTGACAAAGTGGGACTCAAGGACTGACGAAGTGGGACTAATGGACTGACAAAGTGGGACTCAAAGACAAAGGCGGACTAAAGGACTGACGAAGTGGGACTAAAGGACTGACAAAGTGGGGCTAAAGGACAAAGTGGGACTCAAGGACTGACAAAGTGGGACTAAAGGACTGACAAAGTGGGACTAATGGACTGACAAAGTGGGACTCAAGGACAGACAAAGTGGGACTAAAGGACTGACAAAGTGGGACTAAAGGACAAACAAAGTGGGACTCAAGGACAGACAAAGTGTGACTCAAGGACTGACAAAGTGGGACTAATGGACTGACAAAGTGTGACTCAAAGACAAAGAGGGACTCAAGGACAAAGTAAATAATACTCCCTTACCTACATTTTTTTGTAAGTGTATGCGTAATAAATAGACAAACGATATGATGATTTGGTAATTTGTATTTGTTTATTTTTTTATAATCATATTACAAACTGTACAATGATACCATGCAATTTAAATTACATCTATCCACATATAGCAAGATTACATACATACAGACATGTATATACCGGTATACATTTCAGCAATCAGACTAAATCAAAACGATCCAAATAAATAACCTACCCCCCAAAAAAAGATGTATAAGAAACAAAAGTGACTTAAAATAACTTGTATCGACATTGAAAATATCTACAAATTAAGTGCACAAATTATATCATCCTTTGTAAGCGGATAGACTTGATTCATGTTCAAAATCACTACATTCCTACTTTGTCTATAAACAATGAAATACATTATGTACTATAAACATTTCAAAAAAAAAAAATCTTAAGTGTTTTTAATTTTTAAATATTGTTATCTGGAACTAGCTTTAGATCACCAGAGATGCATAATTAATATCTTGGTGTACATACGCTTTGCTGGTCATTTGTCTGATGAAGGTAACGCGGTACATTATTTAATAGTCATCGAAACTGTCACATAAAACACATTTATTGGATGTGTAAAATAATCTTCACATAATATGAAAAGGTTCCTGTCTGATCATGTATAGTTTTCCTGGGTTCTCTGGTTTCTGCTCCCACACCGAGACCAAATAACACTAACACTCCGGCCAAAAAGAGTGATAAATCTAAGTCACAACTATACAGAGATGAAAACAGTCAATTGTGAAAAAGGAGGAATCCAACATTTTAAAGGGGTTTTAATGGGAAATTTAAAGAATTAACATTGCAGCAAAATTATCAAAAAAGAAGGAATTCCTTTTGAGGAGGATTTTCATCCCAGACTTTATAACTTGCTTCTTAATTGTATATTAAAAAATTATATTTCAAGTGACATGTAGATCCAAAACTGGTTATTAATTATTATCCCTCTTTTATTGTTATTTTATTACAAAGTTTCTCTTATATTTCACAAGAATAACTTTATAGTCAAGTCTTTTAGTCAGCACAAAAAATGACTTTTGACAACACAGTAGCTTTTGGTTTCATGAAATTCTAAAAATAACAAAAAAGGAAATATTCACATACACAAATGTATTTGTAAACAACAGAGTTTAATGGCTAAATCTTTAAAAACATTAATATTCAGATTATGTACAATGTCGGGTAAATACAGGGTTGTCTCCCATTTCCACACTTTGACACTCTCGCTGAATCATTCTCTCACAAATACACTGAAAGACGTGTCTAATTTGAAAAATATATATTGCAGCTGTTTATATACAAACTTGTTTTACACATTTTTCAAACAAAAGCATTTATTAAATAATTCAATTTAAAAATTAAGCACTATAACGGGTAAGATTACTGGGGAAGAGGAAGGGAGGTAACTCTTATGATCTCCACTTATTTCCTGGGGCAAACCAACTACAAATATGAACAATTAATTCAGGTTATACCATCACCTCATTGTACCAACTTCAACTCATTCACCCCAAAATGTAATAATAAACTAATCCAACTTTTAAAAAAGAGGATTTCAAATGCATCTACAGGTATGAACAAGTAAACTACCTCTGCTTTGTCTTTTCAAATCTTGAATATTCATTAATGCTCCAATTTTGAGTCAAATGATGAAACAACTTAAAAGGACAAACTTATTCCAATATAATAAACCCTAGTCACCTAACCACCTTCACAATTAGACCTCCTCCATTGTGAGACCACTTCTATTAAGTGATTACCTCTATTAAGAGACCACCTCTGTTAAGCAGCCATCCCTTTAAAGAAATTTCTTCTATTTTTCCTTTGGCCTACCTCTTACACAGCCTACCTGTGTAAAGATACAAGTTGTTGGACTTCCCAAGAAAGTGGAATTTATTAGATAATTTTAAATCAATACAAAAAATCACAAGAGTTTTTTCTCAAAATTCGAATATTATTATGTTCAGGTTACATTTAAGCAATGTAATAGAGATATTAAAGTCATTGAGGAAATGATTTCCTTCAAAAACCACACTTATCAGTCATGCATGTCCTGTCCTGTTAGTGTGTAATTTATGATAGGTTAAAAGAGAAATAACTGAAACACTCCCTTAAGCCTGATGTAATCAAGTTGAAAATTAATTCAATTAAGACAAGACCTTATGTTTCATTTAGCACCGAGTGTTTAGACAAATTCTCCATTCCTCAAATGGAAAAGGTACGGAATATCTTATTGATGTTTACGATTGCTTGCTAAAGTGTAACCCTTCCACCCCTTCAGACACTTAAGGACTCATCCATATCAATGCATAGTAGAGTCTACTTGTTACACAGGGGTGAAAGGGTTAACTCATTCACCCCTTAAGACACATGTGAACTTATCCAATTCAAAGGGTGGAATAGTTCACTATAACATTTCAGGGGTGAATGGGTTGAAGCTCATTTATACATAACCGGAAAATCAATTTGTGTCACTCGCAGACACAACATCAAGTCTCTAGCATACAAGCAAGCTTTGTAGTAAAGATACTCGAAGAGACATAATTATAAAGAAAAATGAATCTTATTTGATTTTACATACAAAGAAAATCATTTCAATCTACTTAGCACTGTATATACATAATACATTCATATGTAAGTTATAATGTAAGCATATATATTATAACGATGTAAAGTCAAAGTTCACTCCTTCACACATAACTGATAATATTATAATACAATTACAACAGTATTAACAACAGTATCATTGTCAATAAGTAGGGCATGTTTTCATTGTTCTAACACCGCTCTTTTAATATCATGTGTACTACAATCGACGCAAAGTTATTTAGATAATAGACGCAAAATTACTCATGTGAGAATAGAACACATTAATGGAACAAGGTTTTGTTTCTCAACGTACTAAATGATCAGATGTGGGCCATTTTCGTTTAAGTGGTTCACAGAATTTCTGTCAGTACATAAAAAGTGTTTATAGATATGGAGCCGCGGCCCGTTTCAGAATGTAATGGGAGTCTCATTTCACACGTATATATTTATTATTTACTGACAGAAACTCGAGCAATTGTGAGTGGTTGAACTGGTCGGTCCACAGGAGTTTGTTTATTAAATAAGGTCGGACCTAGTAATCTGATGCGTCTTTCAGGCGAGCCTCTGGAAAGCCTTGCAAGGCCTGCATAAATATCTCCAGGTCTGTCAGGATTTATACCAGAAAATGTAACATTTAAGAACAGACAAACCAAACGAAAACGAACCTGATAATTAAATAATAATAATTATTATTCGAGGTTTTTATATGCCGCTAACGATACAACACAAATGCCATGACCGGGATTCGAACTCGCAACCCTTCGATCACGAGCCCAGGCATCCTATCACTAGACCACCGTGCCTCCATATGTATGTAAATATAAATGTATGCAATTTCTTCCCAACACCATTAAACATTGAATAGCACAAAACGGAAATTCAAAAGTCTGATAGCATCACATTATTGTCACCATACATGAACATCTGAATGAAAACAAACATGTTTACATAGAATATGTAACTATACAGATGCTGAATTAATCTTAAACATGTATAATTATCATATACCTCATGAGGACTCCCATCCGTTGGGCTAGACGTAGCGACAGCCTATCCGTATCCGTACCCAGGTGGCTGACCGGACCTGGGGCGTGATCTGTGAGGTCAAGGTCAGCAAAGAACCACAGAGGGCGTTAGGACTCACACAACTAAATCAGCCTATCACTACGTGTTTCATACGTTTGTAGTCCCTACCGAAAATTTGTTCCGGCTAAGTACAGTGATTCTGAATAATCTAAATAGGTAATTGTTGACATATTGGGCATTGAATGAAATCTATAGATGTTTAACTTTACAAAAATGTATACTTTTGGTAGATTTTGATATGTGATGGCGGATTGATATGAGGTCAAAAGTCAGAGGGTGCTCCCGTCTCATTTCACTGGTTTGATATGTAAATTTCCAGTTGTCCGAAGCAGACGCCCGTAGCGAGCTAAAATGCCACGAAACATCTGATAAAATGTCATTTGAAGGCTTTGCCATGTTAGTTGTCACTAGTAATACTATATAGTAAATTATTTAGTTGTGTGAATTTAACCCCTAATTAGACTTTAATAAGAACAGAAATCGTCGAACATGAATTCAGGTAAGTGAAATGTACTAATTTCTCGTCTTATTATTAATTGGCTAATTGTCAGATTAGCCAAGCTAACTGGCTATGAAGTAACTCTCTTAGAAAATGGATTGCCTTTGATTAATTGAGCGTCAGTTTATTCTTATTTGTCATTGGTATTTTTGACGGGTTTTTAACGCTCGGTTTGTATAAATAAAACGAATGATATAGTCAATATCAATTTTTTTTTCATTTGTTTTTTTTTAAAAATATCTTTTTCTAATTTTATAGATACACCCTATCCTCGCCATGAAGACCGTAAACGGAAGTATGCCGAAGATTCGTTAGAAAATACTGAAGAAGATCAAGCTCTTTCTTTGACGCCAAAACGTCAGAGAGGGAACAACAGTTTTCTGGACCTTCAAAATCAAGAATCGACGGTATGAAATATGCCTAATGTTAGCAAGAATGAACAATGTGCAATTCTTCCCTCTTCGCTACTCTAAATTTATTATTTTTTCAACTTCATTTTTGCATTACAAATAATCTTGTTAGAATGTTTTATATTCTATTTTCGGACTTCTTTACTTTTATTTCTTGCCTTGTTAAATTTTCTTTCCTCGTTGTTTTTTTTTTTTTTTTTTTTGCTATTCTAAATTGATTTGTTTTTCAACTTCATTTTTTTTGCATTACAAATAGTCTTTTTCCAAAGTTTATATTATTTTTTTTTTAGTATTTCTTCACTTTTAGTTATAAATTTCTAATACTTTCTCCGCTTTTTACTTTCGTTTCCTCAGACATTATCATCTAGTACCCGTCTTTCATCTTCTATGACATTTTCCTTTGGTGCTCGTCTTTCGAATACTCAGACATTCTCCTTTGAATCTACTAGTCTGGAGGCTGCATTTGATATATTCAAATCTGACTCTTACAATAAACGGTGAGGATTTGTTCTGTTTTTAATACTGTAAATCTTCGCAATCTGACCCAGTATCCTTAAAACCGTCCTCGATATCCAGGGGTTACGATCACTCACACTCTCTACATCCCTGGAATATGTCATGGCAAAACTGAAGGCTGCGTGTGCGCCAACTTTTTTGGCGAGACAAGGAGACAAGGAGACAAGGCTTGACCCTCTGATGTACATCAAAAAAATCGCGTGGTCACAAAACGGTAAAAATTGACAGGCTTTGAAGTCAGTCGCGGTTCCTTTGTAATCTTCTTAGGACAGGTATGCAGCCTAGCGATTGGTCAGGATTTGTTTTACCTGAGCATGCCTTCAGTTTTGCCATGACATATTCCAGGGGTGGGGAAAGGGTAGCTGATCGTACACGTATACGTAGCCCCTGGATATCGAGGATGCCTTAAAACAGTTCTTAGTACATGTATATAAACTCAACTTTCGTTCTCAAAACGAACTTTCATAAATCTTAGAAAAACTTGTGTAAAGATTAAAGTCTATATATGAGAATGGTAACAGCTACAAGTTTTAAATAACATAGAAAAATGATCATAATCAATTTATTTTGAATTCTGTAAACAATCGAAACTGTTTTTGAGCAAGAAAATATGCATTCGAAATAAGGTTGAAGCTGTCAGAGCGCTGTATTTGTTTAAAAAAAAAAGAAGATGTTTTGAAGTTTCATTTGATTTAGATCAATTCTCGGTTAAGAAATGCCATCTAAAGAAGATAACATTTATACCATTTGGGGAGGGCCAGTTTACAGTTAATTGTTCTAAACCCTTCAAAATGTGTACAATTTCTATAAAAACGTACGTTTAGGTCATGATATATGTAGCTACTAGCTAGTATAACCAAATCCTCAGGTTTCGTGTGGACGCCGAAAAGTAAATTGTCATTTTCATTGTTGCCAAGTAGTTAAGTCAGTTTATTTTTCTTGTAGGAATAATGGGGAGGGGTTTAGGGGAGGGATTTACTTCTAAAGTTAGATTTCGAAATTCTCTGAATTGTCATGAAACTGACACATTATAAAGGACTGTCGTTTGTAATTGTAGGTGTCATGGCGGCCAAACTCGACGCCTTGTCTGACGAAGAGGCGTACTGGCCACTTGCGGACCAGTATTATGTGGCTCCGAATGACGATGACGTCAATATTAATGGAGACGATGACGCTGATGAGAGTGATGAAGATGATTTTGACGAGAGTGATGATGATGGTGATATATCAGAAGGTGGTTACGAAGGAGACGATGATGAAACTGACGAAGAGAATGCTAACGAAGATGATGCTGATGATAATGAGGGGGGAAATGGCGATGATGAAGATGGCAATGATGAAGATGAGGATGAAGAATACAAAGTTGGTGATGATGATGACGAGGAGGGAATGACAGAGGAAGAAATTGGACTTCTATTGTATGGAATTTTTGACGCCACTTACAATACTTCTCCATATGACCACGAAGAATAGAAAACACAGTTTTCAATCATAACTAATTAACGGAAAGCATGGCCATCAGATTGCTTAAAGGAACAGTTGACGACAATGTTCAGGGATACGCTGAACTAGACGGTCAAAACAATTTAAATAGTTCACTCAAACTCGTAATAATAACGTTTTTGTCCAATTTGAATTATAAATGTTCATTTCTGTATCTATTTCCTTCTCTGTCTGTATTTTTCTGTTCGTCTCAATTTTTCGCCATCTCTCCTTGTTGGTCTGATACTATCCTGTTTCCAAATCCATTTATTCTATCTCACCTCATTTTCAATTCCACATTCCCTGGTATATCTTAAGCATGATTTCTCCCCTCTTTCGTTTTTAATATCGAACCCAACAGTATAATATGTCCATTCTTCCCTTCCCTGTCATAATCAAAACTGACTGACACAAACTTTCCTCATGTACCTTTTCCTTGGATTTCATCTTCCTTTAACATTTAAGATCTCTTAGTTATCGTCTGCATTCATCTTTATTTATCATCTCACCATACCTATTTATTTAGCATCTCCATAATCTCTATTCATCTCCAAACATCTCTATTCATATCCATAATCTCTATTCATCTCCATGCATCTCTATTAATCTCTATAATCTCTATTCATCTCCATATCTCTCTATTCATCTCCATATCTCTCTATTCATCTCCATACATCTCTATTCATCTCCATACATGTCTATTCATCTCCATAATCTTTATTAATCTCCATGCATCTCTATTCATCGCCATACATCTCTATTCAGCTCCATACATCTGTATTCATCTCCATGTATCTCTATTCATCGCCATATATCTCTATTCATCTCCATGCATCTGTATTCATCTCCATACATCTCTATTCATCTCAATTCATCTCCATATATCTGTATTCATCTCCATACATCTCTATTCATCTCCATACATCTTTCTTTATCATCTCCATATATCTCTATTCATCTCCATACATCTCTATTCATCTCCATCCATCTTTCTTTGATCATCTCCATAATCTCTTTTCATCTCCATCCATCTTTCTTTTATCATCTCCATACATCTCTATTCATCTCCATACATCTCTATTCATCTCCATACATCTCTATTCATCTCCATACATCTTTCTTTATCTCTTCATATACCTGTATACATCTCTATATAATTTCCATATTTTTTTTATTGATCATCTTTATACACATGTACATCTTTATTATCTCCATGCATCTTATCATCTACATACACCTTTATTTTTTATACATACATCTATATTTTCTCTATAGATCTTTTTCACGTTTTACATGTCTCTTTCAACTCCATACATATTTATTCATCATTTCCGTTCATGTAGTGTTATCATCTCAACACTATCCTATTATCTTTATACAAATCACCATGCATAGCCATCTAACTTCAAATATCTATCCAATAGAAAAAATAAACTTACTTGAACCTTCTTACCGTGTTTGTTTTTCTGTCTGAACAGAAATTATTTAAAAAGCCCCCCCCCCCCTCCCCATATTAATTCTGAAAAGTACATGTACACCTTTATATGACAATCTCGTATAACGGATAGTTAAAAGCACAGGGACCTGAGAATTTGTTACAGCTAGTTTTGGATCTAAAATAGGGTTTTTAGAGTTATTTTACATATTTGGGGTTAAAATAAATTTTTCTGGCCATTGAGGGGGGCATTTTTATCGAAAATTGATTTTAACCCCCTTAATGTATAAAATAGCAAATAAAGGATATTCATTATGTGTTTATTTGTAAATACTCTGTTAGTCTGATCAGATGTAAAACTTGATAGAGTGATACTTTGGCGTGAATATGACGTAGTTTCTGAGATATATATCTATTGTACACAAGATTATCATGACTCAAGGACAGACAAAATAGAACTAAAGGACAGACAAAGTTGGACTAAACGACTGAAAAAGTGGGACTCGATGACAGACAAAGTGGGACTAAAGGACTGACGAAGTGGGACTAAAGGACTGACAAAGTGGGACTCAAGGACAGACAAAGTGGGACTCAAGGACTGACAAAGTGGGACTCAAGGACTGACAAAGTGGGACTCAAGGACTGACAAAGTGGGACTCAAGGACAGACAAAGTGGGACTCAAGGACTGACAAAGTGGGACTCAAGGACTGACAAAGTGGGACTCAAGGACTGACAAAGTGGGACTCAAGGACAGACAAAGTGGGACTAAAGGACTGACGAAGTGGGACTAAAGGACTGACAAAGTGGGACTAAAGGACTGACAAAGTGGGACTCAAGGACAGACAAAGTGGGACTTAAGGACAAAGTGGGCCTCAAGGACAGACAAAGTGGGACTAAAGGACTGACGAAGTGGGATTCAAGGACAAAGTGGGACTCAAGGACAGACAAAGTGGGACTAAAGGACTGACAAAGTGGGACTAAAGGTCTGACAAAGTGGGACTAAAAGACTGACAAAGCGGGACTAAAGGACGGACAAAAAGGTGACTCAAGGACTGACAAAGTGGGACTAAAGGACTGACGAAGTGGGGCTAAAGGACTGACAAAGTGGGACTCAAGGACTGACGAAGTGGGACTAATGGACTGACAAAGTGGGACTCAAAGACAAAGGCGGACTAAAGGACTGACGAAGTGGGACTAAAGGACTGACAAAGTGGGGCTAAAGGACAAAGTGGGACTCAAGGACTGACAAAGTGGGACTAAAGGACTGACAAAGTGGGACTAATGGACTGACAAAGTGGGACTCAAGGACAGACAAAGTGGGACTAAAGGACTGACAAAGTGGGACTAAAGGACAAACAAAGTGGGACTCAAGGACAGACAAAGTGTGACTCAAGGACTGACAAAGTGGGACTAATGGACTGACAAAGTGTGACTCAAAGACAAAGAGGGACTCAAGGACAAAGTAAATAATACTCCCTTACCTACATTTTTTTGTAAGTGTATGCGTAATAAATAGACAAACGATATGATGATTTGGTAATTTGTATTTGTTTATTTTTTTATAATCATATTACAAACTGTACAATGATACCATGCAATTTAAATTACATCTATCCACATATAGCAAGATTACATACATACAGACATGTATATACCGGTATACATTTCAGCAATCAGACTAAATCAAAACGATCCAAATAAATAACCTACCCCCCAAAAAAAGATGTATAAGAAACAAAAGTGACTTAAAATAACTTGTATCGACATTGAAAATATCTACAAATTAAGTGCACAAATTATATCATCCTTTGTAAGCGGATAGACTTGATTCATGTTCAAAATCACTACATTCCTACTTTGTCTATAAACAATGAAATACATTATGTACTATAAACATTTCAAAAAAAAAAAATCTTAAGTGTTTTTAATTTTTAAATATTGTTATCTGGAACTAGCTTTAGATCACCAGAGATGCATAATTAATATCTTGGTGTACATACGCTTTGCTGGTCATTTGTCTGATGAAGGTAACGCGGTACATTATTTAATAGTCATCGAAACTGTCACAAAAAACACATTTATTGGATGTGTAAAATAATCTTCACATAATATGAAAAGGTTCCTGTCTGATCATGTATAGTTTTCCTGGGTTCTCTGGTTTCTGCTCCCACACCGAGACCAAATAACACTAACACTCCGGCCAAAAAGAGTGATAAATCTAAGTCACAACTATACAGAGATGAAAACAGTCAATTGTGAAAAAGGAGGAATCCAACATTTTAAAGGGGTTTTAATGGGAAATTTAAAGAATTAACATTGCAGCAAAATTATCAAAAAAGAAGGAATTCCTTTTGAGGAGGATTTTCATCCCAGACTTTATAACTTGCTTCTTAATTGTATATTAAAAAATTATATTTCAAGTGACATGTAGATCCAAAACTGGTTATTAATTATTATCCCTCTTTTATTGTTATTTTATTACAAAGTTTCTCTTATATTTCACAAGAATAACTTTATAGTCAAGTCTTTTAGTCAGCACAAAAAATGACTTTTGACAACACAGTAGCTTTTGGTTTCATGAAATTCTAAAAATAACAAAAAAGGAAATATTCACATACACAAATGTATTTGTAAACAACAGAGTTTAATGGCTAAATCTTTAAAAACATTAATATTCAGATTATGTACAATGTCGGGTAAATACAGGGTTGTCTCCCATTTCCACACTTTGACACTCTCGCTGAATCATTCTCTCACAAATACACTGAAAGACGTGTCTAATTTGAAAAATATATATTGCAGCTGTTTATATACAAACTTGTTTTACACATTTTTCAAACAAAAGCATTTATTAAATAATTCAATTTAAAAATTAAGCACTATAACGGGTAAGATTACTGGGGAAGAGGAAGGGAGGTAACTCTTATGATCTCCACTTATTTCCTGGGGCAAACCAACTACAAATATGAACAATTAATTCAGGTTATACCATCACCTCATTGTACCAACTTCAACTCATTCACCCCAAAATGTAATAATAAACTAATCCAACTTTTAAAAAAGAGGATTTCAAATGCATCTACAGGTATGAACAAGTAAACTACCTCTGCTTTGTCTTTTCAAATCTTGAATATTCATTAATGCTCCAATTTTGAGTCAAATGATGAAACAACTTAAAAGGACAAACTTATTCCAATATAATAAACCCTAGTCACCTAACCACCTTCACAATTAGACCTCCTCCATTGTGAGACCACTTCTATTAAGTGATTACCTCTATTAAGAGACCACCTCTGTTAAGCAGCCATCCCTTTAAAGAAATTTCTTCTATTTTTCCTTTGGCCTACCTCTTACACAGCCTACCTGTGTAAAGATACAAGTTGTTGGACTTCCCAAGAAAGTGGAATTTATTAGATAATTTTAAATCAATACAAAAAATCACAAGAGTTTTTTCTCAAAATTCGAATATTATTATGTTCAGGTTACATTTAAGCAATGTAATAGAGATATTAAAGTCATTGAGGAAATGATTTCCTTCAAAAACCACACTTATCAGTCATGCATGTCCTGTCCTGTTAGTGTGTAATTTATGATAGGTTAAAAGAGAAATAACTGAAACACTCCCTTAAGCCTGATGTAATCAAGTTGAAAATTAATTCAATTAAGACAAGACCTTATGTTTCATTTAGCACCGAGTGTTTAGACAAATTCTCCATTCCTCAAATGGAAAAGGTACGGAATATCTTATTGATGTTTACGATTGCTTGCTAAAGTGTAACCCTTCCACCCCTTCAGACACTTAAGGACTCATCCATATCAATGCATAGTAGAGTCTACTTGTTACACAGGGGTGAAAGGGTTAACTCATTCACCCCTTAAGACACATGTGAACTTATCCAATTCAAAGGGTGGAATAGTTCACTATAACATTTCAGGGGTGAATGGGTTGAAGCTCATTTATACATAACCGGAAAATCAATTTGTGTCACTCGCAGACACAACATCAAGTCTCTAGCATACAAGCAAGCTTTGTAGTAAAGATACTCGAAGAGACATAATTATAAAGAAAAATGAATCTTATTTGATTTTACATACAAAGAAAATCATTTCAATCTACTTAGCACTGTATATACATAATACATTCATATGTAAGTTATAATGTAAGCATATATATTATAACGATGTAAAGTCAAAGTTCACTCCTTCACACATAACTGATAATATTATAATACAATTACAACAGTATTAACAACAGTATCATTGTCAATAAGTAGGGCATGTTTTCATTGTTCTAACACCGCTCTTTTAATATCATGTGTACTACAATCGACGCAAAGTTATTTAGATAATAGACGCAAAATTACTCATGTGAGAATAGAACACATTAATGGAACAAGGTTTTGTTTCTCAACGTACTCAATGATCAGATGTGGGCCATTTTCGTTTAAGTGGTTCACAGAATTTCTGTCAGTACATAAAAAGTGTTTATAGATATGGAGCCGCGGCCCGTTTCAGAATGTAATGGGAGTCTCATTTCACACGTATATATTTATTATTTACTGACAGAAACTCGAGCAATTGTGAGTGGTTGAACTGGTCGGTCCACAGGAGTTTGTTTATTAAATAAGGTCGGACCTAGTAATCTGATGCGTCTTTCAGGCGAGCCTCTGGAAAGCCTTGCAAGGCCTGCATAAATATCTCCAGGTCTGTCAGGATTTATACCAGAAAATGTAACATTTAAGAACAGACAAACCAAACGAAAACGAACCTGATAATTAAATAATAATAATTATTATTCGAGGTTTTTATATGCCGCTAACGATACAACACAAATGCCATGACCGGGATTCGAACTCGCAACCCTTCGATCACGAGCCCAGGCATCCTATCACTAGACCACCGTGCCTCCATATGTATGTAAATATAAATGTATGCAATTTCTTCCCAACACCATTAAACATTGAATAGCACAAAACGGAAATTCAAAAGTCTGATAGCATCACATTATTGTCACCATACATGAACATCTGAATGAAAACAAACATGTTTACATAGAATATGTAACTATACAGATGCTGAATTAATCTTAAACATGTATAATTATCATATACCTCATGAGGACTCCCATCCGTTGGGCTAGACGTAGCGACAGCCTATCCGTATCCGTACCCAGGTGGCTGACCGGACCTGGGGCGTGATCTGTGAGGTCAAGGTCAGCAAAGAACCACAGAGGGCGTTAGGACTCACACAACTAAATCAGCCTATCACTACGTGTTTCATACGTTTGTAGTCCCTACCGAAAATTTGTTCCGGCTAAGTACAGTGATTCTGAATAATCTAAATAGGTAATTGTTGACATATTGGGCATTGAATGAAATCTATAGATGTTTAACTTTACAAAAATGTATACTTTTGGTAGATTTTGATATGTGATGGCGGATTGATATGAGGTCAAAAGTCAGAGGGTGCTCCCGTCTCATTTCACTGGTTTGATATGTAAATTTCCAGTTGTCCGAAGCAGACGCCCGTAGCGAGCTAAAATGCCACGAAACATCTGATAAAATGTCATTTGAAGGCTTTGCCATGTTAGTTGTCACTAGTAATACTATATAGTAAATTATTTAGTTGTGTGAATTTAACCCCTAATTAGACTTTAATAAGAACAGAAATCGTCGAACATGAATTCAGGTAAGTGAAATGTACTAATTTCTCGTCTTATTATTAATTGGCTAATTGTCAGATTAGCCAAGCTAACTGGCTATGAAGTAACTCTCTTAGAAAATGGATTGCCTTTGATTAATTGAGCGTCAGTTTATTCTTATTTGTCATTGGTATTTTTGACGGGTTTTTAACGCTCGGTTTGTATAAATAAAACGAATGATATAGTCAATATCAATTTTTTTTTCATTTGTTTTTTTTTAAAAATATCTTTTTCTAATTTTATAGATACACCCTATCCTCGCCATGAAGACCGTAAACGGAAGTATGCCGAAGATTCGTTAGAAAATACTGAAGAAGATCAAGCTCTTTCTTTGACGCCAAAACGTCAGAGAGGGAACAACAGTTTTCTGGACCTTCAAAATCAAGAATCGACGGTATGAAATATGCCTAATGTTAGCAAGAATGAACAATGTGCAATTCTTCCCTCTTCGCTACTCTAAATTTATTACTTTTTCAACTTCATTTTTGCATTACAAATAATCTTGTTAGAATGTTTTATATTCTATTTTCGGACTTCTTTACTTTTATTTCTTGCCTTGTTAAATTTTCTTTCCTCGTTGTTTTTTTTTTTTTTTTTTTTGCTATTCTAAATTGATTTGTTTTTCAACTTCATTTTTTTTGCATTACAAATAGTCTTTTTCCAAAGTTTATATTATTTTTTTTTTAGTATTTCTTCACTTTTAGTTATAAATTTCTAATACTTTCTCCGCTTTTTACTTTCGTTTCCTCAGACATTATCATCTAGTACCCGTCTTTCATCTTCTATGACATTTTCCTTTGGTGCTCGTCTTTCGAATACTCAGACATTCTCCTTTGAATCTACTAGTCTGGAGGCTGCATTTGATATATTCAAATCTGACTCTTACAATAAACGGTGAGGATTTGTTCTGTTTTTAATACTGTAAATCTTCGCAATCTGACCCAGTATCCTTAAAACCGTCCTCGATATCCAGGGGTTACGATCACTCACACTCTCTACATCCCTGGAATATGTCATGGCAAAACTGAAGGCTGCGTGTGCGCCAACTTTTTTGGCGAGACAAGGAGACAAGGAGACAAGGCTTGACCCTCTGATGTACATCAAAAAAATCGCGTGGTCACAAAACGGTAAAAATTGACAGGCTTTGAAGTCAGTCGCGGTTCCTTTGTAATCTTCTTAGGACAGGTATGCAGCCTAGCGATTGGTCAGGATTTGTTTTACCTGAGCATGCCTTCAGTTTTGCCATGACATATTCCAGGGGTGGGGAAAGGGTAGCTGATCGTACACGTATACGTAGCCCCTGGATATCGAGGATGCCTTAAAACAGTTCTTAGTACATGTATATAAACTCAACTTTCGTTCTCAAAACGAACTTTCATAAATCTTAGAAAAACTTGTGTAAAGATTAAAGTCTATATATGAGAATGGTAACAGCTACAAGTTTTAAATAACATAGAAAAATGATCATAATCAATTTATTTTGAATTCTGTAAACAATCGAAACTGTTTTTGAGCAAGAAAATATGCATTCGAAATAAGGTTGAAGCTGTCAGAGCGCTGTATTTGTTTAAAAAAAAAAGAAGATGTTTTGAAGTTTCATTTGATTTAGATCAATTCTCGGTTAAGAAATGCCATCTAAAGAAGATAACATTTATACCATTTGGGGAGGGCCAGTTTACAGTTAATTGTTCTAAACCCTTCAAAATGTGTACAATTTCTATAAAAACGTACGTTTAGGTCATGATATATGTAGCTACTAGCTAGTATAACCAAATCCTCAGGTTTCGTGTGGACGCCGAAAAGTAAATTGTCATTTTCATTGTTGCCAAGTAGTTAAGTCAGTTTATTTTTCTTGTAGGAATAATGGGGAGGGGTTTAGGGGAGGGATTTACTTCTAAAGTTAGATTTCGAAATTCTCTGAATTGTCATGAAACTGACACATTATAAAGGACTGTCGATTGTAATTGTAGGGTCATGGCGGCCAAACTCGACGCCTTGTCTGACGAAGAGGCGTACTGGCCACTTGCGGACCAGTATTATGTGGCTCCGAATGACGATGACGTCAATATTAATGGAGACGATGACGCTGATGAGAGTGATGAAGATGATTTTGACGAGAGTGATGATGATGGTGATATATCAGAAGGTGGTTACGAAGGAGACGATGATGAAACTGACGAAGAGAATGCTAACGAAGATGATGCTGATGATAATGAGGGGGGAAATGGCGATGATGAAGATGGCAATGATGAAGATGAGGATGAAGAATACAAAGTTGGTGATGATGATGACGAGGAGGGAATGACAGAGGAAGAAATTGGACTTCTATTGTATGGAATTTTTGACGCCACTTACAATACTTCTCCATATGACCACGAAGAATAGAAAACACAGTTTTCAATCATAACTAATTAACGGAAAGCATGGCCATCAGATTGCTTAAAGGAACAGTTGACGACAATGTTCAGGGATACGCTGAACTAGACGGTCAAAACAATTTAAATAGTTCACTCAAACTCGTAATAATAACGTTTTTGTCCAATTTGAATTATAAATGTTCATTTCTGTATCTATTTCCTTCTCTGTCTGTATTTTTCTGTTCGTCTCAATTTTTCGCCATCTCTCCTTGTTGGTCTGATACTATCCTGTTTCCAAATCCATTTATTCTATCTCACCTCATTTTCAATTCCACATTCCCTGGTATATCTTAAGCATGATTTCTCCCCTCTTTCGTTTTTAATATCGAACCCAACAGTATAATATGTCCATTCTTCCCTTCCCTGTCATAATCAAAACTGACTGACACAAACTTTCCTCATGTACCTTTTCCGTGGATTTCATCTTCCTTTAACATTTAAGATCTCTTAGTTATCGTCTGCATTCATCTTTATTTATCATCTCACCATACCTATTTATTTAGCATCTCCATAATCTCTATTCATCTCCAAACATCTCTATTCATATCCATAATCTCTATTCATCTCCATGCATCTCTATTAATCTCTATAATCTCTATTCATCTCCATATCTCTCTATTCATCTCCATATCTCTCTATTCATCTCCATACATCTCTATTCATCTCCATACATGTCTATTCATCTCCATAATCTTTATTAATCTCCATGCATCTCTATTCATCGCCATACATCTCTATTCAGCTCCATACATCTGTATTCATCTCCATGTATCTCTATTCATCGCCATATATCTCTATTCATCTCCATGCATCTGTATTCATCTCCATACATCTCTATTCATCTCAATTCATCTCCATATATCTGTATTCATCTCCATACATCTCTATTCATCTCCATACATCTTTCTTTATCATCTCCATATATCTCTATTCATCTCCATACATCTCTATTCATCTCCATCCATCTTTCTTTGATCATCTCCATAATCTCTTTTCATCTCCATCCATCTTTCTTTTATCATCTCCATACATCTCTATTCATCTCCATACATCTCTATTCATCTCCATACATCTCTATTCATCTCCATACATCTTTCTTTATCTCTTCATATACCTGTATACATCTCTATATAATTTCCATATTTTTTTTATTGATCATCTTTATACACATGTACATCTTTATTATCTCCATGCATCTTATCATCTACATACACCTTTATTTTTTATACATACATCTATATTTTCTCTATAGATCTTTTTCACGTTTTACATGTCTCTTTCAACTCCATACATATTTATTCATCATTTCCGTTCATGTAGTGTTATCATCTCAACACTATCCTATTATCTTTATACAAATCACCATGCATAGCCATCTAACTTCAAATATCTATCCAATAGAAAAAATAAACTTACTTGAACCTTCTTACCGTGTTTGTTTTTCTGTCTGAACAGAAATTATTTAAAAAGCCCCCCCCCCCCCCCTCCCCATATTAATTCTGAAAAGTACATGTACACCTTTATATGACGATCTCGTATAACGGATAGTTAAAAGCACAGGGACCTGAGAATTTGTTACAGCTAGTTTTGGATCTAAAATAGGGTTTTTAGAGTTATTTTACATATTTGGGGTTAAAATAAATTTTTCTGGCCATTGAGGGGGGCATTTTTATCGAAAATTGATTTTAACCCCCTTAATGTATAAAATAGCAAATAAAGGATATTCATTATGTGTTTATTTGTAAATACTCTGTTAGTCTGATCAGATGTAAAACTTGATAGAGTGATACTTTGGCGTGAATATGACGTAGTTTCTGAGATATATATCTATTGTACACAAGATTATCATGACTCAAGGACAGACAAAATAGAACTAAAGGACAGACAAAGTTGGACTAAACGACTGAAAAAGTGGGACTCGATGACAGACAAAGTGGGACTAAAGGACTGACGAAGTGGGACTAAAGGACTGACAAAGTGGGACTCAAGGACAGACAAAGTGGGACTCAAGGACTGACAAAGTGGGACTCAAGGACTGACAAAGTGGGACTCAAGGACTGACAAAGTGGGACTCAAGGACAGACAAAGTGGGACTCAAGGACTGACAAAGTGGGACTCAAGGACTGACAAAGTGGGACTCAAGGACTGACAAAGTGGGACTCAAGGACAGACAAAGTGGGACTAAAGGACTGACAAAGTGGGACTAAAGGACAAACAAAGTGGGACTCAAGGACAGACAAAGTGTGACTCAAGGACTGACAAAGTGGGACTAATGGACTGACAAAGTGTGACTCAAAGACAAAGAGGGACTCAAGGACAAAGTAAATAATACTCCCTTACCTACATTTTTTTGTAAGTGTATGCGTAATAAATAGACAAACGATATGATGATTTGGTAATTTGTATTTGTTTATTTTTTTATAATCATATTACAAACTGTACAATGATACCATGCAATTTAAATTACATCTATCCACATATAGCAAGATTACATACATACAGACATGTATATACCGGTATACATTTCAGCAATCAGACTAAATCAAAACGATCCAAATAAATAACCTACCCCCCAAAAAAAGATGTATAAGAAACAAAAGTGACTTAAAATAACTTGTATCGACATTGAAAATATCTACAAATTAAGTGCACAAATTATATCATCCTTTGTAAGCGGATAGACTTGATTCATGTTCAAAATCACTACATTCCTACTTTGTCTATAAACAATGAAATACATTATGTACTATAAACATTTCAAAAAAAAAAAATCTTAAGTGTTTTTAATTTTTAAATATTGTTATCTGGAACTAGCTTTAGATCACCAGAGATGCATAATTAATATCTTGGTGTACATACGCTTTGCTGGTCATTTGTCTGATGAAGGTAACGCGGTACATTATTTAATAGTCATCGAAACTGTCACATAAAACACATTTATTGGATGTGTAAAATAATCTTCACATAATATGAAAAGGTTCCTGTCTGATCATGTATAGTTTTCCTGGGTTCTCTGGTTTCTGCTCCCACACCGAGACCAAATAACACTAACACTCCGGCCAAAAAGAGTGATAAATCTAAGTCACAACTATACAGAGATGAAAACAGTCAATTGTGAAAAAGGAGGAATCCAACATTTTAAAGGGGTTTTAATGGGAAATTTAAAGAATTAACATTGCAGCAAAATTATCAAAAAAGAAGGAATTCCTTTTGAGGAGGATTTTCATCCCAGACTTTATAACTTGCTTCTTAATTGTATATTAAAAAATTATATTTCAAGTGACATGTAGATCCAAAACTGGTTATTAATTATTATCCCTCTTTTATTGTTATTTTATTACAAAGTTTCTCTTATATTTCACAAGAATAACTTTATAGTCAAGTCTTTTAGTCAGCACAAAAAATGACTTTTGACAACACAGTAGCTTTTGGTTTCATGAAATTCTAAAAATAACAAAAAAGGAAATATTCACATACACAAATGTATTTGTAAACAACAGAGTTTAATGGCTAAATCTTTAAAAACATTAATATTCAGATTATGTACAATGTCGGGTAAATACAGGGTTGTCTCCCATTTCCACACTTTGACACTCTCGCTGAATCATTCTCTCACAAATACACTGAAAGACGTGTCTAATTTGAAAAATATATATTGCAGCTGTTTATATACAAACTTGTTTTACACATTTTTCAAACAAAAGCATTTATTAAATAATTCAATTTAAAAATTAAGCACTATAACGGGTAAGATTACTGGGGAAGAGGAAGGGAGGTAACTCTTATGATCTCCACTTATTTCCTGGGGCAAACCAACTACAAATATGAACAATTAATTCAGGTTATACCATCACCTCATTGTACCAACTTCAACTCATTCACCCCAAAATGTAATAATAAACTAATCCAACTTTTAAAAAAGAGGATTTCAAATGCATCTACAGGTATGAACAAGTAAACTACCTCTGCTTTGTCTTTTCAAATCTTGAATATTCATTAATGCTCCAATTTTGAGTCAAATGATGAAACAACTTAAAAGGACAAACTTATTCCAATATAATAAACCCTAGTCACCTAACCACCTTCACAATTAGACCTCCTCCATTGTGAGACCACTTCTATTAAGTGATTACCTCTATTAAGAGACCACCTCTGTTAAGCAGCCATCCCTTTAAAGAAATTTCTTCTATTTTTCCTTTGGCCTACCTCTTACACAGCCTACCTGTGTAAAGATACAAGTTGTTGGACTTCCCAAGAAAGTGGAATTTATTAGATAATTTTAAATCAATACAAAAAATCACAAGAGTTTTTTCTCAAAATTCGAATATTATTATGTTCAGGTTACATTTAAGCAATGTAATAGAGATATTAAAGTCATTGAGGAAATGATTTCCTTCAAAAACCACACTTATCAGTCATGCATGTCCTGTCCTGTTAGTGTGTAATTTATGATAGGTTAAAAGAGAAATAACTGAAACACTCCCTTAAGCCTGATGTAATCAAGTTGAAAATTAATTCAATTAAGACAAGACCTTATGTTTCATTTAGCACCGAGTGTTTAGACAAATTCTCCATTCCTCAAATGGAAAAGGTACGGAATATCTTATTGATGTTTACGATTGCTTGCTAAAGTGTAACCCTTCCACCCCTTCAGACACTTAAGGACTCATCCATATCAATGCATAGTAGAGTCTACTTGTTACACAGGGGTGAAAGGGTTAACTCATTCACCCCTTAAGACACATGTGAACTTATCCAATTCAAAGGGTGGAATAGTTCACTATAACATTTCAGGGGTGAATGGGTTGAAGCTCATTTATACATAACCGGAAAATCAATTTGTGTCACTCGCAGACACAACATCAAGTCTCTAGCATACAAGCAAGCTTTGTAGTAAAGATACTCGAAGAGACATAATTATAAAGAAAAATGAATCTTATTTGATTTTACATACAAAGAAAATCATTTCAATCTACTTAGCACTGTATATACATAATACATTCATATGTAAGTTATAATGTAAGCATATATATTATAACGATGTAAAGTCAAAGTTCACTCCTTCACACATAACTGATAATATTATAATACAATTACAACAGTATTAACAACAGTATCATTGTCAATAAGTAGGGCATGTTTTCATTGTTCTAACACCGCTCTTTTAATATCATGTGTACTACAATCGACGCAAAGTTATTTAGATAATAGACGCAAAATTACTCATGTGAGAATAGAACACATTAATGGAACAAGGTTTTGTTTCTCAACGTACTAAATGATCAGATGTGGGCCATTTTCGTTTAAGTGGTTCACAGAATTTCTGTCAGTACATAAAAAGTGTTTATAGATATGGAGCCGCGGCCCGTTTCAGAATGTAATGGGAGTCTCATTTCACACGTATATATTTATTATTTACTGACAGAAACTCGAGCAATTGTGAGTGGTTGAACTGGTCGGTCCACAGGAGTTTGTTTATTAAATAAGGTCGGACCTAGTAATCTGATGCGTCTTTCAGGCGAGCCTCTGGAAAGCCTTGCAAGGCCTGCATAAATATCTCCAGGTCTGTCAGGATTTATACCAGAAAATGTAACATTTAAGAACAGACAAACCAAACGAAAACGAACCTGATAATTAAATAATAATAATTATTATTCGAGGTTTTTATATGCCGCTAACGATACAACACAAATGCCATGACCGGGATTCGAACTCGCAACCCT
The DNA here is from genome assembly GCA_947623455.1 of Mimachlamys varia. Taxonomy (NCBI): domain Eukaryota; kingdom Metazoa; phylum Mollusca; class Bivalvia; order Pectinida; family Pectinidae; genus Mimachlamys; species Mimachlamys varia. Next base: position 36,082,875 of record OX392538.1, on the reverse strand, counting down.
TCGATCACGAGCCCAGGCATCCTATCACTAGACCACCGTGCCTCCATATGTATGTAAATATAAATGTATGCAATTTCTTCCCAACACCATTAAACATTGAATAGCACAAAACGGAAATTCAAAAGTCTGATAGCATCACATTATTGTCACCATACATGAACATCTGAATGAAAACAAACATGTTTACATAGAATATGTAACTATACAGATGCTGAATTAATCTTAAACATGTATAATTATCATATACCTCATGAGGACTCCCATCCGTTGGGCTAGACGTAGCGACAGCCTATCCGTATCCGTACCCAGGTGGCTGACCGGACCTGGGGCGTGATCTGTGAGGTCAAGGTCAGCAAAGAACCACAGAGGGCGTTAGGACTCACACAACTACATCAGCCTATCACTACGTGTTTCATACGTTTGTAGTCCCTACCGAAAATTTGTTCCGGCTAAGTACAGTGATTCTGAATAATCTAAATAGGTAATTGTTGACATATTGGGCATTGAATGAAATCTATAGATGTTTAACTTTACAAAAATGTATACTTTTGGTAGATTTTGATATGTGATGGCGGATTGATATGAGGTCAAAAGTCAGAGGGTGCTCCCGTCTCATTTCACTGGTTTGATATGTAAATTTCCAGTTGTCCGAAGCAGACGCCCGTAGCGAGCTAAAATGCCACGAAACATCTGATAAAATGTCATTTGAAGGCTTTGCCATGTTAGTTGTCACTAGTAATACTATATAGTAAATTATTTAGTTGTGTGAATTTAACCCCTAATTAGACTTTAATAAGAACAGAAATCGTCGAACATGAATTCAGGTAAGTGAAATGTACTAATTTCTCGTCTTATTATTAATTGGCTAATTGTCAGATTAGCCAAGCTAACTGGCTATGAAGTAACTCTCTTAGAAAATGGATTGCCTTTGATTAATTGAGCGTCAGTTTATTCTTATTTGTCATTGGTATTTTTGACGGGTTTTTAACGCTCGGTTTGTATAAATAAAACGAATGATATAGTCAATATCAATTTTTTTTTCATTTGTTTTTTTTTAAAAATATCTTTTTCTAATTTTATAGATACACCCTATCCTCGCCATGAAGACCGTAAACGGAAGTATGCCGAAGATTCGTTAGAAAATACTGAAGAAGATCAAGCTCTTTCTTTGACGCCAAAACGTCAGAGAGGGAACAACAGTTTTCTGGACCTTCAAAATCAAGAATCGACGGTATGAAATATGCCTAATGTTAGCAAGAATGAACAATGTGCAATTCTTCCCTCTTCGCTACTCTAAATTTATTACTTTTTCAACTTCATTTTTGCATTACAAATAATCTTGTTAGAATGTTTTATATTCTATTTTCGGACTTCTTTACTTTTATTTCTTGCCTTGTTAAATTTTCTTTCCTCGTTGTTTTTTTTTTTTTTTTTTTTGCTATTCTAAATTGATTTGTTTTTCAACTTCATTTTTTTTGCATTACAAATAGTCTTTTTCCAAAGTTTATATTATTTTTTTTTTAGTATTTCTTCACTTTTAGTTATAAATTTCTAATACTTTCTCCGCTTTTTACTTTCGTTTCCTCAGACATTATCATCTAGTACCCGTCTTTCATCTTCTATGACATTTTCCTTTGGTGCTCGTCTTTCGAATACTCAGACATTCTCCTTTGAATCTACTAGTCTGGAGGCTGCATTTGATATATTCAAATCTGACTCTTACAATAAACGGTGAGGATTTGTTCTGTTTTTAATACTGTAAATCTTCGCAATCTGACCCAGTATCCTTAAAACCGTCCTCGATATCCAGGGGTTACGATCACTCACACTCTCTACATCCCTGGAATATGTCATGGCAAAACTGAAGGCTGCGTGTGCGCCAACTTTTTTGGCGAGACAAGGAGACAAGGAGACAAGGCTTGACCCTCTGATGTACATCAAAAAAATCGCGTGGTCACAAAACGGTAAAAATTGACAGGCTTTGAAGTCAGTCGCGGTTCCTTTGTAATCTTCTTAGGACAGGTATGCAGCCTAGCGATTGGTCAGGATTTGTTTTACCTGAGCATGCCTTCAGTTTTGCCATGACATATTCCAGGGGTGGGGAAAGGGTAGCTGATCGTACACGTATACGTAGCCCCTGGATATCGAGGATGCCTTAAAACAGTTCTTAGTACATGTATATAAACTCAACTTTCGTTCTCAAAACGAACTTTCATAAATCTTAGAAAAACTTGTGTAAAGATTAAAGTCTATATATGAGAATGGTAACAGCTACAAGTTTTAAATAACATAGAAAAATGATCATAATCAATTTATTTTGAATTCTGTAAACAATCGAAACTGTTTTTGAGCAAGAAAATATGCATTCGAAATAAGGTTGAAGCTGTCAGAGCGCTGTATTTGTTTAAAAAAAAAGAAGATGTTTTGAAGTTTCATTTGATTTAGATCAATTCTCGGTTAAGAAATGCCATCTAAAGAAGATAACATTTATACCATTTGGGGAGGGCCAGTTTACAGTTAATTGTTCTAAACCCTTCAAAATGTGTACAATTTCTATAAAAACGTACGTTTAGGTCATGATATATGTAGCTACTAGCTAGTATAACCAAATCCTCAGGTTTCGTGTGGACGCCGAAAAGTAAATTGTCATTTTCATTGTTGCCAAGTAGTTAAGTCAGTTTATTTTTCTTGTAGGAATAATGGGGAGGGGTTTAGGGGAGGGATTTACTTCTAAAGTTAGATTTCGAAATTCTCTGAATTGTCATGAAACTGACACATTATAAAGGACTGTCGTTTGTAATTGTAGGTGTCATGGCGGCCAAACTCGACGCCTTGTCTGACGAAGAGGCGTACTGGCCACTTGCGGACCAGTATTATGTGGCTCCGAATGACGATGACGTCAATATTAATGGAGACGATGACGCTGATGAGAGTGATGAAGATGATTTTGACGAGAGTGATGATGATGGTGATATATCAGAAGGTGGTTACGAAGGAGACGATGATGAAACTGACGAAGAGAATGCTAACGAAGATGATGCTGATGATAATGAGGGGGGAAATGGCGATGATGAAGATGGCAATGATGAAGATGAGGATGAAGAATACAAAGTTGGTGATGATGATGACGAGGAGGGAATGACAGAGGAAGAAATTGGACTTCTATTGTATGGAATTTTTGACGCCACTTACAATACTTCTCCATATGACCACGAAGAATAGAAAACACAGTTTTCAATCATAACTAATTAACGGAAAGCATGGCCATCAGATTGCTTAAAGGAACAGTTGACGACAATGTTCAGGGATACGCTGAACTAGACGGTCAAAACAATTTAAATAGTTCACTCAAACTCGTAATAATAACGTTTTTGTCCAATTTGAATTATAAATGTTCATTTCTGTATCTATTTCCTTCTCTGTCTGTATTTTTCTGTTCGTCTCAATTTTTCGCCATCTCTCCTTGTTGGTCTGATACTATCCTGTTTCCAAATCCATTTATTCTATCTCACCTCATTTTCAATTCCACATTCCCTGGTATATCTTAAGCATGATTTCTCCCCTCTTTCGTTTTTAATATCGAACCCAACAGTATAATATGTCCATTCTTCCCTTCCCTGTCATAATCAAAACTGACTGACACAAACTTTCCTCATGTACCTTTTCCTTGGATTTCATCTTCCTTTAACATTTAAGATCTCTTAGTTATCGTCTGCATTCATCTTTATTTATCATCTCACCATACCTATTTATTTAGCATCTCCATAATCTCTATTCATCTCCAAACATCTCTATTCATATCCATAATCTCTATTCATCTCCATGCATCTCTATTAATCTCTATAATCTCTATTCATCTCCATATCTCTCTATTCATCTCCATATCTCTCTATTCATCTCCATACATCTCTATTCATCTCCATACATGTCTATTCATCTCCATAATCTTTATTAATCTCCATGCATCTCTATTCATCGCCATACATCTCTATTCAGCTCCATACATCTGTATTCATCTCCATGTATCTCTATTCATCGCCATATATCTCTATTCATCTCCATGCATCTGTATTCATCTCCATACATCTCTATTCATCTCAATTCATCTCCATATATCTGTATTCATCTCCATACATCTCTATTCATCTCCATACATCTTTCTTTATCATCTCCATATATCTCTATTCATCTCCATACATCTCTATTCATCTCCATCCATCTTTCTTTGATCATCTCCATAATCTCTTTTCATCTCCATCCATCTTTCTTTTATCATCTCCATACATCTCTATTCATCTCCATACATCTCTATTCATCTCCATACATCTCTATTCATCTCCATACATCTTTCTTTATCTCTTCATATACCTGTATACATCTCTATATAATTTCCATATTTTTTTTATTGATCATCTTTATACACATGTACATCTTTATTATCTCCATGCATCTTATCATCTACATACACCTTTATTTTTTATACATACATCTATATTTTCTCTATAGATCTTTTTCACGTTTTACATGTCTCTTTCAACTCCATACATATTTATTCATCATTTCCGTTCATGTAGTGTTATCATCTCAACACTATCCTATTATCTTTATACAAATCACCATGCATAGCCATCTAACTTCAAATATCTATCCAATAGAAAAAATAAACTTACTTGAACCTTCTTACCGTGTTTGTTTTTCTGTCTGAACAGAAATTATTTAAAAAGCCCCCCCCCCCCCTCCCCATATTAATTCTGAAAAGTACATGTACACCTTTATATGACAATCTCGTATAACGGATAGTTAAAAGCACAGGGACCTGAGAATTTGTTACAGCTAGTTTTGGATCTAAAATAGGGTTTTTAGAGTTATTTTACATATTTGGGGTTAAAATAAATTTTTCTGGCCATTGAGGGGGGCATTTTTATCGAAAATTGATTTTAACCCCCTTAATGTATAAAATAGCAAATAAAGGATATTCATTATGTGTTTATTTGTAAATACTCTGTTAGTCTGATCAGATGTAAAACTTGATAGAGTGATACTTTGGCGTGAATATGACGTAGTTTCTGAGATATATATCTATTGTACACAAGATTATCATGACTCAAGGACAGACAAAATAGAACTAAAGGACAGACAAAGTTGGACTAAACGACTGAAAAAGTGGGACTCGATGACAGACAAAGTGGGACTAAAGGACTGACGAAGTGGGACTAAAGGACTGACAAAGTGGGACTCAAGGACAGACAAAGTGGGACTCAAGGACTGACAAAGTGGGACTCAAGGACTGACAAAGTGGGACTCAAGGACTGACAAAGTGGGACTCAAGGACAGACAAAGTGGGACTCAAGGACTGACAAAGTGGGACTCAAGGACTGACAAAGTGGGACTCAAGGACTGACAAAGTGGGACTCAAGGACAGACAAAGTGGGACTAAAGGACTGACGAAGTGGGACTAAAGGACTGACAAAGTGGGACTAAAGGACTGACAAAGTGGGACTCAAGGACAGACAAAGTGGGACTTAAGGACAAAGTGGGCCTCAAGGACAGACAAAGTGGGACTAAAGGACTGACGAAGTGGGATTCAAGGACAAAGTGGGACTCAAGGACAGACAAAGTGGGACTAAAGGACTGACAAAGTGGGACTAAAGGTCTGACAAAGTGGGACTAAAAGACTGACAAAGCGGGACTAAAGGACGGACAAAAAGGTGACTCAAGGACTGACAAAGTGGGACTAAAGGACTGACGAAGTGGGGCTAAAGGACTGACAAAGTGGGACTCAAGGACTGACGAAGTGGGACTAATGGACTGACAAAGTGGGACTCAAAGACAAAGGCGGACTAAAGGACTGACGAAGTGGGACTAAAGGACTGACAAAGTGGGGCTAAAGGACAAAGTGGGACTCAAGGACTGACAAAGTGGGACTAAAGGACTGACAAAGTGGGACTAATGGACTGACAAAGTGGGACTCAAGGACAGACAAAGTGGGACTAAAGGACTGACAAAGTGGGACTAAAGGACAAACAAAGTGGGACTCAAGGACAGACAAAGTGTGACTCAAGGACTGACAAAGTGGGACTAATGGACTGACAAAGTGTGACTCAAAGACAAAGAGGGACTCAAGGACAAAGTAAATAATACTCCCTTACCTACATTTTTTTGTAAGTGTATGCGTAATAAATAGACAAACGATATGATGATTTGGTAATTTGTATTTGTTTATTTTTTTATAATCATATTACAAACTGTACAATGATACCATGCAATTTAAATTACATCTATCCACATATAGCAAGATTACATACATACAGACATGTATATACCGGTATACATTTCAGCAATCAGACTAAATCAAAACGATCCAAATAAATAACCTACCCCCCAAAAAAAGATGTATAAGAAACAAAAGTGACTTAAAATAACTTGTATCGACATTGAAAATATCTACAAATTAAGTGCACAAATTATATCATCCTTTGTAAGCGGATAGACTTGATTCATGTTCAAAATCACTACATTCCTACTTTGTCTATAAACAATGAAATACATTATGTACTATAAACATTTCAAAAAAAAAAAATCTTAAGTGTTTTTAATTTTTAAATATTGTTATCTGGAACTAGCTTTAGATCACCAGAGATGCATAATTAATATCTTGGTGTACATACGCTTTGCTGGTCATTTGTCTGATGAAGGTAACGCGGTACATTATTTAATAGTCATCGAAACTGTCACATAAAACACATTTATTGGATGTGTAAAATAATCTTCACATAATATGAAAAGGTTCCTGTCTGATCATGTATAGTTTTCCTGGGTTCTCTGGTTTCTGCTCCCACACCGAGACCAAATAACACTAACACTCCGGCCAAAAAGAGTGATAAATCTAAGTCACAACTATACAGAGATGAAAACAGTCAATTGTGAAAAAGGAGGAATCCAACATTTTAAAGGGGTTTTAATGGGAAATTTAAAGAATTAACATTGCAGCAAAATTATCAAAAAAGAAGGAATTCCTTTTGAGGAGGATTTTCATCCCAGACTTTATAACTTGCTTCTTAATTGTATATTAAAAAATTATATTTCAAGTGACATGTAGATCCAAAACTGGTTATTAATTATTATCCCTCTTTTATTGTTATTTTATTACAAAGTTTCTCTTATATTTCACAAGAATAACTTTATAGTCAAGTCTTTTAGTCAGCACAAAAAATGACTTTTGACAACACAGTAGCTTTTGGTTTCATGAAATTCTAAAAATAACAAAAAAGGAAATATTCACATACACAAATGTATTTGTAAACAACAGAGTTTAATGGCTAAATCTTTAAAAACATTAATATTCAGATTATGTACAATGTCGGGTAAATACAGGGTTGTCTCCCATTTCCACACTTTGACACTCTCGCTGAATCATTCTCTCACAAATACACTGAAAGACGTGTCTAATTTGAAAAATATATATTGCAGCTGTTTATATACAAACTTGTTTTACACATTTTTCAAACAAAAGCATTTATTAAATAATTCAATTTAAAAATTAAGCACTATAACGGGTAAGATTACTGGGGAAGAGGAAGGGAGGTAACTCTTATGATCTCCACTTATTTCCTGGGGCAAACCAACTACAAATATGAACAATTAATTCAGGTTATACCATCACCTCATTGTACCAACTTCAACTCATTCACCCCAAAATGTAATAATAAACTAATCCAACTTTTAAAAAAGAGGATTTCAAATGCATCTACAGGTATGAACAAGTAAACTACCTCTGCTTTGTCTTTTCAAATCTTGAATATTCATTAATGCTCCAATTTTGAGTCAAATGATGAAACAACTTAAAAGGACAAACTTATTCCAATATAATAAACCCTAGTCACCTAACCACCTTCACAATTAGACCTCCTCCATTGTGAGACCACTTCTATTAAGTGATTACCTCTATTAAGAGACCACCTCTGTTAAGCAGCCATCCCTTTAAAGAAATTTCTTCTATTTTTCCTTTGGCCTACCTCTTACACAGCCTACCTGTGTAAAGATACAAGTTGTTGGACTTCCCAAGAAAGTGGAATTTATTAGATAATTTTAAATCAATACAAAAAATCACAAGAGTTTTTTCTCAAAATTCGAATATTATTATGTTCAGGTTACATTTAAGCAATGTAATAGAGATATTAAAGTCATTGAGGAAATGATTTCCTTCAAAAACCACACTTATCAGTCATGCATGTCCTGTCCTGTTAGTGTGTAATTTATGATAGGTTAAAAGAGAAATAACTGAAACACTCCCTTAAGCCTGATGTAATCAAGTTGAAAATTAATTCAATTAAGACAAGACCTTATGTTTCATTTAGCACCGAGTGTTTAGACAAATTCTCCATTCCTCAAATGGAAAAGGTACGGAATATCTTATTGATGTTTACGATTGCTTGCTAAAGTGTAACCCTTCCACCCCTTCAGACACTTAAGGACTCATCCATATCAATGCATAGTAGAGTCTACTTGTTACACAGGGGTGAAAGGGTTAACTCATTCACCCCTTAAGACACATGTGAACTTATCCAATTCAAAGGGTGGAATAGTTCACTATAACATTTCAGGGGTGAATGGGTTGAAGCTCATTTATACATAACCGGAAAATCAATTTGTGTCACTCGCAGACACAACATCAAGTCTCTAGCATACAAGCAAGCTTTGTAGTAAAGATACTCGAAGAGACATAATTATAAAGAAAAATGAATCTTATTTGATTTTACATACAAAGAAAATCATTTCAATCTACTTAGCACTGTATATACATAATACATTCATATGTAAGTTATAATGTAAGCATATATATTATAACGATGTAAAGTCAAAGTTCACTCCTTCACACATAACTGATAATATTATAATACAATTACAACAGTATTAACAACAGTATCATTGTCAATAAGTAGGGCATGTTTTCATTGTTCTAACACCGCTCTTTTAATATCATGTGTACTACAATCGACGCAAAGTTATTTAGATAATAGACGCAAAATTACTCATGTGAGAATAGAACACATTAATGGAACAAGGTTTTGTTTCTCAACGTACTCAATGATCAGATGTGGGCCATTTTCGTTTAAGTGGTTCACAGAATTTCTGTCAGTACATAAAAAGTGTTTATAGATATGGAGCCGCGGCCCGTTTCAGAATGTAATGGGAGTCTCATTTCACACGTATATATTTATTATTTACTGACAGAAACTCGAGCAATTGTGAGTGGTTGAACTGGTCGGTCCACAGGAGTTTGTTTATTAAATAAGGTCGGACCTAGTAATCTGATGCGTCTTTCAGGCGAGCCTCTGGAAAGCCTTGCAAGGCCTGCATAAATATCTCCAGGTCTGTCAGGATTTATACCAGAAAATGTAACATTTAAGAACAGACAAACCAAACGAAAACGAACCTGATAATTAAATAATAATAATTATTATTCGAGGTTTTTATATGCCGCTAACGATACAACACAAATGCCATGACCGGGATTCGAACTCGCAACCCTTCGATCACGAGCCCAGGCATCCTATCACTAGACCACCGTGCCTCCATATGTATGTAAATATAAATGTATGCAATTTCTTCCCAACACCATTAAACATTGAATAGCACAAAACGGAAATTCAAAAGTCTGATAGCATCACATTATTGTCACCATACATGAACATCTGAATGAAAACAAACATGTTTACATAGAATATGTAACTATACAGATGCTGAATTAATCTTAAACATGTATAATTATCATATACCTCATGAGGACTCCCATCCGTTGGGCTAGACGTAGCGACAGCCTATCCGTATCCGTACCCAGGTGGCTGACCGGACCTGGGGCGTGATCTGTGAGGTCAAGGTCAGCAAAGAACCACAGAGGGCGTTAGGACTCACACAACTAAATCAGCCTATCACTACGTGTTTCATACGTTTGTAGTCCCTACCGAAAATTTGTTCCGGCTAAGTACAGTGATTCTGAATAATCTAAATAGGTAATTGTTGACATATTGGGCATTGAATGAAATCTATAGATGTTTAACTTTACAAAAATGTATACTTTTGGTAGATTTTGATATGTGATGGCGGATTGATATGAGGTCAAAAGTCAGAGGGTGCTCCCGTCTCATTTCACTGGTTTGATATGTAAATTTCCAGTTGTCCGAAGCAGACGCCCGTAGCGAGCTAAAATGCCACGAAACATCTGATAAAATGTCATTTGAAGGCTTTGCCATGTTAGTTGTCACTAGTAATACTATATAGTAAATTATTTAGTTGTGTGAATTTAACCCCTAATTAGACTTTAATAAGAACAGAAATCGTCGAACATGAATTCAGGTAAGTGAAATGTACTAATTTCTCGTCTTATTATTAATTGGCTAATTGTCAGATTAGCCAAGCTAACTGGCTATGAAGTAACTCTCTTAGAAAATGGATTGCCTTTGATTAATTGAGCGTCAGTTTATTCTTATTTGTCATTGGTATTTTTGACGGGTTTTTAACGCTCGGTTTGTATAAATAAAACGAATGATATAGTCAATATCAATTTTTTTTTCATTTGTTTTTTTTTAAAAATATCTTTTTCTAATTTTATAGATACACCCTATCCTCGCCATGAAGACCGTAAACGGAAGTATGCCGAAGATTCGTTAGAAAATACTGAAGAAGATCAAGCTCTTTCTTTGACGCCAAAACGTCAGAGAGGGAACAACAGTTTTCTGGACCTTCAAAATCAAGAATCGACGGTATGAAATATGCCTAATGTTAGCAAGAATGAACAATGTGCAATTCTTCCCTCTTCGCTACTCTAAATTTATTACTTTTTCAACTTCATTTTTGCATTACAAATAATCTTGTTAGAATGTTTTATATTCTATTTTCGGACTTCTTTACTTTTATTTCTTGCCTTGTTAAATTTTCTTTCCTCGTTGTTTTTTTTTTTTTTTTTTTTGCTATTCTAAATTGATTTGTTTTTCAACTTCATTTTTTTTGCATTACAAATAGTCTTTTTCCAAAGTTTATATTATTTTTTTTTTAGTATTTCTTCACTTTTAGTTATAAATTTCTAATACTTTCTCCGCTTTTTACTTTCGTTTCCTCAGACATTATCATCTAGTACCCGTCTTTCATCTTCTATGACATTTTCCTTTGGTGCTCGTCTTTCGAATACTCAGACATTCTCCTTTGAATCTACTAGTCTGGAGGCTGCATTTGATATATTCAAATCTGACTCTTACAATAAACGGTGAGGATTTGTTCTGTTTTTAATACTGTAAATCTTCGCAATCTGACCCAGTATCCTTAAAACCGTCCTCGATATCCAGGGGTTACGATCACTCACACTCTCTACATCCCTGGAATATGTCATGGCAAAACTGAAGGCTGCGTGTGCGCCAACTTTTTTGGCGAGACAAGGAGACAAGGAGACAAGGCTTGACCCTCTGATGTACATCAAAAAAATCGCGTGGTCACAAAACGGTAAAAATTGACAGGCTTTGAAGTCAGTCGCGGTTCCTTTGTAATCTTCTTAGGACAGGTATGCAGCCTAGCGATTGGTCAGGATTTGTTTTACCTGAGCATGCCTTCAGTTTTGCCATGACATATTCCAGGGGTGGGGAAAGGGTAGCTGATCGTACACGTATACGTAGCCCCTGGATATCGAGGATGCCTTAAAACAGTTCTTAGTACATGTATATAAACTCAACTTTCGTTCTCAAAACGAACTTTCATAAATCTTAGAAAAACTTGTGTAAAGATTAAAGTCTATATATGAGAATGGTAACAGCTACAAGTTTTAAATAACATAGAAAAATGATCATAATCAATTTATTTTGAATTCTGTAAACAATCGAAACTGTTTTTGAGCAAGAAAATATGCATTCGAAATAAGGTTGAAGCTGTCAGAGCGCTGTATTTGTTTAAAAAAAAAAGAAGATGTTTTGAAGTTTCATTTGATTTAGATCAATTCTCGGTTAAGAAATGCCATCTAAAGAAGATAACATTTATACCATTTGGGGAGGGCCAGTTTACAGTTAATTGTTCTAAACCCTTCAAAATGTGTACAATTTCTATAAAAACGTACGTTTAGGTCATGATATATGTAGCTACTAGCTAGTATAACCAAATCCTCAGGTTTCGTGTGGACGCCGAAAAGTAAATTGTCATTTTCATTGTTGCCAAGTAGTTAAGTCAGTTTATTTTTCTTGTAGGAATAATGGGGAGGGGTTTAGGGGAGGGATTTACTTCTAAAGTTAGATTTCGAAATTCTCTGAATTGTCATGAAACTGACACATTATAAAGGACTGTCGTTTGTAATTGTAGGTGTCATGGCGGCCAAACTCGACGCCTTGTCTGACGAAGAGGCGTACTGGCCACTTGCGGACCAGTATTATGTGGCTCCGAATGACGATGACGTCAATATTAATGGAGACGATGACGCTGATGAGAGTGATGAAGATGATTTTGACGAGAGTGATGATGATGGTGATATATCAGAAGGTGGTTACGAAGGAGACGATGATGAAACTGACGAAGAGAATGCTAACGAAGATGATGCTGATGATAATGAGGGGGGAAATGGCGATGATGAAGATGGCAATGATGAAGATGAGGATGAAGAATACAAAGTTGGTGATGATGATGACGAGGAGGGAATGACAGAGGAAGAAATTGGACTTCTATTGTATGGAATTTTTGACGCCACTTACAATACTTCTCCATATGACCACGAAGAATAGAAAACACAGTTTTCAATCATAACTAATTAACGGAAAGCATGGCCATCAGATTGCTTAAAGGAACAGTTGACGACAATGTTCAGGGATACGCTGAACTAGACGGTCAAAACAATTTAAATAGTTCACTCAAACTCGTAATAATAACGTTTTTGTCCAATTTGAATTATAAATGTTCATTTCTGTATCTATTTCCTTCTCTGTCTGTATTTTTCTGTTCGTCTCAATTTTTCGCCATCTCTCCTTGTTGGTCTGATACTATCCTGTTTCCAAATCCATTTATTCTATCTCACCTCATTTTCAATTCCACATTCCCTGGTATATCTTAAGCATGATTTCTCCCCTCTTTCGTTTTTAATATCGAACCCAACAGTATAATATGTCCATTCTTCCCTTCCCTGTCATAATCAAAACTGACTGACACAAACTTTCCTCATGTACCTTTTCCGTGGATTTCATCTTCCTTTAACATTTAAGATCTCTTAGTTATCGTCTGCATTCATCTTTATTTATCATCTCACCATACCTATTTATTTAGCATCTCCATAATCTCTATTCATCTCCAAACATCTCTATTCATATCCATAATCTCTATTCATCTCCATGCATCTCTATTAATCTCTATAATCTCTATTCATCTCCATATCTCTCTATTCATCTCCATATCTCTCTATTCATCTCCATACATCTCTATTCATCTCCATACATGTCTATTCATCTCCATAATCTTTATTAATCTCCATGCATCTCTATTCATCGCCATACATCTCTATTCAGCTCCATACATCTGTATTCATCTCCATGTATCTCTATTCATCGCCATATATCTCTATTCATCTCCATGCATCTGTATTCATCTCCATACATCTCTATTCATCTCAATTCATCTCCATATATCTGTATTCATCTCCATACATCTCTATTCATCTCCATACATCTTTCTTTATCATCTCCATATATCTCTATTCATCTCCATACATCTCTATTCATCTCCATCCATCTTTCTTTGATCATCTCCATAATCTCTTTTCATCTCCATCCATCTTTCTTTTATCATCTCCATACATCTCTATTCATCTCCATACATCTCTATTCATCTCCATACATCTCTATTCATCTCCATACATCTTTCTTTATCTCTTCATATACCTGTATACATCTCTATATAATTTCCATATTTTTTTTATTGATCATCTTTATACACATGTACATCTTTATTATCTCCATGCATCTTATCATCTACATACACCTTTATTTTTTATACATACATCTATATTTTCTCTATAGATCTTTTTCACGTTTTACATGTCTCTTTCAACTCCATACATATTTATTCATCATTTCCGTTCATGTAGTGTTATCATCTCAACACTATCCTATTATCTTTATACAAATCACCATGCATAGCCATCTAACTTCAAATATCTATCCAATAGAAAAAATAAACTTACTTGAACCTTCTTACCGTGTTTGTTTTTCTGTCTGAACAGAAATTATTTAAAAAGCCCCCCCCCCCCCTCCCCATATTAATTCTGAAAAGTACATGTACACCTTTATATGACGATCTCGTATAACGGATAGTTAAAAGCACAGGGACCTGAGAATTTGTTACAGCTAGTTTTGGATCTAAAATAGGGTTTTTAGAGTTATTTTACATATTTGGGGTTAAAATAAATTTTTCTGGCCATTGAGGGGGGCATTTTTATCGAAAATTGATTTTAACCCCCTTAATGTATAAAATAGCAAATAAAGGATATTCATTATGTGTTTATTTGTAAATACTCTGTTAGTCTGATCAGATGTAAAACTTGATAGAGTGATACTTTGGCGTGAATATGACGTAGTTTCTGAGATATATATCTATTGTACACAAGATTATCATGACTCAAGGACAGACAAAATAGAACTAAAGGACAGACAAAGTTGGACTAAACGACTGAAAAAGTGGGACTCGATGACAGACAAAGTGGGACTAAAGGACTGACGAAGTGGGACTAAAGGACTGACAAAGTGGGACTCAAGGACAGACAAAGTGGGACTCAAGGACTGACAAAGTGGGACTCAAGGACTGACAAAGTGGGACTCAAGGACTGACAAAGTGGGACTCAAGGACAGACAAAGTGGGACTCAAGGACTGACAAAGTGGGACTCAAGGACTGACAAAGTGGGACTCAAGGACTGACAAAGTGGGACTCAAGGACAGACAAAGTGGGACTAAAGGACTGACAAAGTGGGACTAAAGGACAAACAAAGTGGGACTCAAGGACAGACAAAGTGTGACTCAAGGACTGACAAAGTGGGACTAATGGACTGACAAAGTGTGACTCAAAGACAAAGAGGGACTCAAGGACAAAGTAAATAATACTCCCTTACCTACATTTTTTTGTAAGTGTATGCGTAATAAATAGACAAACGATATGATGATTTGGTAATTTGTATTTGTTTATTTTTTTATAATCATATTACAAACTGTACAATGATACCATGCAATTTAAATTACATCTATCCACATATAGCAAGATTACATACATACAGACATGTATATACCGGTATACATTTCAGCAATCAGACTAAATCAAAACGATCCAAATAAATAACCTACCCCCCAAAAAAAGATGTATAAGAAACAAAAGTGACTTAAAATAACTTGTATCGACATTGAAAATATCTACAAATTAAGTGCACAAATTATATCATCCTTTGTAAGCGGATAGACTTGATTCATGTTCAAAATCACTACATTCCTACTTTGTCTATAAACAATGAAATACATTATGTACTATAAACATTTCAAAAAAAAAAAATCTTAAGTGTTTTTAATTTTTAAATATTGTTATCTGGAACTAGCTTTAGATCACCAGAGATGCATAATTAATATCTTGGTGTACATACGCTTTGCTGGTCATTTGTCTGATGAAGGTAACGCGGTACATTATTTAATAGTCATCGAAACTGTCACATAAAACACATTTATTGGATGTGTAAAATAATCTTCACATAATATGAAAAGGTTCCTGTCTGATCATGTATAGTTTTCCTGGGTTCTCTGGTTTCTGCTCCCACACCGAGACCAAATAACACTAACACTCCGGCCAAAAAGAGTGATAAATCTAAGTCACAACTATACAGAGATGAAAACAGTCAATTGTGAAAAAGGAGGAATCCAACATTTTAAAGGGGTTTTAATGGGAAATTTAAAGAATTAACATTGCAGCAAAATTATCAAAAAAGAAGGAATTCCTTTTGAGGAGGATTTTCATCCCAGACTTTATAACTTGCTTCTTAATTGTATATTAAAAAATTATATTTCAAGTGACATGTAGATCCAAAACTGGTTATTAATTATTATCCCTCTTTTATTGTTATTTTATTACAAAGTTTCTCTTATATTTCACAAGAATAACTTTATAGTCAAGTCTTTTAGTCAGCACAAAAAATGACTTTTGACAACACAGTAGCTTTTGGTTTCATGAAATTCTAAAAATAACAAAAAAGGAAATATTCACATACACAAATGTATTTGTAAACAACAGAGTTTAATGGCTAAATCTTTAAAAACATTAATATTCAGATTATGTACAATGTCGGGTAAATACAGGGTTGTCTCCCATTTCCACACTTTGACACTCTCGCTGAATCATTCTCTCACAAATACACTGAAAGACGTGTCTAATTTGAAAAATATATATTGCAGCTGTTTATATACAAACTTGTTTTACACATTTTTCAAACAAAAGCATTTATTAAATAATTCAATTTAAAAATTAAGCACTATAACGGGTAAGATTACTGGGGAAGAGGAAGGGAGGTAACTCTTATGATCTCCACTTATTTCCTGGGGCAAACCAACTACAAATATGAACAATTAATTCAGGTTATACCATCACCTCATTGTACCAACTTCAACTCATTCACCCCAAAATGTAATAATAAACTAATCCAACTTTTAAAAAAGAGGATTTCAAATGCATCTACAGGTATGAACAAGTAAACTACCTCTGCTTTGTCTTTTCAAATCTTGAATATTCATTAATGCTCCAATTTTGAGTCAAATGATGAAACAACTTAAAAGGACAAACTTATTCCAATATAATAAACCCTAGTCACCTAACCACCTTCACAATTAGACCTCCTCCATTGTGAGACCACTTCTATTAAGTGATTACCTCTATTAAGAGACCACCTCTGTTAAGCAGCCATCCCTTTAAAGAAATTTCTTCTATTTTTCCTTTGGCCTACCTCTTACACAGCCTACCTGTGTAAAGATACAAGTTGTTGGACTTCCCAAGAAAGTGGAATTTATTAGATAATTTTAAATCAATACAAAAAATCACAAGAGTTTTTTCTCAAAATTCGAATATTATTATGTTCAGGTTACATTTAAGCAATGTAATAGAGATATTAAAGTCATTGAGGAAATGATTTCCTTCAAAAACCACACTTATCAGTCATGCATGTCCTGTCCTGTTAGTGTGTAATTTATGATAGGTTAAAAGAGAAATAACTGAAACACTCCCTTAAGCCTGATGTAATCAAGTTGAAAATTAATTCAATTAAGACAAGACCTTATGTTTCATTTAGCACCGAGTGTTTAGACAAATTCTCCATTCCTCAAATGGAAAAGGTACGGAATATCTTATTGATGTTTACGATTGCTTGCTAAAGTGTAACCCTTCCACCCCTTCAGACACTTAAGGACTCATCCATATCAATGCATAGTAGAGTCTACTTGTTACACAGGGGTGAAAGGGTTAACTCATTCACCCCTTAAGACACATGTGAACTTATCCAATTCAAAGGGTGGAATAGTTCACTATAACATTTCAGGGGTGAATGGGTTGAAGCTCATTTATACATAACCGGAAAATCAATTTGTGTCACTCGCAGACACAACATCAAGTCTCTAGCATACAAGCAAGCTTTGTAGTAAAGATACTCGAAGAGACATAATTATAAAGAAAAATGAATCTTATTTGATTTTACATACAAAGAAAATCATTTCAATCTACTTAGCACTGTATATACATAATACATTCATATGTAAGTTATAATGTAAGCATATATATTATAACGATGTAAAGTCAAAGTTCACTCCTTCACACATAACTGATAATATTATAATACAATTACAACAGTATTAACAACAGTATCATTGTCAATAAGTAGGGCATGTTTTCATTGTTCTAACACCGCTCTTTTAATATCATGTGTACTACAATCGACGCAAAGTTATTTAGATAATAGACGCAAAATTACTCATGTGAGAATAGAACACATTAATGGAACAAGGTTTTGTTTCTCAACGTACTAAATGATCAGATGTGGGCCATTTTCGTTTAAGTGGTTCACAGAATTTCTGTCAGTACATAAAAAGTGTTTATAGATATGGAGCCGCGGCCCGTTTCAGAATGTAATGGGAGTCTCATTTCACACGTATATATTTATTATTTACTGACAGAAACTCGAGCAATTGTGAGTGGTTGAACTGGTCGGTCCACAGGAGTTTGTTTATTAAATAAGGTCGGACCTAGTAATCTGATGCGTCTTTCAGGCGAGCCTCTGGAAAGCCTTGCAAGGCCTGCATAAATATCTCCAGGTCTGTCAGGATTTATACCAGAAAATGTAACATTTAAGAACAGACAAACCAAACGAAAACGAACCTGATAATTAAATAATAATAATTATTATTCGAGGTTTTTATATGCCGCTAACGATACAACACAAATGCCATGACCGGGATTCGAACTCGCAACCCTTCGATCACGAGCCCAGGCATCCTATCACTAGACCACCGTGCCTCCATATGTATGTAAATATAAATGTATGCAATTTCTTCCCAACACCATTAAACATTGAATAGCACAAAACGGAAATTCAAAAGTCTGATAGCATCACATTATTGTCACCATACATGAACATCTGAATGAAAACAAACATGTTTACATAGAATATGTAACTATACAGATGCTGAATTAATCTTAAACATGTATAATTATCATATACCTCATGAGGACTCCCATCCGTTGGGCTAGACGTAGCGACAGCCTATCCGTATCCGTACCCAGGTGGCTGACCGGACCTGGGGCGTGATCTGTGAGGTCAAGGTCAGCAAAGAACCACAGAGGGCGTTAGGACTCACACAACTACATCAGCCTATCACTACGTGTTTCATACGTTTGTAGTCCCTACCGAAAATTTGTTCCGGCTAAGTACAGTGATTCTGAATAATCTAAATAGGTAATTGTTGACATATTGGGCATTGAATGAAATCTATAGATGTTTAACTTTACAAAAATGTATACTTTTGGTAGATTTTGATATGTGATGGCGGATTGATATGAGGTCAAAAGTCAGAGGGTGCTCCCGTCTCATTTCACTGGTTTGATATGTAAATTTCCAGTTGTCCGAAGCAGACGCCCGTAGCGAGCTAAAATGCCACGAAACATCTGATAAAATGTCATTTGAAGGCTTTGCCATGTTAGTTGTCACTAGTAATACTATATAGTAAATTATTTAGTTGTGTGAATTTAACCCCTAATTAGACTTTAATAAGAACAGAAATCGTCGAACATGAATTCAGGTAAGTGAAATGTACTAATTTCTCGTCTTATTATTAATTGGCTAATTGTCAGATTAGCCAAGCTAACTGGCTATGAAGTAACTCTCTTAGAAAATGGATTGCCTTTGATTAATTGAGCGTCAGTTTATTCTTATTTGTCATTGGTATTTTTGACGGGTTTTTAACGCTCGGTTTGTATAAATAAAACGAATGATATAGTCAATATCAATTTTTTTTTCATTTGTTTTTTTTTAAAAATATCTTTTTCTAATTTTATAGATACACCCTATCCTCGCCATGAAGACCGTAAACGGAAGTATGCCGAAGATTCGTTAGAAAATACTGAAGAAGATCAAGCTCTTTCTTTGACGCCAAAACGTCAGAGAGGGAACAACAGTTTTCTGGACCTTCAAAATCAAGAATCGACGGTATGAAATATGCCTAATGTTAGCAAGAATGAACAATGTGCAATTCTTCCCTCTTCGCTACTCTAAATTTATTACTTTTTCAACTTCATTTTTGCATTACAAATAATCTTGTTAGAATGTTTTATATTCTATTTTCGGACTTCTTTACTTTTATTTCTTGCCTTGTTAAATTTTCTTTCCTCGTTGTTTTTTTTTTTTTTTTTTTTGCTATTCTAAATTGATTTGTTTTTCAACTTCATTTTTTTTGCATTACAAATAGTCTTTTTCCAAAGTTTATATTATTTTTTTTTTAGTATTTCTTCACTTTTAGTTATAAATTTCTAATACTTTCTCCGCTTTTTACTTTCGTTTCCTCAGACATTATCATCTAGTACCCGTCTTTCATCTTCTATGACATTTTCCTTTGGTGCTCGTCTTTCGAATACTCAGACATTCTCCTTTGAATCTACTAGTCTGGAGGCTGCATTTGATATATTCAAATCTGACTCTTACAATAAACGGTGAGGATTTGTTCTGTTTTTAATACTGTAAATCTTCGCAATCTGACCCAGTATCCTTAAAACCGTCCTCGATATCCAGGGGTTACGATCACTCACACTCTCTACATCCCTGGAATATGTCATGGCAAAACTGAAGGCTGCGTGTGCGCCAACTTTTTTGGCGAGACAAGGAGACAAGGAGACAAGGCTTGACCCTCTGATGTACATCAAAAAAATCGCGTGGTCACAAAACGGTAAAAATTGACAGGCTTTGAAGTCAGTCGCGGTTCCTTTGTAATCTTCTTAGGACAGGTATGCAGCCTAGCGATTGGTCAGGATTTGTTTTACCTGAGCATGCCTTCAGTTTTGCCATGACATATTCCAGGGGTGGGGAAAGGGTAGCTGATCGTACACGTATACGTAGCCCCTGGATATCGAGGATGCCTTAAAACAGTTCTTAGTACATGTATATAAACTCAACTTTCGTTCTCAAAACGAACTTTCATAAATCTTAGAAAAACTTGTGTAAAGATTAAAGTCTATATATGAGAATGGTAACAGCTACAAGTTTTAAATAACATAGAAAAATGATCATAATCAATTTATTTTGAATTCTGTAAACAATCGAAACTGTTTTTGAGCAAGAAAATATGCATTCGAAATAAGGTTGAAGCTGTCAGAGCGCTGTATTTGTTTAAAAAAAAAAGAAGATGTTTTGAAGTTTCATTTGATTTAGATCAATTCTCGGTTAAGAAATGCCATCTAAAGAAGATAACATTTATACCATTTGGGGAGGGCCAGTTTACAGTTAATTGTTCTAAACCCTTCAAAATGTGTACAATTTCTATAAAAACGTACGTTTAGGTCATGATATATGTAGCTACTAGCTAGTATAACCAAATCCTCAGGTTTCGTGTGGACGCCGAAAAGTAAATTGTCATTTTCATTGTTGCCAAGTAGTTAAGTCAGTTTATTTTTCTTGTAGGAATAATGGGGAGGGGTTTAGGGGAGGGATTTACTTCTAAAGTTAGATTTCGAAATTCTCTGAATTGTCATGAAACTGACACATTATAAAGGACTGTCGTTTGTAATTGTAGGTGTCATGGCGGCCAAACTCGACGCCTTGTCTGACGAAGAGGCGTACTGGCCACTTGCGGACCAGTATTATGTGGCTCCGAATGACGATGACGTCAATATTAATGGAGACGATGACGCTGATGAGAGTGATGAAGATGATTTTGACGAGAGTGATGATGATGGTGATATATCAGAAGGTGGTTACGAAGGAGACGATGATGAAACTGACGAAGAGAATGCTAACGAAGATGATGCTGATGATAATGAGGGGGGAAATGGCGATGATGAAGATGGCAATGATGAAGATGAGGATGAAGAATACAAAGTTGGTGATGATGATGACGAGGAGGGAATGACAGAGGAAGAAATTGGACTTCTATTGTATGGAATTTTTGACGCCACTTACAATACTTCTCCATATGACCACGAAGAATAGAAAACACAGTTTTCAATCATAACTAATTAACGGAAAGCATGGCCATCAGATTGCTTAAAGGAACAGTTGACGACAATGTTCAGGGATACGCTGAACTAGACGGTCAAAACAATTTAAATAGTTCACTCAAACTCGTAATAATAACGTTTTTGTCCAATTTGAATTATAAATGTTCATTTCTGTATCTATTTCCTTCTCTGTCTGTATTTTTCTGTTCGTCTCAATTTTTCGCCATCTCTCCTTGTTGGTCTGATACTATCCTGTTTCCAAATCCATTTATTCTATCTCACCTCATTTTCAATTCCACATTCCCTGGTATATCTTAAGCATGATTTCTCCCCTCTTTCGTTTTTAATATCGAACCCAACAGTATAATATGTCCATTCTTCCCTTCCCTGTCATAATCAAAACTGACTGACACAAACTTTCCTCATGTACCTTTTCCTTGGATTTCATCTTCCTTTAACATTTAAGATCTCTTAGTTATCGTCTGCATTCATCTTTATTTATCATCTCACCATACCTATTTATTTAGCATCTCCATAATCTCTATTCATCTCCAAACATCTCTATTCATATCCATAATCTCTATTCATCTCCATGCATCTCTATTAATCTCTATAATCTCTATTCATCTCCATATCTCTCTATTCATCTCCATATCTCTCTATTCATCTCCATACATCTCTATTCATCTCCATACATGTCTATTCATCTCCATAATCTTTATTAATCTCCATGCATCTCTATTCATCGCCATACATCTCTATTCAGCTCCATACATCTGTATTCATCTCCATGTATCTCTATTCATCGCCATATATCTCTATTCATCTCCATGCATCTGTATTCATCTCCATACATCTCTATTCATCTCAATTCATCTCCATATATCTGTATTCATCTCCATACATCTCTATTCATCTCCATACATCTTTCTTTATCATCTCCATATATCTCTATTCATCTCCATACATCTCTATTCATCTCCATCCATCTTTCTTTGATCATCTCCATAATCTCTTTTCATCTCCATCCATCTTTCTTTTATCATCTCCATACATCTCTATTCATCTCCATACATCTCTATTCATCTCCATACATCTCTATTCATCTCCATACATCTTTCTTTATCTCTTCATATACCTGTATACATCTCTATATAATTTCCATATTTTTTTTATTGATCATCTTTATACACATGTACATCTTTATTATCTCCATGCATCTTATCATCTACATACACCTTTATTTTTTATACATACATCTATATTTTCTCTATAGATCTTTTTCACGTTTTACATGTCTCTTTCAACTCCATACATATTTATTCATCATTTCCGTTCATGTAGTGTTATCATCTCAACACTATCCTATTATCTTTATACAAATCACCATGCATAGCCATCTAACTTCAAATATCTATCCAATAGAAAAAATAAACTTACTTGAACCTTCTTACCGTGTTTGTTTTTCTGTCTGAACAGAAATTATTTAAAAAGCCCCCCCCCCTCCCCATATTAATTCTGAAAAGTACATGTACACCTTTATATGACGATCTCGTATAACGGATAGTTAAAAGCACAGGGACCTGAGAATTTGTTACAGCTAGTTTTGGATCTAAAATAGGGTTTTTAGAGTTATTTTACATATTTGGGGTTAAAATAAATTTTTCTGGCCATTGAGGGGGGCATTTTTATCGAAAATTGATTTTAACCCCCTTAATGTATAAAATAGCAAATAAAGGATATTCATTATGTGTTTATTTGTAAATACTCTGTTAGTCTGATCAGATGTAAAACTTGATAGAGTGATACTTTGGCGTGAATATGACGTAGTTTCTGAGATATATATCTATTGTACACAAGATTATCATGACTCAAGGACAGACAAAATAGAACTAAAGGACAGACAAAGTTGGACTAAACGACTGAAAAAGTGGGACTCGATGACAGACAAAGTGGGACTAAAGGACTGACGAAGTGGGACTAAAGGACTGACAAAGTGGGACTCAAGGACAGACAAAGTGGGACTCAAGGACTGACAAAGTGGGACTCAAGGACTGACAAAGTGGGACTCAAGGACTGACAAAGTGGGACTCAAGGACAGACAAAGTGGGACTCAAGGACTGACAAAGTGGGACTCAAGGACTGACAAAGTGGGACTCAAGGACTGACAAAGTGGGACTCAAGGACAGACAAAGTGGGACTAAAGGACTGACGAAGTGGGACTAAAGGACAAACAAAGTGGGACTCAAGGACAGACAAAGTGTGACTCAAGGACTGACAAAGTGGGACTAATGGACTGACAAAGTGTGACTCAAAGACAAAGAGGGACTCAAGGACAAAGTAAATAATACTCCCTTACCTACATTTTTTTGTAAGTGTATGCGTAATAAATAGACAAACGATATGATGATTTGGTAATTTGTATTTGTTTATTTTTTTATAATCATATTACAAACTGTACAATGATACCATGCAATTTAAATTACATCTATCCACATATAGCAAGATTACATACATACAGACATGTATATACCGGTATACATTTCAGCAATCAGACTAAATCAAAACGATCCAAATAAATAACCTACCCCCCAAAAAAAGATGTATAAGAAACAAAAGTGACTTAAAATAACTTGTATCGACATTGAAAATATCTACAAATTAAGTGCACAAATTATATCATCCTTTGTAAGCGGATAGACTTGATTCATGTTCAAAATCACTACATTCCTACTTTGTCTATAAACAATGAAATACATTATGTACTATAAACATTTCAAAAAAAAAAAATCTTAAGTGTTTTTAATTTTTAAATATTGTTATCTGGAACTAGCTTTAGATCACCAGAGATGCATAATTAATATCTTGGTGTACATACGCTTTGCTGGTCATTTGTCTGATGAAGGTAACGCGGTACATTATTTAATAGTCATCGAAACTGTCACATAAAACACATTTATTGGATGTGTAAAATAATCTTCACATAATATGAAAAGGTTCCTGTCTGATCATGTATAGTTTTCCTGGGTTCTCTGGTTTCTGCTCCCACACCGAGACCAAATAACACTAACACTCCGGCCAAAAAGAGTGATAAATCTAAGTCACAACTATACAGAGATGAAAACAGTCAATTGTGAAAAAGGAGGAATCCAACATTTTAAAGGGGTTTTAATGGGAAATTTAAAGAATTAACATTGCAGCAAAATTATCAAAAAAGAAGGAATTCCTTTTGAGGAGGATTTTCATCCCAGACTTTATAACTTGCTTCTTAATTGTATATTAAAAAATTATATTTCAAGTGACATGTAGATCCAAAACTGGTTATTAATTATTATCCCTCTTTTATTGTTATTTTATTACAAAGTTTCTCTTATATTTCACAAGAATAACTTTATAGTCAAGTCTTTTAGTCAGCACAAAAAATGACTTTTGACAACACAGTAGCTTTTGGTTTCATGAAATTCTAAAAATAACAAAAAAGGAAATATTCACATACACAAATGTATTTGTAAACAACAGAGTTTAATGGCTAAATCTTTAAAAACATTAATATTCAGATTATGTACAATGTCGGGTAAATACAGGGTTGTCTCCCATTTCCACACTTTGACACTCTCGCTGAATCATTCTCTCACAAATACACTGAAAGACGTGTCTAATTTGAAAAATATATATTGCAGCTGTTTATATACAAACTTGTTTTACACATTTTTCAAACAAAAGCATTTATTAAATAATTCAATTTAAAAATTAAGCACTATAACGGGTAAGATTACTGGGGAAGAGGAAGGGAGGTAACTCTTATGATCTCCACTTATTTCCTGGGGCAAACCAACTACAAATATGAACAATTAATTCAGGTTATACCATCACCTCATTGTACCAACTTCAACTCATTCACCCCAAAATGTAATAATAAACTAATCCAACTTTTAAAAAAGAGGATTTCAAATGCATCTACAGGTATGAACAAGTAAACTACCTCTGCTTTGTCTTTTCAAATCTTGAATATTCATTAATGCTCCAATTTTGAGTCAAATGATGAAACAACTTAAAAGGACAAACTTATTCCAATATAATAAACCCTAGTCACCTAACCACCTTCACAATTAGACCTCCTCCATTGTGAGACCACTTCTATTAAGTGATTACCTCTATTAAGAGACCACCTCTGTTAAGCAGCCATCCCTTTAAAGAAATTTCTTCTATTTTTCCTTTGGCCTACCTCTTACACAGCCTACCTGTGTAAAGATACAAGTTGTTGGACTTCCCAAGAAAGTGGAATTTATTAGATAATTTTAAATCAATACAAAAAATCACAAGAGTTTTTTCTCAAAATTCGAATATTATTATGTTCAGGTTACATTTAAGCAATGTAATAGAGATATTAAAGTCATTGAGGAAATGATTTCCTTCAAAAACCACACTTATCAGTCATGCATGTCCTGTCCTGTTAGTGTGTAATTTATGATAGGTTAAAAGAGAAATAACTGAAACACTCCCTTAAGCCTGATGTAATCAAGTTGAAAATTAATTCAATTAAGACAAGACCTTATGTTTCATTTAGCACCGAGTGTTTAGACAAATTCTCCATTCCTCAAATGGAAAAGGTACGGAATATCTTATTGATGTTTACGATTGCTTGCTAAAGTGTAACCCTTCCACCCCTTCAGACACTTAAGGACTCATCCATATCAATGCATAGTAGAGTCTACTTGTTACACAGGGGTGAAAGGGTTAACTCATTCACCCCTTAAGACACATGTGAACTTATCCAATTCAAAGGGTGGAATAGTTCACTATAACATTTCAGGGGTGAATGGGTTGAAGCTCATTTATACATAACCGGAAAATCAATTTGTGTCACTCGCAGACACAACATCAAGTCTCTAGCATACAAGCAAGCTTTGTAGTAAAGATACTCGAAGAGACATAATTATAAAGAAAAATGAATCTTATTTGATTTTACATACAAAGAAAATCATTTCAATCTACTTAGCACTGTATATACATAATACATTCATATGTAAGTTATAATGTAAGCATATATATTATAACGATGTAAAGTCAAAGTTCACTCCTTCACACATAACTGATAATATTATAATACAATTACAACAGTATTAACAACAGTATCATTGTCAATAAGTAGGGCATGTTTTCATTGTTCTAACACCGCTCTTTTAATATCATGTGTACTACAATCGACGCAAAGTTATTTAGATAATAGACGCAAAATTACTCATGTGAGAATAGAACACATTAATGGAACAAGGTTTTGTTTCTCAACGTACTAAATGATCAGATGTGGGCCATTTTCGTTTAAGTGGTTCACAGAATTTCTGTCAGTACATAAAAAGTGTTTATAGATATGGAGCCGCGGCCCGTTTCAGAATGTAATGGGAGTCTCATTTCACACGTATATATTTATTATTTACTGACAGAAACTCGAGCAATTGTGAGTGGTTGAACTGGTCGGTCCACAGGAGTTTGTTTATTAAATAAGGTCGGACCTAGTAATCTGATGCGTCTTTCAGGCGAGCCTCTGGAAAGCCTTGCAAGGCCTGCATAAATATCTCCAGGTCTGTCAGGATTTATACCAGAAAATGTAACATTTAAGAACAGACAAACCAAACGAAAACGAACCTGATAATTAAATAATAATAATTATTATTCGAGGTTTTTATATGCCGCTAACGATACAACACAAATGCCATGACCGGGATTCGAACTCGCAACCCTTCGATCACGAGCCCAGGCATCCTATCACTAGACCACCGTGCCTCCATATGTATGTAAATATAAATGTATGCAATTTCTTCCCAACACCATTAAACATTGAATAGCACAAAACGGAAATTCAAAAGTCTGATAGCATCACATTATTGTCACCATACATGAACATCTGAATGAAAACAAACATGTTTACATAGAATATGTAACTATACAGATGCTGAATTAATCTTAAACATGTATAATTATCATATACCTCATGAGGACTCCCATCCGTTGGGCTAGACGTAGCGACAGCCTATCCGTATCCGTACCCAGGTGGCTGACCGGACCTGGGGCGTGATCTGTGAGGTCAAGGTCAGCAAAGAACCACAGAGGGCGTTAGGACTCACACAACTAAATCAGCCTATCACTACGTGTTTCATACGTTTGTAGTCCCTACCGAAAATTTGTTCCGGCTAAGTACAGTGATTCTGAATAATCTAAATAGGTAATTGTTGACATATTGGGCATTGAATGAAATCTATAGATGTTTAACTTTACAAAAATGTATACTTTTGGTAGATTTTGATATGTGATGGCGGATTGATATGAGGTCAAAAGTCAGA
Source organism: Mimachlamys varia (assembly GCA_947623455.1). NCBI lineage: Eukaryota > Metazoa > Mollusca > Bivalvia > Pectinida > Pectinidae > Mimachlamys > Mimachlamys varia. The sequence continues at coordinate 36,054,795 of OX392538.1, read as the reverse complement.
GGGTGCTCCCGTCTCATTTCACTGGTTTGATATGTAAATTTCCAGTTGTCCGAAGCAGACGCCCGTAGCGAGCTAAAATGCCACGAAACATCTGATAAAATGTCATTTGAAGGCTTTGCCATGTTAGTTGTCACTAGTAATACTATATAGTAAATTATTTAGTTGTGTGAATTTAACCCCTAATTAGACTTTAATAAGAACAGAAATCGTCGAACATGAATTCAGGTAAGTGAAATGTACTAATTTCTCGTCTTATTATTAATTGGCTAATTGTCAGATTAGCCAAGCTAACTGGCTATGAAGTAACTCTCTTAGAAAATGGATTGCCTTTGATTAATTGAGCGTCAGTTTATTCTTATTTGTCATTGGTATTTTTGACGGGTTTTTAACGCTCGGTTTGTATAAATAAAACGAATGATATAGTCAATATCAATTTTTTTTTCATTTGTTTTTTTTTAAAAATATCTTTTTCTAATTTTATAGATACACCCTATCCTCGCCATGAAGACCGTAAACGGAAGTATGCCGAAGATTCGTTAGAAAATACTGAAGAAGATCAAGCTCTTTCTTTGACGCCAAAACGTCAGAGAGGGAACAACAGTTTTCTGGACCTTCAAAATCAAGAATCGACGGTATGAAATATGCCTAATGTTAGCAAGAATGAACAATGTGCAATTCTTCCCTCTTCGCTACTCTAAATTTATTACTTTTTCAACTTCATTTTTGCATTACAAATAATCTTGTTAGAATGTTTTATATTCTATTTTCGGACTTCTTTACTTTTATTTCTTGCCTTGTTAAATTTTCTTTCCTCGTTGTTTTTTTTTTTTTTTTTTTTGCTATTCTAAATTGATTTGTTTTTCAACTTCATTTTTTTTGCATTACAAATAGTCTTTTTCCAAAGTTTATATTATTTTTTTTTTAGTATTTCTTCACTTTTAGTTATAAATTTCTAATACTTTCTCCGCTTTTTACTTTCGTTTCCTCAGACATTATCATCTAGTACCCGTCTTTCATCTTCTATGACATTTTCCTTTGGTGCTCGTCTTTCGAATACTCAGACATTCTCCTTTGAATCTACTAGTCTGGAGGCTGCATTTGATATATTCAAATCTGACTCTTACAATAAACGGTGAGGATTTGTTCTGTTTTTAATACTGTAAATCTTCGCAATCTGACCCAGTATCCTTAAAACCGTCCTCGATATCCAGGGGTTACGATCACTCACACTCTCTACATCCCTGGAATATGTCATGGCAAAACTGAAGGCTGCGTGTGCGCCAACTTTTTTGGCGAGACAAGGAGACAAGGAGACAAGGCTTGACCCTCTGATGTACATCAAAAAAATCGCGTGGTCACAAAACGGTAAAAATTGACAGGCTTTGAAGTCAGTCGCGGTTCCTTTGTAATCTTCTTAGGACAGGTATGCAGCCTAGCGATTGGTCAGGATTTGTTTTACCTGAGCATGCCTTCAGTTTTGCCATGACATATTCCAGGGGTGGGGAAAGGGTAGCTGATCGTACACGTATACGTAGCCCCTGGATATCGAGGATGCCTTAAAACAGTTCTTAGTACATGTATATAAACTCAACTTTCGTTCTCAAAACGAACTTTCATAAATCTTAGAAAAACTTGTGTAAAGATTAAAGTCTATATATGAGAATGGTAACAGCTACAAGTTTTAAATAACATAGAAAAATGATCATAATCAATTTATTTTGAATTCTGTAAACAATCGAAACTGTTTTTGAGCAAGAAAATATGCATTCGAAATAAGGTTGAAGCTGTCAGAGCGCTGTATTTGTTTAAAAAAAAAAGAAGATGTTTTGAAGTTTCATTTGATTTAGATCAATTCTCGGTTAAGAAATGCCATCTAAAGAAGATAACATTTATACCATTTGGGGAGGGCCAGTTTACAGTTAATTGTTCTAAACCCTTCAAAATGTGTACAATTTCTATAAAAACGTACGTTTAGGTCATGATATATGTAGCTACTAGCTAGTATAACCAAATCCTCAGGTTTCGTGTGGACGCCGAAAAGTAAATTGTCATTTTCATTGTTGCCAAGTAGTTAAGTCAGTTTATTTTTCTTGTAGGAATAATGGGGAGGGGTTTAGGGGAGGGATTTACTTCTAAAGTTAGATTTCGAAATTCTCTGAATTGTCATGAAACTGACACATTATAAAGGACTGTCGTTTGTAATTGTAGGTGTCATGGCGGCCAAACTCGACGCCTTGTCTGACGAAGAGGCGTACTGGCCACTTGCGGACCAGTATTATGTGGCTCCGAATGACGATGACGTCAATATTAATGGAGACGATGACGCTGATGAGAGTGATGAAGATGATTTTGACGAGAGTGATGATGATGGTGATATATCAGAAGGTGGTTACGAAGGAGACGATGATGAAACTGACGAAGAGAATGCTAACGAAGATGATGCTGATGATAATGAGGGGGGAAATGGCGATGATGAAGATGGCAATGATGAAGATGAGGATGAAGAATACAAAGTTGGTGATGATGATGACGAGGAGGGAATGACAGAGGAAGAAATTGGACTTCTATTGTATGGAATTTTTGACGCCACTTACAATACTTCTCCATATGACCACGAAGAATAGAAAACACAGTTTTCAATCATAACTAATTAACGGAAAGCATGGCCATCAGATTGCTTAAAGGAACAGTTGACGACAATGTTCAGGGATACGCTGAACTAGACGGTCAAAACAATTTAAATAGTTCACTCAAACTCGTAATAATAACGTTTTTGTCCAATTTGAATTATAAATGTTCATTTCTGTATCTATTTCCTTCTCTGTCTGTATTTTTCTGTTCGTCTCAATTTTTCGCCATCTCTCCTTGTTGGTCTGATACTATCCTGTTTCCAAATCCATTTATTCTATCTCACCTCATTTTCAATTCCACATTCCCTGGTATATCTTAAGCATGATTTCTCCCCTCTTTCGTTTTTAATATCGAACCCAACAGTATAATATGTCCATTCTTCCCTTCCCTGTCATAATCAAAACTGACTGACACAAACTTTCCTCATGTACCTTTTCCTTGGATTTCATCTTCCTTTAACATTTAAGATCTCTTAGTTATCGTCTGCATTCATCTTTATTTATCATCTCACCATACCTATTTATTTAGCATCTCCATAATCTCTATTCATCTCCAAACATCTCTATTCATATCCATAATCTCTATTCATCTCCATGCATCTCTATTAATCTCTATAATCTCTATTCATCTCCATATCTCTCTATTCATCTCCATATCTCTCTATTCATCTCCATACATCTCTATTCATCTCCATACATGTCTATTCATCTCCATAATCTTTATTAATCTCCATGCATCTCTATTCATCGCCATACATCTCTATTCAGCTCCATACATCTGTATTCATCTCCATGTATCTCTATTCATCGCCATATATCTCTATTCATCTCCATGCATCTGTATTCATCTCCATACATCTCTATTCATCTCAATTCATCTCCATATATCTGTATTCATCTCCATACATCTCTATTCATCTCCATACATCTTTCTTTATCATCTCCATATATCTCTATTCATCTCCATACATCTCTATTCATCTCCATCCATCTTTCTTTGATCATCTCCATAATCTCTTTTCATCTCCATCCATCTTTCTTTTATCATCTCCATACATCTCTATTCATCTCCATACATCTCTATTCATCTCCATACATCTCTATTCATCTCCATACATCTTTCTTTATCTCTTCATATACCTGTATACATCTCTATATAATTTCCATATTTTTTTTATTGATCATCTTTATACACATGTACATCTTTATTATCTCCATGCATCTTATCATCTACATACACCTTTATTTTTTATACATACATCTATATTTTCTCTATAGATCTTTTTCACGTTTTACATGTCTCTTTCAACTCCATACATATTTATTCATCATTTCCGTTCATGTAGTGTTATCATCTCAACACTATCCTATTATCTTTATACAAATCACCATGCATAGCCATCTAACTTCAAATATCTATCCAATAGAAAAAATAAACTTACTTGAACCTTCTTACCGTGTTTGTTTTTCTGTCTGAACAGAAATTATTTAAAAAGCCCCCCCCCGCTCCCCATATTAATTCTGAAAAGTACATGTACACCTTTATATGACGATCTCGTATAACGGATAGTTAAAAGCACAGGGACCTGAGAATTTGTTACAGCTAGTTTTGGATCTAAAATAGGGTTTTTAGAGTTATTTTACATATTTGGGGTTAAAATAAATTTTTCTGCCATTGAGGGGGGCATTTTTATCGAAAATTGATTTTAACCCCCTTAATGTATAAAATAGCAAATAAAGGATATTCATTATGTGTTTATTTGTAAATACTCTGTTAGTCTGATCAGATGTAAAACTTGATAGAGTGATACTTTGGCGTGAATATGACGTAGTTTCTGAGATATATATCTATTGTACACAAGATTATCATGACTCAAGGACAGACAAAATAGAACTAAAGGACAGACAAAGTTGGACTAAACGACTGAAAAAGTGGGACTCGATGACAGACAAAGTGGGACTAAAGGACTGACGAAGTGGGACTAAAGGACTGACAAAGTGGGACTCAAGGACAGACAAAGTGGGACTCAAGGACTGACAAAGTGGGACTCAAGGACTGACAAAGTGGGACTCAAGGACTGACAAAGTGGGACTCAAGGACAGACAAAGTGGGACTCAAGGACTGACAAAGTGGGACTCAAGGACTGACAAAGTGGGACTCAAGGACAGACAAAGTGGGACTAAAGGACTGACAAAGTGGGACTAAAGGACAAACAAAGTGGGACTCAAGGACAGACAAAGTGTGACTCAAGGACTGACAAAGTGGGACTAATGGACTGACAAAGTGTGACTCAAAGACAAAGAGGGACTCAAGGACAAAGTAAATAATACTCCCTTACCTACATTTTTTTGTAAGTGTATGCGTAATAAATAGACAAACGATATGATGATTTGGTAATTTGTATTTGTTTATTTTTTTATAATCATATTACAAACTGTACAATGATACCATGCAATTTAAATTACATCTATCCACATATAGCAAGATTACATACATACAGACATGTATATACCGGTATACATTTCAGCAATCAGACTAAATCAAAACGATCCAAATAAATAACCTACCCCCCAAAAAAAGATGTATAAGAAACAAAAGTGACTTAAAATAACTTGTATCGACATTGAAAATATCTACAAATTAAGTGCACAAATTATATCATCCTTTGTAAGCGGATAGACTTGATTCATGTTCAAAATCACTACATTCCTACTTTGTCTATAAACAATGAAATACATTATGTACTATAAACATTTCAAAAAAAAAAAATCTTAAGTGTTTTTAATTTTTAAATATTGTTATCTGGAACTAGCTTTAGATCACCAGAGATGCATAATTAATATCTTGGTGTACATACGCTTTGCTGGTCATTTGTCTGATGAAGGTAACGCGGTACATTATTTAATAGTCATCGAAACTGTCACATAAAACACATTTATTGGATGTGTAAAATAATCTTCACATAATATGAAAAGGTTCCTGTCTGATCATGTATAGTTTTCCTGGGTTCTCTGGTTTCTGCTCCCACACCGAGACCAAATAACACTAACACTCCGGCCAAAAAGAGTGATAAATCTAAGTCACAACTATACAGAGATGAAAACAGTCAATTGTGAAAAAGGAGGAATCCAACATTTTAAAGGGGTTTTAATGGGAAATTTAAAGAATTAACATTGCAGCAAAATTATCAAAAAAGAAGGAATTCCTTTTGAGGAGGATTTTCATCCCAGACTTTATAACTTGCTTCTTAATTGTATATTAAAAAATTATATTTCAAGTGACATGTAGATCCAAAACTGGTTATTAATTATTATCCCTCTTTTATTGTTATTTTATTACAAAGTTTCTCTTATATTTCACAAGAATAACTTTATAGTCAAGTCTTTTAGTCAGCACAAAAAATGACTTTTGACAACACAGTAGCTTTTGGTTTCATGAAATTCTAAAAATAACAAAAAAGGAAATATTCACATACACAAATGTATTTGTAAACAACAGAGTTTAATGGCTAAATCTTTAAAAACATTAATATTCAGATTATGTACAATGTCGGGTAAATACAGGGTTGTCTCCCATTTCCACACTTTGACACTCTCGCTGAATCATTCTCTCACAAATACACTGAAAGACGTGTCTAATTTGAAAAATATATATTGCAGCTGTTTATATACAAACTTGTTTTACACATTTTTCAAACAAAAGCATTTATTAAATAATTCAATTTAAAAATTAAGCACTATAACGGGTAAGATTACTGGGGAAGAGGAAGGGAGGTAACTCTTATGATCTCCACTTATTTCCTGGGGCAAACCAACTACAAATATGAACAATTAATTCAGGTTATACCATCACCTCATTGTACCAACTTCAACTCATTCACCCCAAAATGTAATAATAAACTAATCCAACTTTTAAAAAAGAGGATTTCAAATGCATCTACAGGTATGAACAAGTAAACTACCTCTGCTTTGTCTTTTCAAATCTTGAATATTCATTAATGCTCCAATTTTGAGTCAAATGATGAAACAACTTAAAAGGACAAACTTATTCCAATATAATAAACCCTAGTCACCTAACCACCTTCACAATTAGACCTCCTCCATTGTGAGACCACTTCTATTAAGTGATTACCTCTATTAAGAGACCACCTCTGTTAAGCAGCCATCCCTTTAAAGAAATTTCTTCTATTTTTCCTTTGGCCTACCTCTTACACAGCCTACCTGTGTAAAGATACAAGTTGTTGGACTTCCCAAGAAAGTGGAATTTATTAGATAATTTTAAATCAATACAAAAAATCACAAGAGTTTTTTCTCAAAATTCGAATATTATTATGTTCAGGTTACATTTAAGCAATGTAATAGAGATATTAAAGTCATTGAGGAAATGATTTCCTTCAAAAACCACACTTATCAGTCATGCATGTCCTGTCCTGTTAGTGTGTAATTTATGATAGGTTAAAAGAGAAATAACTGAAACACTCCCTTAAGCCTGATGTAATCAAGTTGAAAATTAATTCAATTAAGACAAGACCTTATGTTTCATTTAGCACCGAGTGTTTAGACAAATTCTCCATTCCTCAAATGGAAAAGGTACGGAATATCTTATTGATGTTTACGATTGCTTGCTAAAGTGTAACCCTTCCACCCCTTCAGACACTTAAGGACTCATCCATATCAATGCATAGTAGAGTCTACTTGTTACACAGGGGTGAAAGGGTTAACTCATTCACCCCTTAAGACACATGTGAACTTATCCAATTCAAAGGGTGGAATAGTTCACTATAACATTTCAGGGGTGAATGGGTTGAAGCTCATTTATACATAACCGGAAAATCAATTTGTGTCACTCGCAGACACAACATCAAGTCTCTAGCATACAAGCAAGCTTTGTAGTAAAGATACTCGAAGAGACATAATTATAAAGAAAAATGAATCTTATTTGATTTTACATACAAAGAAAATCATTTCAATCTACTTAGCACTGTATATACATAATACATTCATATGTAAGTTATAATGTAAGCATATATATTATAACGATGTAAAGTCAAAGTTCACTCCTTCACACATAACTGATAATATTATAATACAATTACAACAGTATTAACAACAGTATCATTGTCAATAAGTAGGGCATGTTTTCATTGTTCTAACACCGCTCTTTTAATATCATGTGTACTACAATCGACGCAAAGTTATTTAGATAATAGACGCAAAATTACTCATGTGAGAATAGAACACATTAATGGAACAAGGTTTTGTTTCTCAACGTACTAAATGATCAGATGTGGGCCATTTTCGTTTAAGTGGTTCACAGAATTTCTGTCAGTACATAAAAAGTGTTTATAGATATGGAGCCGCGGCCCGTTTCAGAATGTAATGGGAGTCTCATTTCACACGTATATATTTATTATTTACTGACAGAAACTCGAGCAATTGTGAGTGGTTGAACTGGTCGGTCCACAGGAGTTTGTTTATTAAATAAGGTCGGACCTAGTAATCTGATGCGTCTTTCAGGCGAGCCTCTGGAAAGCCTTGCAAGGCCTGCATAAATATCTCCAGGTCTGTCAGGATTTATACCAGAAAATGTAACATTTAAGAACAGACAAACCAAACGAAAACGAACCTGATAATTAAATAATAATAATTATTATTCGAGGTTTTTATATGCCGCTAACGATACAACACAAATGCCATGACCGGGATTCGAACTCGCAACCCTTCGATCACGAGCCCAGGCATCCTATCACTAGACCACCGTGCCTCCATATGTATGTAAATATAAATGTATGCAATTTCTTCCCAACACCATTAAACATTGAATAGCACAAAACGGAAATTCAAAAGTCTGATAGCATCACATTATTGTCACCATACATGAACATCTGAATGAAAACAAACATGTTTACATAGAATATGTAACTATACAGATGCTGAATTAATCTTAAACATGTATAATTATCATATACCTCATGAGGACTCCCATCCGTTGGGCTAGACGTAGCGACAGCCTATCCGTATCCGTACCCAGGTGGCTGACCGGACCTGGGGCGTGATCTGTGAGGTCAAGGTCAGCAAAGAACCACAGAGGGCGTTAGGACTCACACAACTAAATCAGCCTATCACTACGTGTTTCATACGTTTGTAGTCCCTACCGAAAATTTGTTCCGGCTAAGTACAGTGATTCTGAATAATCTAAATAGGTAATTGTTGACATATTGGGCATTGAATGAAATCTATAGATGTTTAACTTTACAAAAATGTATACTTTTGGTAGATTTTGATATGTGATGGCGGATTGATATGAGGTCAAAAGTCAGAGGGTGCTCCCGTCTCATTTCACTGGTTTGATATGTAAATTTCCAGTTGTCCGAAGCAGACGCCCGTAGCGAGCTAAAATGCCACGAAACATCTGATAAAATGTCATTTGAAGGCTTTGCCATGTTAGTTGTCACTAGTAATACTATATAGTAAATTATTTAGTTGTGTGAATTTAACCCCTAATTAGACTTTAATAAGAACAGAAATCGTCGAACATGAATTCAGGTAAGTGAAATGTACTAATTTCTCGTCTTATTATTAATTGGCTAATTGTCAGATTAGCCAAGCTAACTGGCTATGAAGTAACTCTCTTAGAAAATGGATTGCCTTTGATTAATTGAGCGTCAGTTTATTCTTATTTGTCATTGGTATTTTTGACGGGTTTTTAACGCTCGGTTTGTATAAATAAAACGAATGATATAGTCAATATCAATTTTTTTTTCATTTGTTTTTTTTTAAAAATATCTTTTTCTAATTTTATAGATACACCCTATCCTCGCCATGAAGACCGTAAACGGAAGTATGCCGAAGATTCGTTAGAAAATACTGAAGAAGATCAAGCTCTTTCTTTGACGCCAAAACGTCAGAGAGGGAACAACAGTTTTCTGGACCTTCAAAATCAAGAATCGACGGTATGAAATATGCCTAATGTTAGCAAGAATGAACAATGTGCAATTCTTCCCTCTTCGCTACTCTAAATTTATTACTTTTTCAACTTCATTTTTGCATTACAAATAATCTTGTTAGAATGTTTTATATTCTATTTTCGGACTTCTTTACTTTTATTTCTTGCCTTGTTAAATTTTCTTTCCTCGTTGTTTTTTTTTTTTTTTTTTTTGCTATTCTAAATTGATTTGTTTTTCAACTTCATTTTTTTTGCATTACAAATAGTCTTTTTCCAAAGTTTATATTATTTTTTTTTTAGTATTTCTTCACTTTTAGTTATAAATTTCTAATACTTTCTCCGCTTTTTACTTTCGTTTCCTCAGACATTATCATCTAGTACCCGTCTTTCATCTTCTATGACATTTTCCTTTGGTGCTCGTCTTTCGAATACTCAGACATTCTCCTTTGAATCTACTAGTCTGGAGGCTGCATTTGATATATTCAAATCTGACTCTTACAATAAACGGTGAGGATTTGTTCTGTTTTTAATACTGTAAATCTTCGCAATCTGACCCAGTATCCTTAAAACCGTCCTCGATATCCAGGGGTTACGATCACTCACACTCTCTACATCCCTGGAATATGTCATGGCAAAACTGAAGGCTGCGTGTGCGCCAACTTTTTTGGCGAGACAAGGAGACAAGGAGACAAGGCTTGACCCTCTGATGTACATCAAAAAAATCGCGTGGTCACAAAACGGTAAAAATTGACAGGCTTTGAAGTCAGTCGCGGTTCCTTTGTAATCTTCTTAGGACAGGTATGCAGCCTAGCGATTGGTCAGGATTTGTTTTACCTGAGCATGCCTTCAGTTTTGCCATGACATATTCCAGGGGTGGGGAAAGGGTAGCTGATCGTACACGTATACGTAGCCCCTGGATATCGAGGATGCCTTAAAACAGTTCTTAGTACATGTATATAAACTCAACTTTCGTTCTCAAAACGAACTTTCATAAATCTTAGAAAAACTTGTGTAAAGATTAAAGTCTATATATGAGAATGGTAACAGCTACAAGTTTTAAATAACATAGAAAAATGATCATAATCAATTTATTTTGAATTCTGTAAACAATCGAAACTGTTTTTGAGCAAGAAAATATGCATTCGAAATAAGGTTGAAGCTGTCAGAGCGCTGTATTTGTTTAAAAAAAAAAGAAGATGTTTTGAAGTTTCATTTGATTTAGATCAATTCTCGGTTAAGAAATGCCATCTAAAGAAGATAACATTTATACCATTTGGGGAGGGCCAGTTTACAGTTAATTGTTCTAAACCCTTCAAAATGTGTACAATTTCTATAAAAACGTACGTTTAGGTCATGATATATGTAGCTACTAGCTAGTATAACCAAATCCTCAGGTTTCGTGTGGACGCCGAAAAGTAAATTGTCATTTTCATTGTTGCCAAGTAGTTAAGTCAGTTTATTTTTCTTGTAGGAATAATGGGGAGGGGTTTAGGGGAGGGATTTACTTCTAAAGTTAGATTTCGAAATTCTCTGAATTGTCATGAAACTGACACATTATAAAGGACTGTCGTTTGTAATTGTAGGTGTCATGGCGGCCAAACTCGACGCCTTGTCTGACGAAGAGGCGTACTGGCCACTTGCGGACCAGTATTATGTGGCTCCGAATGACGATGACGTCAATATTAATGGAGACGATGACGCTGATGAGAGTGATGAAGATGATTTTGACGAGAGTGATGATGATGGTGATATATCAGAAGGTGGTTACGAAGGAGACGATGATGAAACTGACGAAGAGAATGCTAACGAAGATGATGCTGATGATAATGAGGGGGGAAATGGCGATGATGAAGATGGCAATGATGAAGATGAGGATGAAGAATACAAAGTTGGTGATGATGATGACGAGGAGGGAATGACAGAGGAAGAAATTGGACTTCTATTGTATGGAATTTTTGACGCCACTTACAATACTTCTCCATATGACCACGAAGAATAGAAAACACAGTTTTCAATCATAACTAATTAACGGAAAGCATGGCCATCAGATTGCTTAAAGGAACAGTTGACGACAATGTTCAGGGATACGCTGAACTAGACGGTCAAAACAATTTAAATAGTTCACTCAAACTCGTAATAATAACGTTTTTGTCCAATTTGAATTATAAATGTTCATTTCTGTATCTATTTCCTTCTCTGTCTGTATTTTTCTGTTCGTCTCAATTTTTCGCCATCTCTCCTTGTTGGTCTGATACTATCCTGTTTCCAAATCCATTTATTCTATCTCACCTCATTTTCAATTCCACATTCCCTGGTATATCTTAAGCATGATTTCTCCCCTCTTTCGTTTTTAATATCGAACCCAACAGTATAATATGTCCATTCTTCCCTTCCCTGTCATAATCAAAACTGACTGACACAAACTTTCCTCATGTACCTTTTCCGTGGATTTCATCTTCCTTTAACATTTAAGATCTCTTAGTTATCGTCTGCATTCATCTTTATTTATCATCTCACCATACCTATTTATTTAGCATCTCCATAATCTCTATTCATCTCCAAACATCTCTATTCATATCCATAATCTCTATTCATCTCCATGCATCTCTATTAATCTCTATAATCTCTATTCATCTCCATATCTCTCTATTCATCTCCATATCTCTCTATTCATCTCCATACATCTCTATTCATCTCCATACATGTCTATTCATCTCCATAATCTTTATTAATCTCCATGCATCTCTATTCATCGCCATACATCTCTATTCAGCTCCATACATCTGTATTCATCTCCATGTATCTCTATTCATCGCCATATATCTCTATTCATCTCCATGCATCTGTATTCATCTCCATACATCTCTATTCATCTCAATTCATCTCCATATATCTGTATTCATCTCCATACATCTCTATTCATCTCCATACATCTTTCTTTATCATCTCCATATATCTCTATTCATCTCCATACATCTCTATTCATCTCCATCCATCTTTCTTTGATCATCTCCATAATCTCTTTTCATCTCCATCCATCTTTCTTTTATCATCTCCATACATCTCTATTCATCTCCATACATCTCTATTCATCTCCATACATCTCTATTCATCTCCATACATCTTTCTTTATCTCTTCATATACCTGTATACATCTCTATATAATTTCCATATTTTTTTTATTGATCATCTTTATACACATGTACATCTTTATTATCTCCATGCATCTTATCATCTACATACACCTTTATTTTTTATACATACATCTATATTTTCTCTATAGATCTTTTTCACGTTTTACATGTCTCTTTCAACTCCATACATATTTATTCATCATTTCCGTTCATGTAGTGTTATCATCTCAACACTATCCTATTATCTTTATACAAATCACCATGCATAGCCATCTAACTTCAAATATCTATCCAATAGAAAAAATAAACTTACTTGAACCTTCTTACCGTGTTTGTTTTTCTGTCTGAACAGAAATTATTTAAAAAGCCCCCCCCCCCCTCCCCATATTAATTCTGAAAAGTACATGTACACCTTTATATGACGATCTCGTATAACGGATAGTTAAAAGCACAGGGACCTGAGAATTTGTTACAGCTAGTTTTGGATCTAAAATAGGGTTTTTAGAGTTATTTTACATATTTGGGGTTAAAATAAATTTTTCTGGCCATTGAGGGGGGCATTTTTATCGAAAATTGATTTTAACCCCCTTAATGTATAAAATAGCAAATAAAGGATATTCATTATGTGTTTATTTGTAAATACTCTGTTAGTCTGATCAGATGTAAAACTTGATAGAGTGATACTTTGGCGTGAATATGACGTAGTTTCTGAGATATATATCTATTGTACACAAGATTATCATGACTCAAGGACAGACAAAATAGAACTAAAGGACAGACAAAGTTGGACTAAACGACTGAAAAAGTGGGACTCGATGACAGACAAAGTGGGACTAAAGGACTGACGAAGTGGGACTAAAGGACTGACAAAGTGGGACTCAAGGACTGAAAAAGTGGGACTCGATGACAGACAAAGTGGGACTAAAGGACTGACGAAGTGGGACTAAAGGACTGACAAAGTGGGACTCAAGGACAGACAAAGTGGGACTCAAGGACTGACAAAGTGGGACTCAAGGACTGACAAAGTGGGACTCAAGGACTGACAAAGTGGGACTCAAGGACAGACAAAGTGGGACTCAAGGACTGACAAAGTGGGACTCAAGGACTGACAAAGTGGGACTCAAGGACTGACAAAGTGGGACTCAAGGACAGACAAAGTGGGACTAAAGGACTGACAAAGTGGGACTAAAGGACAAACAAAGTGGGACTCAAGGACAGACAAAGTGTGACTCAAGGACTGACAAAGTGGGACTAATGGACTGACAAAGTGTGACTCAAAGACAAAGAGGGACTCAAGGACAAAGTAAATAATACTCCCTTACCTACATTTTTTTGTAAGTGTATGCGTAATAAATAGACAAACGATATGATGATTTGGTAATTTGTATTTGTTTATTTTTTTATAATCATATTACAAACTGTACAATGATACCATGCAATTTAAATTACATCTATCCACATATAGCAAGATTACATACATACAGACATGTATATACCGGTATACATTTCAGCAATCAGACTAAATCAAAACGATCCAAATAAATAACCTACCCCCCAAAAAAAGATGTATAAGAAACAAAAGTGACTTAAAATAACTTGTATCGACATTGAAAATATCTACAAATTAAGTGCACAAATTATATCATCCTTTGTAAGCGGATAGACTTGATTCATGTTCAAAATCACTACATTCCTACTTTGTCTATAAACAATGAAATACATTATGTACTATAAACATTTCAAAAAAAAAAAATCTTAAGTGTTTTTAATTTTTAAATATTGTTATCTGGAACTAGCTTTAGATCACCAGAGATGCATAATTAATATCTTGGTGTACATACGCTTTGCTGGTCATTTGTCTGATGAAGGTAACGCGGTACATTATTTAATAGTCATCGAAACTGTCACATAAAACACATTTATTGGATGTGTAAAATAATCTTCACATAATATGAAAAGGTTCCTGTCTGATCATGTATAGTTTTCCTGGGTTCTCTGGTTTCTGCTCCCACACCGAGACCAAATAACACTAACACTCCGGCCAAAAAGAGTGATAAATCTAAGTCACAACTATACAGAGATGAAAACAGTCAATTGTGAAAAAGGAGGAATCCAACATTTTAAAGGGGTTTTAATGGGAAATTTAAAGAATTAACATTGCAGCAAAATTATCAAAAAAGAAGGAATTCCTTTTGAGGAGGATTTTCATCCCAGACTTTATAACTTGCTTCTTAATTGTATATTAAAAAATTATATTTCAAGTGACATGTAGATCCAAAACTGGTTATTAATTATTATCCCTCTTTTATTGTTATTTTATTACAAAGTTTCTCTTATATTTCACAAGAATAACTTTATAGTCAAGTCTTTTAGTCAGCACAAAAAATGACTTTTGACAACACAGTAGCTTTTGGTTTCATGAAATTCTAAAAATAACAAAAAAGGAAATATTCACATACACAAATGTATTTGTAAACAACAGAGTTTAATGGCTAAATCTTTAAAAACATTAATATTCAGATTATGTACAATGTCGGGTAAATACAGGGTTGTCTCCCATTTCCACACTTTGACACTCTCGCTGAATCATTCTCTCACAAATACACTGAAAGACGTGTCTAATTTGAAAAATATATATTGCAGCTGTTTATATACAAACTTGTTTTACACATTTTTCAAACAAAAGCATTTATTAAATAATTCAATTTAAAAATTAAGCACTATAACGGGTAAGATTACTGGGGAAGAGGAAGGGAGGTAACTCTTATGATCTCCACTTATTTCCTGGGGCAAACCAACTACAAATATGAACAATTAATTCAGGTTATACCATCACCTCATTGTACCAACTTCAACTCATTCACCCCAAAATGTAATAATAAACTAATCCAACTTTTAAAAAAGAGGATTTCAAATGCATCTACAGGTATGAACAAGTAAACTACCTCTGCTTTGTCTTTTCAAATCTTGAATATTCATTAATGCTCCAATTTTGAGTCAAATGATGAAACAACTTAAAAGGACAAACTTATTCCAATATAATAAACCCTAGTCACCTAACCACCTTCACAATTAGACCTCCTCCATTGTGAGACCACTTCTATTAAGTGATTACCTCTATTAAGAGACCACCTCTGTTAAGCAGCCATCCCTTTAAAGAAATTTCTTCTATTTTTCCTTTGGCCTACCTCTTACACAGCCTACCTGTGTAAAGATACAAGTTGTTGGACTTCCCAAGAAAGTGGAATTTATTAGATAATTTTAAATCAATACAAAAAATCACAAGAGTTTTTTCTCAAAATTCGAATATTATTATGTTCAGGTTACATTTAAGCAATGTAATAGAGATATTAAAGTCATTGAGGAAATGATTTCCTTCAAAAACCACACTTATCAGTCATGCATGTCCTGTCCTGTTAGTGTGTAATTTATGATAGGTTAAAAGAGAAATAACTGAAACACTCCCTTAAGCCTGATGTAATCAAGTTGAAAATTAATTCAATTAAGACAAGACCTTATGTTTCATTTAGCACCGAGTGTTTAGACAAATTCTCCATTCCTCAAATGGAAAAGGTACGGAATATCTTATTGATGTTTACGATTGCTTGCTAAAGTGTAACCCTTCCACCCCTTCAGACACTTAAGGACTCATCCATATCAATGCATAGTAGAGTCTACTTGTTACACAGGGGTGAAAGGGTTAACTCATTCACCCCTTAAGACACATGTGAACTTATCCAATTCAAAGGGTGGAATAGTTCACTATAACATTTCAGGGGTGAATGGGTTGAAGCTCATTTATACATAACCGGAAAATCAATTTGTGTCACTCGCAGACACAACATCAAGTCTCTAGCATACAAGCAAGCTTTGTAGTAAAGATACTCGAAGAGACATAATTATAAAGAAAAATGAATCTTATTTGATTTTACATACAAAGAAAATCATTTCAATCTACTTAGCACTGTATATACATAATACATTCATATGTAAGTTATAATGTAAGCATATATATTATAACGATGTAAAGTCAAAGTTCACTCCTTCACACATAACTGATAATATTATAATACAATTACAACAGTATTAACAACAGTATCATTGTCAATAAGTAGGGCATGTTTTCATTGTTGTAACACCGCTCTTTTAATATCATGTGTACTACAATCGACGCAAAGTTATTTAGATAATAGACGCAAAATTACTCATGTGAGAATAGAACACATTAATGGAACAAGGTTTTGTTTCTCAACGTACTAAATGATCAGATGTGGGCCATTTTCGTTTAAGTGGTTCACAGAATTTCTGTCAGTACATAAAAAGTGTTTATAGATATGGAGCCGCGGCCCGTTTCAGAATGTAATGGGAGTCTCATTTCACACGTATATATTTATTATTTACTGACAGAAACTCGAGCAATTGTGAGTGGTTGAACTGGTCGGTCCACAGGAGTTTGTTTATTAAATAAGGTCGGACCTAGTAATCTGATGCGTCTTTCAGGCGAGCCTCTGGAAAGCCTTGCAAGGCCTGCATAAATATCTCCAGGTCTGTCAGGATTTATACCAGAAAATGTAACATTTAAGAACAGACAAACCAAACGAAAACGAACCTGATAATTAAATAATAATAATTATTATTCGAGGTTTTTATATGCCGCTAACGATACAACACAAATGCCATGACCGGGATTCGAACTCGCAACCCTTCGATCACGAGCCCAGGCATCCTATCACTAGACCACCGTGCCTCCATATGTATGTAAATATAAATGTATGCAATTTCTTCCCAACACCATTAAACATTGAATAGCACAAAACGGAAATTCAAAAGTCTGATAGCATCACATTATTGTCACCATACATGAACATCTGAATGAAAACAAACATGTTTACATAGAATATGTAACTATACAGATGCTGAATTAATCTTAAACATGTATAATTATCATATACCTCATGAGGACTCCCATCCGTTGGGCTAGACGTAGCGACAGCCTATCCGTATCCGTACCCAGGTGGCTGACCGGACCTGGGGCGTGATCTGTGAGGTCAAGGTCAGCAAAGAACCACAGAGGGCGTTAGGACTCACACAACTAAATCAGCCTATCACTACGTGTTTCATACGTTTGTAGTCCCTACCGAAAATTTGTTCCGGCTAAGTACAGTGATTCTGAATAATCTAAATAGGTAATTGTTGACATATTGGGCATTGAATGAAATCTATAGATGTTTAACTTTACAAAAATGTATACTTTTGGTAGATTTTGATATGTGATGGCGGATTGATATGAGGTCAAAAGTCAGAGGGTGCTCCCGTCTCATTTCACTGGTTTGATATGTAAATTTCCAGTTGTCCGAAGCAGACGCCCGTAGCGAGCTAAAATGCCACGAAACATCTGATAAAATGTCATTTGAAGGCTTTGCCATGTTAGTTGTCACTAGTAATACTATATAGTAAATTATTTAGTTGTGTGAATTTAACCCCTAATTAGACTTTAATAAGAACAGAAATCGTCGAACATGAATTCAGGTAAGTGAAATGTACTAATTTCTCGTCTTATTATTAATTGGCTAATTGTCAGATTAGCCAAGCTAACTGGCTATGAAGTAACTCTCTTAGAAAATGGATTGCCTTTGATTAATTGAGCGTCAGTTTATTCTTATTTGTCATTGGTATTTTTGACGGGTTTTTAACGCTCGGTTTGTATAAATAAAACGAATGATATAGTCAATATCAATTTTTTTTTCATTTGTTTTTTTTTAAAAATATCTTTTTCTAATTTTATAGATACACCCTATCCTCGCCATGAAGACCGTAAACGGAAGTATGCCGAAGATTCGTTAGAAAATACTGAAGAAGATCAAGCTCTTTCTTTGACGCCAAAACGTCAGAGAGGGAACAACAGTTTTCTGGACCTTCAAAATCAAGAATCGACGGTATGAAATATGCCTAATGTTAGCAAGAATGAACAATGTGCAATTCTTCCCTCTTCGCTACTCTAAATTTATTACTTTTTCAACTTCATTTTTGCATTACAAATAATCTTGTTAGAATGTTTTATATTCTATTTTCGGACTTCTTTACTTTTATTTCTTGCCTTGTTAAATTTTCTTTCCTCGTTGTTTTTTTTTTTTTTTTTTTTGCTATTCTAAATTGATTTGTTTTTCAACTTCATTTTTTTTGCATTACAAATAGTCTTTTTCCAAAGTTTATATTATTTTTTTTTTAGTATTTCTTCACTTTTAGTTATAAATTTCTAATACTTTCTCCGCTTTTTACTTTCGTTTCCTCAGACATTATCATCTAGTACCCGTCTTTCATCTTCTATGACATTTTCCTTTGGTGCTCGTCTTTCGAATACTCAGACATTCTCCTTTGAATCTACTAGTCTGGAGGCTGCATTTGATATATTCAAATCTGACTCTTACAATAAACGGTGAGGATTTGTTCTGTTTTTAATACTGTAAATCTTCGCAATCTGACCCAGTATCCTTAAAACCGTCCTCGATATCCAGGGGTTACGATCACTCACACTCTCTACATCCCTGGAATATGTCATGGCAAAACTGAAGGCTGCGTGTGCGCCAACTTTTTTGGCGAGACAAGGAGACAAGGAGACAAGGCTTGACCCTCTGATGTACATCAAAAAAATCGCGTGGTCACAAAACGGTAAAAATTGACAGGCTTTGAAGTCAGTCGCGGTTCCTTTGTAATCTTCTTAGGACAGGTATGCAGCCTAGCGATTGGTCAGGATTTGTTTTACCTGAGCATGCCTTCAGTTTTGCCATGACATATTCCAGGGGTGGGGAAAGGGTAGCTGATCGTACACGTATACGTAGCCCCTGGATATCGAGGATGCCTTAAAACAGTTCTTAGTACATGTATATAAACTCAACTTTCTTTCTCAAAACGAACTTTCATAAATCTTAGAAAAACTTGTGTAAAGATTAAAGTCTATATATGAGAATGGTAACAGCTACAAGTTTTAAATAACATAGAAAAATGATCATAATCAATTTATTTTGAATTCTGTAAACAATCGAAACTGTTTTTGAGCAAGAAAATATGCATTCGAAATAAGGTTGAAGCTGTCAGAGCGCTGTATTTGTTTAAAAAAAAAAGAAGATGTTTTGAAGTTTCATTTGATTTAGATCAATTCTCGGTTAAGAAATGCCATCTAAAGAAGATAACATTTATACCATTTGGGGAGGGCCAGTTTACAGTTAATTGTTCTAAACCCTTCAAAATGTGTACAATTTCTATAAAAACGTACGTTTAGGTCATGATATATGTAGCTACTAGCTAGTATAACCAAATCCTCAGGTTTCGTGTGGACGCCGAAAAGTAAATTGTCATTTTCATTGTTGCCAAGTAGTTAAGTCAGTTTATTTTTCTTGTAGGAATAATGGGGAGGGGTTTAGGGGAGGGATTTACTTCTAAAGTTAGATTTCGAAATTCTCTGAATTGTCATGAAACTGACACATTATAAAGGACTGTCGTTTGTAATTGTAGGTGTCATGGCGGCCAAACTCGACGCCTTGTCTGACGAAGAGGCGTACTGGCCACTTGCGGACCAGTATTATGTGGCTCCGAATGACGATGACGTCAATATTAATGGAGACGATGACGCTGATGAGAGTGATGAAGATGATTTTGACGAGAGTGATGATGATGGTGATATATCAGAAGGTGGTTACGAAGGAGACGATGATGAAACTGACGAAGAGAATGCTAACGAAGATGATGCTGATGATAATGAGGGGGGAAATGGCGATGATGAAGATGGCAATGATGAAGATGAGGATGAAGAATACAAAGTTGGTGATGATGATGACGAGGAGGGAATGACAGAGGAAGAAATTGGACTTCTATTGTATGGAATTTTTGACGCCACTTACAATACTTCTCCATATGACCACGAAGAATAGAAAACACAGTTTTCAATCATAACTAATTAACGGAAAGCATGGCCATCAGATTGCTTAAAGGAACAGTTGACGACAATGTTCAGGGATACGCTGAACTAGACGGTCAAAACAATTTAAATAGTTCACTCAAACTCGTAATAATAACGTTTTTGTCCAATTTGAATTATAAATGTTCATTTCTGTATCTATTTCCTTCTCTGTCTGTATTTTTCTGTTCGTCTCAATTTTTCGCCATCTCTCCTTGTTGGTCTGATACTATCCTGTTTCCAAATCCATTTATTCTATCTCACCTCATTTTCAATTCCACATTCCCTGGTATATCTTAAGCATGATTTCTCCCCTCTTTCGTTTTTAATATCGAACCCAACAGTATAATATGTCCATTCTTCCCTTCCCTGTCATAATCAAAACTGACTGACACAAACTTTCCTCATGTACCTTTTCCGTGGATTTCATCTTCCTTTAACATTTAAGATCTCTTAGTTATCGTCTGCATTCATCTTTATTTATCATCTCACCATACCTATTTATTTAGCATCTCCATAATCTCTATTCATCTCCAAACATCTCTATTCATATCCATAATCTCTATTCATCTCCATGCATCTCTATTAATCTCTATAATCTCTATTCATCTCCATATCTCTCTATTCATCTCCATATCTCTCTATTCATCTCCATACATCTCTATTCATCTCCATACATGTCTATTCATCTCCATAATCTTTATTAATCTCCATGCATCTCTATTCATCGCCATACATCTCTATTCAGCTCCATACATCTGTATTCATCTCCATGTATCTCTATTCATCGCCATATATCTCTATTCATCTCCATGCATCTGTATTCATCTCCATACATCTCTATTCATCTCAATTCATCTCCATATATCTGTATTCATCTCCATACATCTCTATTCATCTCCATACATCTTTCTTTATCATCTCCATATATCTCTATTCATCTCCATACATCTCTATTCATCTCCATCCATCTTTCTTTGATCATCTCCATAATCTCTTTTCATCTCCATCCATCTTTCTTTTATCATCTCCATACATCTCTATTCATCTCCATACATCTCTATTCATCTCCATACATCTCTATTCATCTCCATACATCTTTCTTTATCTCTTCATATACCTGTATACATCTCTATATAATTTCCATATTTTTTTTATTGATCATCTTTATACACATGTACATCTTTATTATCTCCATGCATCTTATCATCTACATACACCTTTATTTTTTATACATACATCTATATTTTCTCTATAGATCTTTTTCACGTTTTACATGTCTCTTTCAACTCCATACATATTTATTCATCATTTCCGTTCATGTAGTGTTATCATCTCAACACTATCCTATTATCTTTATACAAATCACCATGCATAGCCATCTAACTTCAAATATCTATCCAATAGAAAAAATAAACTTACTTGAACCTTCTTACCGTGTTTGTTTTTCTGTCTGAACAGAAATTATTTAAAAAGCCCCCCCCCCCCCTCCCCATATTAATTCTGAAAAGTACATGTACACCTTTATATGACGATCTCGTATAACGGATAGTTAAAAGCACAGGGACCTGAGAATTTGTTACAGCTAGTTTTGGATCTAAAATAGGGTTTTTAGAGTTATTTTACATATTTGGGGTTAAAATAAATTTTTCTGGCCATTGAGGGGGGCATTTTTATCGAAAATTGATTTTAACCCCCTTAATGTATAAAATAGCAAATAAAGGATATTCATTATGTGTTTATTTGTAAATACTCTGTTAGTCTGATCAGATGTAAAACTTGATAGAGTGATACTTTGGCGTGAATATGACGTAGTTTCTGAGATATATATCTATTGTACACAAGATTATCATGACTCAAGGACAGACAAAATAGAACTAAAGGACAGACAAAGTTGGACTAAACGACTGAAAAAGTGGGACTCGATGACAGACAAAGTGGGACTAAAGGACTGACGAAGTGGGACTAAAGGACTGACAAAGTGGGACTCAAGGACAGACAAAGTGGGACTCAAGGACTGACAAAGTGGGACTCAAGGACTGACAAAGTGGGACTCAAGGACTGACAAAGTGGGACTCAAGGACAGACAAAGTGGGACTCAAGGACTGACAAAGTGGGACTCAAGGACTGACAAAGTGGGACTCAAGGACTGACAAAGTGGGACTCAAGGACAGACAAAGTGGGACTAAAGGACTGACAAAGTGGGACTAAAGGACAAACAAAGTGGGACTCAAGGACAGACAAAGTGTGACTCAAGGACTGACAAAGTGGGACTAATGGACTGACAAAGTGTGACTCAAAGACAAAGAGGGACTCAAGGACAAAGTAAATAATACTCCCTTACCTACATTTTTTTGTAAGTGTATGCGTAATAAATAGACAAACGATATGATGATTTGGTAATTTGTATTTGTTTATTTTTTTATAATCATATTACAAACTGTACAATGATACCATGCAATTTAAATTACATCTATCCACATATAGCAAGATTACATACATACAGACATGTATATACCGGTATACATTTCAGCAATCAGACTAAATCAAAACGATCCAAATAAATAACCTACCCCCCAAAAAAAGATGTATAAGAAACAAAAGTGACTTAAAATAACTTGTATCGACATTGAAAATATCTACAAATTAAGTGCACAAATTATATCATCCTTTGTAAGCGGATAGACTTGATTCATGTTCAAAATCACTACATTCCTACTTTGTCTATAAACAATGAAATACATTATGTACTATAAACATTTCAAAAAAAAAAAATCTTAAGTGTTTTTAATTTTTAAATATTGTTATCTGGAACTAGCTTTAGATCACCAGAGATGCATAATTAATATCTTGGTGTACATACGCTTTGCTGGTCATTTGTCTGATGAAGGTAACGCGGTACATTATTTAATAGTCATCGAAACTGTCACATAAAACACATTTATTGGATGTGTAAAATAATCTTCACATAATATGAAAAGGTTCCTGTCTGATCATGTATAGTTTTCCTGGGTTCTCTGGTTTCTGCTCCCACACCGAGACCAAATAACACTAACACTCCGGCCAAAAAGAGTGATAAATCTAAGTCACAACTATACAGAGATGAAAACAGTCAATTGTGAAAAAGGAGGAATCCAACATTTTAAAGGGGTTTTAATGGGAAATTTAAAGAATTAACATTGCAGCAAAATTATCAAAAAAGAAGGAATTCCTTTTGAGGAGGATTTTCATCCCAGACTTTATAACTTGCTTCTTAATTGTATATTAAAAAATTATATTTCAAGTGACATGTAGATCCAAAACTGGTTATTAATTATTATCCCTCTTTTATTGTTATTTTATTACAAAGTTTCTCTTATATTTCACAAGAATAACTTTATAGTCAAGTCTTTTAGTCAGCACAAAAAATGACTTTTGACAACACAGTAGCTTTTGGTTTCATGAAATTCTAAAAATAACAAAAAAGGAAATATTCACATACACAAATGTATTTGTAAACAACAGAGTTTAATGGCTAAATCTTTAAAAACATTAATATTCAGATTATGTACAATGTCGGGTAAATACAGGGTTGTCTCCCATTTCCACACTTTGACACTCTCGCTGAATCATTCTCTCACAAATACACTGAAAGACGTGTCTAATTTGAAAAATATATATTGCAGCTGTTTATATACAAACTTGTTTTACACATTTTTCAAACAAAAGCATTTATTAAATAATTCAATTTAAAAATTAAGCACTATAACGGGTAAGATTACTGGGGAAGAGGAAGGGAGGTAACTCTTATGATCTCCACTTATTTCCTGGGGCAAACCAACTACAAATATGAACAATTAATTCAGGTTATACCATCACCTCATTGTACCAACTTCAACTCATTCACCCCAAAATGTAATAATAAACTAATCCAACTTTTAAAAAAGAGGATTTCAAATGCATCTACAGGTATGAACAAGTAAACTACCTCTGCTTTGTCTTTTCAAATCTTGAATATTCATTAATGCTCCAATTTTGAGTCAAATGATGAAACAACTTAAAAGGACAAACTTATTCCAATATAATAAACCCTAGTCACCTAACCACCTTCACAATTAGACCTCCTCCATTGTGAGACCACTTCTATTAAGTGATTACCTCTATTAAGAGACCACCTCTGTTAAGCAGCCATCCCTTTAAAGAAATTTCTTCTATTTTTCCTTTGGCCTACCTCTTACACAGCCTACCTGTGTAAAGATACAAGTTGTTGGACTTCCCAAGAAAGTGGAATTTATTAGATAATTTTAAATCAATACAAAAAATCACAAGAGTTTTTTCTCAAAATTCGAATATTATTATGTTCAGGTTACATTTAAGCAATGTAATAGAGATATTAAAGTCATTGAGGAAATGATTTCCTTCAAAAACCACACTTATCAGTCATGCATGTCCTGTCCTGTTAGTGTGTAATTTATGATAGGTTAAAAGAGAAATAACTGAAACACTCCCTTAAGCCTGATGTAATCAAGTTGAAAATTAATTCAATTAAGACAAGACCTTATGTTTCATTTAGCACCGAGTGTTTAGACAAATTCTCCATTCCTCAAATGGAAAAGGTACGGAATATCTTATTGATGTTTACGATTGCTTGCTAAAGTGTAACCCTTCCACCCCTTCAGACACTTAAGGACTCATCCATATCAATGCATAGTAGAGTCTACTTGTTACACAGGGGTGAAAGGGTTAACTCATTCACCCCTTAAGACACATGTGAACTTATCCAATTCAAAGGGTGGAATAGTTCACTATAACATTTCAGGGGTGAATGGGTTGAAGCTCATTTATACATAACCGGAAAATCAATTTGTGTCACTCGCAGACACAACATCAAGTCTCTAGCATACAAGCAAGCTTTGTAGTAAAGATACTCGAAGAGACATAATTATAAAGAAAAATGAATCTTATTTGATTTTACATACAAAGAAAATCATTTCAATCTACTTAGCACTGTATATACATAATACATTCATATGTAAGTTATAATGTAAGCATATATATTATAACGATGTAAAGTCAAAGTTCACTCCTTCACACATAACTGATAATATTATAATACAATTACAACAGTATTAACAACAGTATCATTGTCAATAAGTAGGGCATGTTTTCATTGTTCTAACACCGCTCTTTTAATATCATGTGTACTACAATCGACGCAAAGTTATTTAGATAATAGACGCAAAATTACTCATGTGAGAATAGAACACATTAATGGAACAAGGTTTTGTTTCTCAACGTACTAAATGATCAGATGTGGGCCATTTTCGTTTAAGTGGTTCACAGAATTTCTGTCAGTACATAAAAAGTGTTTATAGATATGGAGCCGCGGCCCGTTTCAGAATGTAATGGGAGTCTCATTTCACACGTATATATTTATTATTTACTGACAGAAACTCGAGCAATTGTGAGTGGTTGAACTGGTCGGTCCACAGGAGTTTGTTTATTAAATAAGGTCGGACCTAGTAATCTGATGCGTCTTTCAGGCGAGCCTCTGGAAAGCCTTGCAAGGCCTGCATAAATATCTCCAGGTCTGTCAGGATTTATACCAGAAAATGTAACATTTAAGAACAGACAAACCAAACGAAAACGAACCTGATAATTAAATAATAATAATTATTATTCGAGGTTTTTATATGCCGCTAACGATACAACACAAATGCCATGACCGGGATTCGAACTCGCAACCCTTCGATCACGAGCCCAGGCATCCTATCACTAGACCACCGTGCCTCCATATGTATGTAAATATAAATGTATGCAATTTCTTCCCAACACCATTAAACATTGAATAGCACAAAACGGAAATTCAAAAGTCTGATAGCATCACATTATTGTCACCATACATGAACATCTGAATGAAAACAAACATGTTTACATAGAATATGTAACTATACAGATGCTGAATTAATCTTAAACATGTATAATTATCATATACCTCATGAGGACTCCCATCCGTTGGGCTAGACGTAGCGACAGCCTATCCGTATCCGTACCCAGGTGGCTGACCGGACCTGGGGCGTGATCTGTGAGGTCAAGGTCAGCAAAGAACCACAGAGGGCGTTAGGACTCACACAACTAAATCAGCCTATCACTACGTGTTTCATACGTTTGTAGTCCCTACCGAAAATTTGTTCCGGCTAAGTACAGTGATTCTGAATAATCTAAATAGGTAATTGTTGACATATTGGGCATTGAATGAAATCTATAGATGTTTAACTTTACAAAAATGTATACTTTTGGTAGATTTTGATATGTGATGGCGGATTGATATGAGGTCAAAAGTCAGAGGGTGCTCCCGTCTCATTTCACTGGTTTGATATGTAAATTTCCAGTTGTCCGAAGCAGACGCCCGTAGCGAGCTAAAATGCCACGAAACATCTGATAAAATGTCATTTGAAGGCTTTGCCATGTTAGTTGTCACTAGTAATACTATATAGTAAATTATTTAGTTGTGTGAATTTAACCCCTAATTAGACTTTAATAAGAACAGAAATCGTCGAACATGAATTCAGGTAAGTGAAATGTACTAATTTCTCGTCTTATTATTAATTGGCTAATTGTCAGATTAGCCAAGCTAACTGGCTATGAAGTAACTCTCTTAGAAAATGGATTGCCTTTGATTAATTGAGCGTCAGTTTATTCTTATTTGTCATTGGTATTTTTGACGGGTTTTTAACGCTCGGTTTGTATAAATAAAACGAATGATATAGTCAATATCAATTTTTTTTTCATTTGTTTTTTTTTAAAAATATCTTTTTCTAATTTTATAGATACACCCTATCCTCGCCATGAAGACCGTAAACGGAAGTATGCCGAAGATTCGTTAGAAAATACTGAAGAAGATCAAGCTCTTTCTTTGACGCCAAAACGTCAGAGAGGGAACAACAGTTTTCTGGACCTTCAAAATCAAGAATCGACGGTATGAAATATGCCTAATGTTAGCAAGAATGAACAATGTGCAATTCTTCCCTCTTCGCTACTCTAAATTTATTACTTTTTCAACTTCATTTTTGCATTACAAATAATCTTGTTAGAATGTTTTATATTCTATTTTCGGACTTCTTTACTTTTATTTCTTGCCTTGTTAAATTTTCTTTCCTCGTTGTTTTTTTTTTTTTTTTTTTTGCTATTCTAAATTGATTTGTTTTTCAACTTCATTTTTTTTGCATTACAAATAGTCTTTTTCCAAAGTTTATATTATTTTTTTTTTAGTATTTCTTCACTTTTAGTTATAAATTTCTAATACTTTCTCCGCTTTTTACTTTCGTTTCCTCAGACATTATCATCTAGTACCCGTCTTTCATCTTCTATGACATTTTCCTTTGGTGCTCGTCTTTCGAATACTCAGACATTCTCCTTTGAATCTACTAGTCTGGAGGCTGCATTTGATATATTCAAATCTGACTCTTACAATAAACGGTGAGGATTTGTTCTGTTTTTAATACTGTAAATCTTCGCAATCTGACCCAGTATCCTTAAAACCGTCCTCGATATCCAGGGGTTACGATCACTCACACTCTCTACATCCCTGGAATATGTCATGGCAAAACTGAAGGCTGCGTGTGCGCCAACTTTTTTGGCGAGACAAGGAGACAAGGAGACAAGGCTTGACCCTCTGATGTACATCAAAAAAATCGCGTGGTCACAAAACGGTAAAAATTGACAGGCTTTGAAGTCAGTCGCGGTTCCTTTGTAATCTTCTTAGGACAGGTATGCAGCCTAGCGATTGGTCAGGATTTGTTTTACCTGAGCATGCCTTCAGTTTTGCCATGACATATTCCAGGGGTGGGGAAAGGGTAGCTGATCGTACACGTATACGTAGCCCCTGGATATCGAGGATGCCTTAAAACAGTTCTTAGTACATGTATATAAACTCAACTTTCTTTCTCAAA
The DNA here is from genome assembly GCA_947623455.1 of Mimachlamys varia. Lineage (NCBI taxonomy): Eukaryota > Metazoa > Mollusca > Bivalvia > Pectinida > Pectinidae > Mimachlamys > Mimachlamys varia. The sequence continues at coordinate 36,026,200 of OX392538.1, read as the reverse complement.
ACGAACTTTCATAAATCTTAGAAAAACTTGTGTAAAGATTAAAGTCTATATATGAGAATGGTAACAGCTACAAGTTTTAAATAACATAGAAAAATGATCATAATCAATTTATTTTGAATTCTGTAAACAATCGAAACTGTTTTTGAGCAAGAAAATATGCATTCGAAATAAGGTTGAAGCTGTCAGAGCGCTGTATTTGTTTAAAAAAAAAAGAAGATGTTTTGAAGTTTCATTTGATTTAGATCAATTCTCGGTTAAGAAATGCCATCTAAAGAAGATAACATTTATACCATTTGGGGAGGGCCAGTTTACAGTTAATTGTTCTAAACCCTTCAAAATGTGTACAATTTCTATAAAAACGTACGTTTAGGTCATGATATATGTAGCTACTAGCTAGTATAACCAAATCCTCAGGTTTCGTGTGGACGCCGAAAAGTAAATTGTCATTTTCATTGTTGCCAAGTAGTTAAGTCAGTTTATTTTTCTTGTAGGAATAATGGGGAGGGGTTTAGGGGAGGGATTTACTTCTAAAGTTAGATTTCGAAATTCTCTGAATTGTCATGAAACTGACACATTATAAAGGACTGTCGTTTGTAATTGTAGGTGTCATGGCGGCCAAACTCGACGCCTTGTCTGACGAAGAGGCGTACTGGCCACTTGCGGACCAGTATTATGTGGCTCCGAATGACGATGACGTCAATATTAATGGAGACGATGACGCTGATGAGAGTGATGAAGATGATTTTGACGAGAGTGATGATGATGGTGATATATCAGAAGGTGGTTACGAAGGAGACGATGATGAAACTGACGAAGAGAATGCTAACGAAGATGATGCTGATGATAATGAGGGGGGAAATGGCGATGATGAAGATGGCAATGATGAAGATGAGGATGAAGAATACAAAGTTGGTGATGATGATGACGAGGAGGGAATGACAGAGGAAGAAATTGGACTTCTATTGTATGGAATTTTTGACGCCACTTACAATACTTCTCCATATGACCACGAAGAATAGAAAACACAGTTTTCAATCATAACTAATTAACGGAAAGCATGGCCATCAGATTGCTTAAAGGAACAGTTGACGACAATGTTCAGGGATACGCTGAACTAGACGGTCAAAACAATTTAAATAGTTCACTCAAACTCGTAATAATAACGTTTTTGTCCAATTTGAATTATAAATGTTCATTTCTGTATCTATTTCCTTCTCTGTCTGTATTTTTCTGTTCGTCTCAATTTTTCGCCATCTCTCCTTGTTGGTCTGATACTATCCTGTTTCCAAATCCATTTATTCTATCTCACCTCATTTTCAATTCCACATTCCCTGGTATATCTTAAGCATGATTTCTCCCCTCTTTCGTTTTTAATATCGAACCCAACAGTATAATATGTCCATTCTTCCCTTCCCTGTCATAATCAAAACTGACTGACACAAACTTTCCTCATGTACCTTTTCCTTGGATTTCATCTTCCTTTAACATTTAAGATCTCTTAGTTATCGTCTGCATTCATCTTTATTTATCATCTCACCATACCTATTTATTTAGCATCTCCATAATCTCTATTCATCTCCAAACATCTCTATTCATATCCATAATCTCTATTCATCTCCATGCATCTCTATTAATCTCTATAATCTCTATTCATCTCCATATCTCTCTATTCATCTCCATATCTCTCTATTCATCTCCATACATCTCTATTCATCTCCATACATGTCTATTCATCTCCATAATCTTTATTAATCTCCATGCATCTCTATTCATCGCCATACATCTCTATTCAGCTCCATACATCTGTATTCATCTCCATGTATCTCTATTCATCGCCATATATCTCTATTCATCTCCATGCATCTGTATTCATCTCCATACATCTCTATTCATCTCAATTCATCTCCATATATCTGTATTCATCTCCATACATCTCTATTCATCTCCATACATCTTTCTTTATCATCTCCATATATCTCTATTCATCTCCATACATCTCTATTCATCTCCATCCATCTTTCTTTGATCATCTCCATAATCTCTTTTCATCTCCATCCATCTTTCTTTTATCATCTCCATACATCTCTATTCATCTCCATACATCTCTATTCATCTCCATACATCTCTATTCATCTCCATACATCTTTCTTTATCTCTTCATATACCTGTATACATCTCTATATAATTTCCATATTTTTTTTATTGATCATCTTTATACACATGTACATCTTTATTATCTCCATGCATCTTATCATCTACATACACCTTTATTTTTTATACATACATCTATATTTTCTCTATAGATCTTTTTCACGTTTTACATGTCTCTTTCAACTCCATACATATTTATTCATCATTTCCGTTCATGTAGTGTTATCATCTCAACACTATCCTATTATCTTTATACAAATCACCATGCATAGCCATCTAACTTCAAATATCTATCCAATAGAAAAAATAAACTTACTTGAACCTTCTTACCGTGTTTGTTTTTCTGTCTGAACAGAAATTATTTAAAAAGCCCCCCCCCCCCCCTCCCCATATTAATTCTGAAAAGTACATGTACACCTTTATATGACGATCTCGTATAACGGATAGTTAAAAGCACAGGGACCTGAGAATTTGTTACAGCTAGTTTTGGATCTAAAATAGGGTTTTTAGAGTTATTTTACATATTTGGGGTTAAAATAAATTTTTCTGGCCATTGAGGGGGGCATTTTTATCGAAAATTGATTTTAACCCCCTTAATGTATAAAATAGCAAATAAAGGATATTCATTATGTGTTTATTTGTAAATACTCTGTTAGTCTGATCAGATGTAAAACTTGATAGAGTGATACTTTGGCGTGAATATGACGTAGTTTCTGAGATATATATCTATTGTACACAAGATTATCATGACTCAAGGACAGACAAAATAGAACTAAAGGACAGACAAAGTTGGACTAAACGACTGAAAAAGTGGGACTCGATGACAGACAAAGTGGGACTAAAGGACTGACGAAGTGGGACTAAAGGACTGACAAAGTGGGACTCAAGGACTGAAAAAGTGGGACTCGATGACAGACAAAGTGGGACTAAAGGACTGACGAAGTGGGACTAAAGGACTGACAAAGTGGGACTCAAGGACAGACAAAGTGGGACTCAAGGACTGACAAAGTGGGACTCAAGGACTGACAAAGTGGGACTCAAGGACTGACAAAGTGGGACTCAAGGACAGACAAAGTGGGACTCAAGGACTGACAAAGTGGGACTCAAGGACTGACAAAGTGGGACTCAAGGACTGACAAAGTGGGACTCAAGGACAGACAAAGTGGGACTAAAGGACTGACAAAGTGGGACTAAAGGACAAACAAAGTGGGACTCAAGGACAGACAAAGTGTGACTCAAGGACTGACAAAGTGGGACTAATGGACTGACAAAGTGTGACTCAAAGACAAAGAGGGACTCAAGGACAAAGTAAATAATACTCCCTTACCTACATTTTTTTGTAAGTGTATGCGTAATAAATAGACAAACGATATGATGATTTGGTAATTTGTATTTGTTTATTTTTTTATAATCATATTACAAACTGTACAATGATACCATGCAATTTAAATTACATCTATCCACATATAGCAAGATTACATACATACAGACATGTATATACCGGTATACATTTCAGCAATCAGACTAAATCAAAACGATCCAAATAAATAACCTACCCCCCAAAAAAAGATGTATAAGAAACAAAAGTGACTTAAAATAACTTGTATCGACATTGAAAATATCTACAAATTAAGTGCACAAATTATATCATCCTTTGTAAGCGGATAGACTTGATTCATGTTCAAAATCACTACATTCCTACTTTGTCTATAAACAATGAAATACATTATGTACTATAAACATTTCAAAAAAAAAAAATCTTAAGTGTTTTTAATTTTTAAATATTGTTATCTGGAACTAGCTTTAGATCACCAGAGATGCATAATTAATATCTTGGTGTACATACGCTTTGCTGGTCATTTGTCTGATGAAGGTAACGCGGTACATTATTTAATAGTCATCGAAACTGTCACATAAAACACATTTATTGGATGTGTAAAATAATCTTCACATAATATGAAAAGGTTCCTGTCTGATCATGTATAGTTTTCCTGGGTTCTCTGGTTTCTGCTCCCACACCGAGACCAAATAACACTAACACTCCGGCCAAAAAGAGTGATAAATCTAAGTCACAACTATACAGAGATGAAAACAGTCAATTGTGAAAAAGGAGGAATCCAACATTTTAAAGGGGTTTTAATGGGAAATTTAAAGAATTAACATTGCAGCAAAATTATCAAAAAAGAAGGAATTCCTTTTGAGGAGGATTTTCATCCCAGACTTTATAACTTGCTTCTTAATTGTATATTAAAAAATTATATTTCAAGTGACATGTAGATCCAAAACTGGTTATTAATTATTATCCCTCTTTTATTGTTATTTTATTACAAAGTTTCTCTTATATTTCACAAGAATAACTTTATAGTCAAGTCTTTTAGTCAGCACAAAAAATGACTTTTGACAACACAGTAGCTTTTGGTTTCATGAAATTCTAAAAATAACAAAAAAGGAAATATTCACATACACAAATGTATTTGTAAACAACAGAGTTTAATGGCTAAATCTTTAAAAACATTAATATTCAGATTATGTACAATGTCGGGTAAATACAGGGTTGTCTCCCATTTCCACACTTTGACACTCTCGCTGAATCATTCTCTCACAAATACACTGAAAGACGTGTCTAATTTGAAAAATATATATTGCAGCTGTTTATATACAAACTTGTTTTACACATTTTTCAAACAAAAGCATTTATTAAATAATTCAATTTAAAAATTAAGCACTATAACGGGTAAGATTACTGGGGAAGAGGAAGGGAGGTAACTCTTACGATCCCCACTTTTTTCCTGGGGCAAACCAACTACAAATATGAACAATATATTCAGGTTTTACCATCACCTCATATTACCAACTTTAACTCTTTCACCCCAAAGTGTCATAATAAACTATTCCAACTTTTGAAAAAGAGGATTTCAAATGCATCTACAGGGGTGAACGAGTAAACTGCCTCTGCTTTGTTTTGTTCAAATCTTGAATATTCATACATGCTCCAATTTTGAGTCAAATGATGAAACAATTTGCAAGGACAAACTTATTCCAATATAATAGTCACTTAACCACCTCCACAATCAGACCACCTCCATTGTGAGACCACTTCTATTAGGTGATTACCTCTATTAAGAGACCACCTCTGTTAAGCAGCCATCCCTTTAAAGAAATTTCTTCTATTTTTCCTTTGGCCTACCTCTTACACAGCCTACTTGTGTAAAGATACAAGTTGTTGGACTTCCCAAGAAAGTGGAATTTATTAGATAATTTTAAATCAATACAAAAAGTGGCAAGAGTTGATTCTCAAAATTTGAATATTTTTATGTTCAGGTTACATTTAAGCAATGTAGTAGAGATATTAAAGTCATTGAGGAAATGATTTCCTTCAAAAACCACACTTATCAGTCATGCATGTCCTGTCCTGTTAGTGTGTAATTTATGATAGGTTAAAAGAGAAATAACTGAAACACTCCATTAAGCCTGATGTAATCAAGTTGTAAATTAATTCAATTAAGACAAGACCTTATGTTTCATTTAGCACCGAGTGTTTAGACAAATTCTCCATTCCTCAAATGGAAAAGGTACGGAATATCTTATTCATGTATACGATTGCTTGCTTTAGTCTAACCCTTCCACCCCTTCAGACACTTAAGGACTCATCCATATCAATGCATAGTAGAGTCTACTTGTTACACAGGGGTGAAAGGGTTAACTCATTCACCCCTTAAGACACATGTGAACTTATCCAATTCAAAGGGTGGAAAAGTTCAGTATAACATTTCAGGGGTGAATGGGTTGAAGCTCATTTATACATAACCGGACAATCAATTTGTGTCACTCGCAGACACAACATCAAGTCTCTAGCAAACAAGCAAAGCTTTGTTGTAAAGATACTCAAAGAGACATAATTATAAAGAAAAATGAATCTTATTTGATTTTACATACAAAGAAAATCATTTCAATCTACTAAGCACTGTATATACATAATACATTCATATGTAAGTTATAATGTAAACATATATATTATAACGATGTAAAGTCAAAGTTCACTCCTTCACACATAACTGATAATATTATAATACAATTACAACAGTATTAACAACAGTATCATTGTCAATAAGTAGGGCATGTTTTCATTGTTCTAACAGCGCTCTTTAAATATCATGTGTACTACAATCGACGCAAAATTATTTACGTAATAGACGCAAAATTACTCAGGTGAGAAAAGAACACATTAATGGAACAAGGTTTTGTTTCTCAACGTACCAAATGATCAGACGTGGGCCATTTGTGTTTAAGTGGTTCACAGAATTTCTGTCAGTACATAAAAAGTGTTTATAGATATGGAGCCGCGGTCCATTACAGAATGTACTGAAATGGGAGTCTCATTTCACACGTATATATTTATTATTTACTGACAGAAACTCGAGCAACTGTGTGTGATTGAACTGGTCGGTCCACAGGAGTTTGTATATTAAATAAGGTCGGACCTAGTAATCTGATGCGTCTTCCAGGCGAGCCTCTGGAAAGCCTTGCAAGGCCTGCATAAACATTTCCAGGTCTGTCAGGATTTATACCAGAAAATGTAACATTTAAGAACAGACAAACCAAACGAAAACGAACCTGATAATTAAATAATTATGATAATTATTCGAGGTTTTTATATGCCGCTAACGATACAACACAAATGCCATGACCGGGATTCGAACTCGCAACCCTTCGATCAAGAGCCTGGGCGCCCTACCACTAGACCACCGTGCCTCCATATGGCGTCCTACAACTAGACCACCGTGCCTCCATATGGCGTCCTACCACTAGACCACCGTGCCTCCATATGGCGTCCTACCACTAGACCACCGTGCCTCCATATGTATGTAAATATAAATGCATGTAATTTCTTCCCAACACCATTAAACATTGAATAGCACAAAACGGAAATTCAAAAGTCTGATAGCATCACATTATTGTCACCATACATGAACATCTGAATGAAAACAAACATGTTTACATAGATTATGTAAATATAAAGATGCTGAATTAATCTTAAAACATGTATAATTATCATATACCTATGCATTGTTACAGAAAACAAAGAGATCCCAGAGGGATCTTGGCACCCACCATAGACAATCGATCATCATTTGTTCTTAAAATGTTGGATCTTTTCCCTTCTTTTCTCTTATTTAATTTTAGTTACCGTGTATAAAATCTGAGAGATCCTCTCAAGAAGAGGCCTTAATTTAAAGATGGTAGCTATGTAGCCTATGAGCATTTTGTTTTCAGATCAGTCCCAAATACAAATTAAATCAACTATAAGGACCAAGAGATATGGAATTTAAGGATGATCTTTCAAGTACTTGTCAAGAAATAGCCATAACAACCTTTCAAGGTTAAAATCTAACACGGCCGCCTTTCAGCCATTTTGTTTTTCTGATCAGTCAAAAATCAAAAGGGCACAACTAGGCACCAAGAGGAACTTACATATGAAATTTAAGAAAGATCCACCAAGCACTTGTCAAGAAATAGCGATAACAATCTTTCATGTCAAAATCCATTAAGTCTAACTTTCAGCCATATTATTTTTCTGATCAGTTCCAAAATTTTAAGGGCACAACTAGGGTCCAAGGAGAGCCTTCATATGCAATTGGAGAAAGATCCATTCAGTACTTTTCAAGAAATAGTGACAACAAGAATTGTTTAAGGAAGGACGGACCATGGACGCAAGGGGATTTGAATAGCCGACCATCATCAGATGGTGGGCTAAAGAAACAACCCAACAATATGATTAAATAGCTTACCTTAATAACTTAATTATAACAGAAAGGTAAAAAAAATCATTAAAAACCTTATCCAAATATGTACCGGGGTAACAGGAAAGTACAACATTCTTAGCATAGATAAAATGTGAAAAACAATTTTCTTGTAGCTTTTTTACTTCCCTTCTTGGCAGATGTGGAACATGGAAACTAACACAGTATTTCATTCTGTTTTTATAACACATTGGTAAAGCTACTGTTTTATCCATATGATCATTACATTTATATCATTAAATCATTTCTAACAATGCAAGAATTCAACTAAACTGGATGTATTAACCACCCTGATATGCCCCTATGCTCATTTACAGCCTTTCTACTGACTTGGTTCAAAATTAAAAGTCTGAGCTAAAACAATGAGAATTTTTCAGCAATTTTAACATTGTATTTGATAAGAGAGAAAAAACATAAAATTAAAATAGCATGGAAAACAGGAATACATTTGAATTTCTTTGAAGGGCCCAGGGACCTTTCTGGATTCACCCCTGAATACACGTTTAAACTTTTCCATTTCAAAGGCTAGAATACCGGTAGCTCATTATGCAATTTTGGGGGTGAAGGGGTAAATAAGTACAATGTTATACAAATGGTGTATGCATACATAGTAATATGCTTGATACTCCAGGGCCCGTATTCATGAAACCGTTCTCATGCTCAAGCATGGATTTCGTGCTCAAGCCTTATTTCTTGTTCTGGCTATAAATTATTTAAAAAATCTAACTTTGTCAAAGTTTTGGAAAAAAGTTGAAGAGACATGAAACCAAAAGCTTTTTTCAACATTTACATTGTCTTTTTGACTCTTCCACATGATCAAGGAGACTTTCAATGAATCCGGCTTGAGCACAGATTCCATTCTTGAGCATGAGAACAGTTTCATGAATACGGGCCCAGGACTTGTGCTCACTTGCACAAGTTTAAGGCAGTCTGTCAAAGCCTTAAACTCAGTGTGCAACACCTTGTGAACAGACAAAAGAATCTCACAGTCATGTAAAGATAAAAAATCATTGGTTTTGAAATCGGCAATGCTCCTCTGAGATCGTCAAAGGATAATTATATATCAGCCTAGTAATTGGTCCGATGTTATTTTACCTAGCACCAATCTAATAGTTAGCTGTATGCCTTCAATCTCACTATGACATATTCCCGAGGGGCAGAGAGCAAAAGTAAGCAAAATACCTGCAGAATTGAGGATAATAGTTTATGTATAATAAGCAGTAAATGGTTTTATTACATCTAGATTTAATATCACAAACAATGGTTCTTCATGATTTCTTTAGTTTGTTACGCGAGCTATGATTGGTCAGTCTGCATACTGATTGGTCCACTCATATTACACTACAGTATCCACCACATGCTGAACCTTGACCTCCATTGGAATCGTTCGCTGTTAAACGTCTGCCCTGTGAGTCCGTCTCCCAAAGACCTGGAGTCTGTATAATCTGTCAAAAGGTCAGAAATGATGAATATTGAGATTCAAGGATCCATAAGAACAGGCAAAACACATGAGAATTCTACTTAAAGGCCAAATATACGTAACTTTCGACAAAACTTGAAGCGAAAATCAAGCCTAATAATTTATTATATTTATAGATGTAGCTAAGATGAGCTGATATCAGCAATATTCACGATGAATTCTTACGCGGTTACCGGTACAGCAGTAGTTGAAACACGGTATTTGTAAACATGCATCCATTTTGAACTGTCTTCTAACTTCGACTTGTTGATGAAGTGGGCCACACCTGATTTACTTTCAGTTCTTTAGATTTTTCTGTCAAGAGTTCCTTGTTAATTACCGCTCAAGTTTACTTCGTTTTAGGCTTATTTTTGCATGGTTATCAACTGGATTTTTTTCAGAATTTTTCAGAATTACAAAAAAATTCCAGAAGTTATGTATATTGGGCCTTTACAGTATGGAAAGTAATTCATGAAATACCATAGACAATAGGTCTATGGACATTTCAAATTGCATAGACCCAACAAACATTCCGTAGACTGAATTTTTATATCCTTGTCAATGCACAGCTTTAAACAGAGTGATCTTCCATCCTTCAACTGGTGTTTGATTAGAAATTGATTTGCAACAACAAATTCAGCCAAACAAATCAGGAAATGAACAATATGCAAGAGAAATGCAACTGATATGATTTATTCAAACAGTTTTGATACTTTTCGACAATCATGAGCAATTAAATTGCTTAGACATCAGGTCTACTGTACTAGCATTTTGCATAGACCAACAGGTTTTCCTGTGGCCTCGGTCTATCGGTCTATCATTATTTTCGCACACTGCCTTCAAGATATTTTCGACCTCCCCAAAATAAACCAGGTAGGTTTCTATTGGCAACACCATGCAAGTTATTATCGGGTTGAGGTAAATTCCTCTTAATAAAATGGGTTTTTTTCAAATAATCACATAACATATCCAGAAAAATGATGTCATTTCCATTGATTTCATTTACAACTTGCACAAAATATTGCATAGAAAATGAACAAAAATAATACAATTTTATTTTTCGGATGAAATAGTGTTATCAGTGGATTGAAACATCTTCATATTTTTGTACATTGAATAGATTACTTTTAGTTATGGAGAATGGAAAAGCACTAGATTTAGTGGAAAAACATGTTTCTTTTAATGTCACATTCCTGTTAATGTCATGTTTTTGTTTGACAAATACAACATGTTATAAAGAGGAATGCACTGTATCAGTTTTTTCCTGATTTTTCGATAAACGAACTCCTACCTTTTCCACTAGTTCCTCGAAAGCACACTGCACTCCCTCTTTTGTTTTGGCACTAGCTTCTATAAACAACATATGATGTTTCCTCGCAAACTTCAGTCCTTCTTCCTTACTGACCTCTCGTCTTTCCTGTCAACATGACACATCAGGTAAAATACACAACAAACCAAAATTTCTAAAAAGATCCAAAGACCAAATAATTAAGTTAATCATTTAATTTTCAAAATAAATTCTAGGAGTTTTCTAGCTTCATTTAAAATTATTTTAGTTTTTTTAATCTTCATTTTTCTCGTATTCACGATTTTTTATTTTCATTGTTTAATTGACAATTTAACCACAAAAGTCTCCTATTACACTTCATTTAGTATTTGAATAAAATTTTCAAAATGAATAATGCCTATTTTTTTCCTGCTAAAATAAAATATCACATAAAGTCTTTAAAATCCATGCATGTATGTTTACTGCATTTCAATTTTTTTTAAATGTCATTTGACCAAATACCAGGTAATCTGTATTGAAATCTTTTCATTTACAAAAGCCTGACATAAACACTAGAGTTATCTCCCTTGATGGGAGATATCTCCCTTGATGGCTGGTTGTAATTGACCAAGTGACAAATATTTTGGTTGTTACATGTATAGGATTTTATGTTATATAAATAGCTGAGCTGAGATTAATGATTTATCTTATCAAATAAATCAATATAAACATATTGATATGATTGAGACAGTGCAAAGGAGGGCTACGAAACAGATACCTGGATTTCGGGACTTATCATATCCGAATTGATTAAGGAAAATCAAATTGCCAACTCTTAGCTACAGAAGACAAAGCGGCGATATGATTGAAGTATATAGGATAACTCACAGTATTTACGATGATTGTGCAACAGATTTTGTCAAGATGTGGAAAGATCACTCAAAAAGACAGGGAATAAGAGGTCACACATTGAAATTGTTTCCACAACATTCTAGAATAGAACTTTTTTGCCTTGCGCATTGTAAACATATGGAACAATCTTCCTGAAAATGTACTATTAGCGCCAAATGTAAACACATTTAAAAATAGACTGGATAAGCACTGGGAGAACCAGGAACTCCTGTACAATTATAGATCTGAGATACATTGATAATACAAGTAATGTTATAATTATCTATATTTCAAATATTTAATTGTCATACTTTTGAGACCGATGAAGAGGATCTTGACTGATACTGTATCGGAAAATAAACTTAACTTAATATATTGAGTTACCTGTTTCAATGAGTTTTTTTTGCAATCTTTACGGCCTAATTGTGCAATGACAAAATGGCTCAATTATAACATTGTTATCTGTTTTATTTCTCAGTAAACATTGATGTACAAAGGAACCAATGTGGCCAGAATCTATTTAAATCTTTGTTTCCTAGAATGGTTGTTTCTCATGACACTGTGTTAGATCATTTTACCGTGACCACGACCAGTATATTTCCGTAGGCATGACGCCGATGTCAATCGCCGTATAGCAGGACCTTACATTTTAATCACAATCGACACAATTATAACACAATCGACAGGTTTTGTTGACAGGCGCAGTGCTACAAATTAAACGGGATACCCCAGCTGGATGTAGTCACGGATGAAACTATTGATATGATTGGCTACTATTTTAGTACGAAAACGAGGGTTTCCATTGATTCTAGCCCACGGTATGCAAACGTTAGAGAAATGTACCTTGGGTTTCTGACGATGATAAAAAGGTTACAACATTAAAATTCTTACATTGTCTATCTTGTTTCCAACAAGCATTTTGATGAGGTCATGTTTTGTTGAGAAGGTCTCCAGTTCATTCAGCCATTGTTCTAGTTTGTTGAAAGAAGCCTTGCTGGTGACATCATACACTGTAAATATCAACAAGAGATTATTGTAACGGGGACCGATACACAAGTCCCTCAAACCCCCCACAGTTCAGTTCGCAGTGCTTAAATTCACCTGAATATCAACTTTGTGCAAAAATATACAGGACACACAATATCTAAATTTCCACCAATTAGAGGCCAGGAAGGGGCGGCCATTTTGTTGAATTGTGTTCATAGAATCGTAGTATAATATACCTTTTTACCAAATTTGAGTGAAATCAGACAGTATCTAAATTTCGACCAATCAAAAACCAGTATATGGCAGCCATTTTAGAACCTGTTTATAGTTCAATGTTTTACGCTGGTCTAATTTTAAGCATCAGTGTTAACAACCTGTAACAGCCACTTCAAATAAAGTCAAGATAAACATACAAAATCTTATAAATAGAATTGGTGCCTTAAAGGGTCCATTTTTGCAAAATGTAAAAAACTATTAAACCAATGTGATGTGAACTCACCTAGAATGACACCTTGGGCCCCCCTGTAGTAGCTTGGGGTCAGTGTTCGGAATCGCTCCTGACCTGCTGTGTCCTATTGAACAGATTATTTCACCTTTTAACAATAAAAATAAAAACTCTTTGTGGTCGAATATGTATGTATATGTATTGTGTTTCCAGTCTCTAACTACGTATGGTTGTTATTGTCACAGAAAAAAAGTAATAAAAACCAAATATTTAATTTGTATAGGTCTATATGCAATTTCATATTCAATTATGTTTAAATATAAGCAGTCATATCATGCCTACAATCAGAAAATGTGATGATTTTGCATGCCGTCACTAGTATTTTCATCGGACATGTAAAATTTCTCCTAGCTTGATTGAGAAGGGAGGAAACTACATGTACAGTAAGACAAGTGAAATGTATAGGTAGCAAAGCCCATACTTGCCAACTTTTTGAAATTTCCATGGGGGAGATTACGTGTGCTCAGAATTGAAAACATAAATAATATGTATACATGTACATTCAGAGGAAAAATAACACTTTTACATGGCTTCTTTTGAGCTCTTCTTTCAGATGAAATAATCATGCAGATCTTTAAAAATAGAAACAGTTAAGCAGATTCCAAAGTTGAAAATGCAATATTTTAGGGTCCAAAATCTGGAGTCTCCCTCCTAAATAGGGAGGGTTGGCAAGTATGAAAGCCCTATCAGAAAGTTTGCTAACAGTTCAGCTGAGCCTCTGTTATTTGTACAGAACAACATGATGTCATACATATTAGATGAATCTTTGTATACCAACATGGCACCACACATACATGTATGATTGGTCTTGATGAGACCAACACAACGTCATGCATTTTTAATTGATCATTGATTACAACGACACAATGTCATGCATTTTCAATTGATCATAGATTACACCAAAACGATGTCATGTATATTTAATTGATCATTGATTAGACCGACACAATGTCATGGATATTTAATTGATCAATCATGAGACCAACATGCTGTCATGCATATCTAATTGATTATTGATTAGACCAAAAAAACGTCATGCATATTTAATTGATCATTGATTAGACCGACACAATGTTATGTATATTAAAATTGATCGTTGATTAGACCAACACAACATCATGCATTTTTAATTGATCGTTGATGAGACCAACACAACGTCATGCATATTTAATTGATCATTAATGAGACCAACACGGCATCAGATATATTTAATTGATCATTGATGAAATCAACACAATGTCATACATATTTAATTGATCATTGATAAGACCATCATGATGACTTCATGCAAGTAGGTGGGACTTTGTACAGACCAACACAACGTCATTCATTTTAGATTTATCACCGTACTGACCAACATGACATCCTATTTATTAGATAGATCTTTTTACAGACAAAAGAAAAAGTTAAAACTTTGATAAATACGTCTGCCAACACATACTTACAGTTTATTTCGAAAAGATACATACCCAAATTGCAAGTTTGGCTTTGTTACCGTCAACCTGTAGAGTTTTCACTTTGAAGTCCACACCTGTCAGGAAAATGGGAGATGTTTTTGAAACAAAACAAACTTTACACAATACATAATTAGACCAGAAAGGGCAATAATCAACAATTTTATTGGTATACGAAATGTATATAATATACATGTATATGCTGTCTTCAGAACAAATTCAATTTTATTTCTAGTCAAATAAACATATATAATTATAAATGTTGGGGGAATACATTCCCAACCAATAATTTCAAGAGCCACTTGAAATTGCATGCCATATCATCTAATGATCACGGAAACGATTTACATGAGTATGATTTTAGTCAAAAATGTTCAAAGGTATATTTTACTCTTATAAAACAAGAGGCCGCTGGTCGGCCTTTTTATTATCGGTTACACATAAAGCGCCTGTCAAAAAGTATCTCGCCGTGTTAAACCTCTAACATTGTTGGAGTAAAGTATATTTAAACAGGAAATATTTATCTCTACGACCTACTTTTTAAATATTAATCTATACTCTTCAAAATGGATCCACATAATGCAGAATGCAGCAAAATGCTATCTTTAACCAAGGTGTTACACATACAGATGATAATTATATAAAGGCCAACAGCTCTGTAATCTAGCCCCTGAGATTTTATGAAGGACTATATAGAGTACGGTATATATTCCAACCTTTGCATGGAAAAGTTCGAATGTATTAAATTATTGCTTATACGTAAGTATCTGTCTACCACAATACCCCATGTTATTCCACTCTCAGACCATTGTATAAGTGTGTTAACTAGTACTGTTGGATAAATATATTTCTACCACAATACCCTGTGTTATTCCACTCTCAGACCATTGTATAAACGTGCTTGCTGTTGGATAAATATATTTTATATACCACAAGTGGAATATGGCCTTCCGGACTTTTGATTGGTTGAGAAGTTGAACTTTGACCGGAAATCACGATTGCTGACGTTGTCACTGATTGTTCACGACGTCACGACTTGGCGGGAATATATGCGAGATGATGCTTTTTCGCGCAAATAGTCCGTGGTTCACTCCAAATACAACATTGACACTGCCGATTTTATATTGTGGTAGAAACAGGTCACACGACTCGTGGTTATTTGATATGGAATTCATTTCACTCTCGTTAATTATTTTTTAAAAGTTACAAAAGATACTCGCTAAAGCTCGTGTCTTTTGTAACTTTAAAAAAATAATTAACTCGAGTGAAATAAATTCCATATCCAACAACCACTCATTGTGTAACCTCTATATATATTATAAATATGACCTTCCGGACTGTTGATTGGTTGAGAGGTTGGACGTTGACCGGAAATCAAGTGATTCACTGCCACGTGCGGATTATTGACGTCATCATCGATTGTTGTCATCTTCACATCTTGACTCGTGTTTATTGGATATAGAATTTATATTACTCTCGTTAATTATTTTCTTATAAATTACAAAAGACACTCGCTAAAGCTTGTGTCTATTGTAACTTTTGAAAAATAAATAACTTGAATGAAATAAATTCTATATCCAAAACCATTTGATGTGTTACCTATATATACATTTTACTTACTAATTCTCTTCGTGCTGGGAAGCACGTAAAACCTATTGATCTATTATGGCCCTGTTTAGGGGCACTATTGCCTCATAGTATTGTCGAGGGACGTAATAGTACCTGAGCCGAAGGCGAGGGCACTATCTCATCACGAGACAATACTATGAGGCAATAGTGCCCTCACAACAGGGCCATAATGGGTTTAAATTTAAGTACACACTTATACACAAAAACTTGTTTTATTGTGCTAGCCTATGGCCTGCTTTGGGTCGTTTCCAGTCAGCCATTTTCTAGCAGAACAGTAGCACAACGTAATAGTGACGTCATAATAGATTCACGTTGAACATCGCGCCAAATTTTATAGTGCCTGGGTGAGCGGGCACTATTGCTTCATAGTACCCATGTGTGTAGCCAATGGGAAGGCATCATTCAGTCAGGTGATGTACGAAATATATATATACACACACTATGTAATACTGACCTATTGTAGCTGCCTGCTCTGGGTCAAATGTGTCATCTGTGAATCGCAGTAACAAACTACAACAAAGAATTAGTCTATTGTTATAAAAGTTCAAAGTCTGGGTACAGATCAAGACATACGTGCATATGTATAACATTGAACTTAATATATAATATGTCTATTGTTATAAAAGTTCAAAGTCTGGGTACAGATCAAGACATACGTGCATATTTATAACATTGAACTTAAAATATAACAGGTCTATTGTTAAAAAAAGTTCAAAGTCTGTTTACGGCCTATAACAAACAATAAGTCTATTGTTATAAAAGTTCAAAGTGGGTACAGATCAAGACATACGTGCATATATGTATAATATTGAACTTAATATATAATATGTCTATTGTTATAAAAGTTCTGGGTACAGGCCTATAACAAAGAATAGGTCTATTGTTAAAAAAGTTCAAAGTCTGGGTACAGACCTGTAACAAACTATAGATATATTGTTATAAAAGTTCAAAGTGGGTACAGGCCTATAACAAACAATAGGTTTGTTGTTATAACAGTTCAAAGTCTGTTTACAGGCCTATAACAAACAATATGTCTATTGTTATAAAAGCTCAATGTCTAGCTCTGTTTACAGGCCTATAACAAACAATAGGTCTATTATTATAAAAGTTCAAAGTCTGGGTATAGGCCTATAACAAACTATAGATCTATTGTTATAAAAGTTCAAAGTCTGGGAACAGGTCTATAACAAACAATAAGTCTATTGTTATAAAAGTTCAACCTCATGGGCACAGGCCTATAACAAACAATAGGTCTATTGTTATAAAAGTTCAAAGTCTGGGTACATGCCTATAACAAACAATAGGTCTATTGTTATAAAAGTTCAAAGTCTGTTTACAGGCCTATAACAAACAATAGGCCTATTGTTATAAAAGTTCAAAGTGGGTACAGGCCTATAACAAACAATATGTCTATTGTTATAAAAGTTCAAAGTCTGGGTACAGGCCTATAACAAACAATAGGTCTATTGTTATAAAAGTTCAACCTCATGGGCACAGGCCTATAAAAAACAATAGGTCTATTGTTATAAAAGTTCAAAGTCTGGGTACAGGCCTATAACAAACAATAGGTCTATTGTTATAAAAGTTCAAAGTCTGGGTACAGGCCTATAACAAACAATATGTTTATTGTTATAAAAGTTCAAAGTCTGGGTACAGGCCTATAACAAACAATAGGTCTATTGTTATAAAAGTTCAACCTCATGGGCACAGGCCTATAACAAACAATAGGTCTATTGTTATAAAAGTTCAACTTCATGGGCACAGGCCTATAAAAAACAATAGGTCTATTGTTATAAAAGTTCAAAGTCTGGGTACAGGTCTATAACAAACAATAGGTCTATTGTTATAAAAGTTCAAAGTCTGGGAACAGGCCTATAACAAACAATATGTTTATTGTTATAAAAGTTCAACCTCATGGGCACAGGCCTATAACAAACAATAGGTCTATTGTTATAAAAGTTCAAAGTCTGGGTACAGGCCTATAACAAACAATATGTTTATTGTTATAAAAGTTCAAAGTCTGGGTACAGACCTATAACAAACAATAGGTCTATTGTTATAAAAGTTCAAAGTCTGGGTACATGCCTATAACAAACAATAGGTCTATTGTTATAAAATTTCAAAGTCTGTTTACAGGCCTATAACAAACAATAGGTCTATTGTTATAAAAGTTCAAAGTCTGGGTACAGGCCTGTATAACAAACAATAGGTATATTGTTATAAAAGTTCAAAGTCTTGGTACAGGTCTATAACAAACAATAGGTCTATTGTTATAAAAGTTCAAAGTCTGGGTACAGGCCTATAACAAACAATAGGTCTATTGTTATAAAAGTTCAAAGTCTGGGTACATGCCTATAACAAACAATAGGTCTATTGTTATAAAAGTCCAACCTCATGGGCACAGGCCTATAACAAACAATAGGTCTATTGTTATAAAATTTCAAAGTCTGTTTACAGGCCTATAACAAACAATAGGTCTATTGTTTATAAAAGTTCAAAGTCTTGGCACAGGCCTGTATAACAAACAATAGGTCTATTGTTATAAAAATTCAAAGTCTGGGTACAGGCCTATAACAAACAATAAGTCTATTGTTATAAAAGTTCAAAGTCTGTGTACAGGCATATAACAAACAATACATCTATTGTTATAAAAGTTCAAAGTGGATACTGGCCTATAACAAACAATATGTCTATTGTTATAAAAGTTCAAAGTGGGTACAGGCCTATAACAAACAATAGGTCTATTGTTATAAAAGTTCAAAGTCTGTGTACAGGCATATAACAAACAATACATCTATTGTTATAAAAGTTCAAAGTCTGGGAATTCGAACAGGTCTATAATAAACAATAATTTGTTATAAAAGTTCAAGGTACAGAATATATTATGATTATCAAAATGAACAGGAAATTTGCAATCAGATTCAGTTTTCTGAAACTTGATATTAATATTACTTAGCGTGTTTCCAATTTAAAGTGAGATCTTTTGAGAAATGTTAAATCAGTCAATCAGTGTTTGTGATATATTACATTGTATTTCTCCTGTTTATGATAAAAAGTAACAGACATAGGTATATAAATAATGACTAATGTTTGTTTATATATTCACGACTGTTTCTAATTTACTGTCGTTAAAATTCACATTTATTAATTTTGTGAAAGTATAGAATATGTCAAATATATACCAACAAATATTTAAAGTCTTAAATTATAGATCCTACAGATTTACATATTTCAGGCTACATAAAGTGTATTAGTGTGGAAAAAGGGGGAAGGGCATGCGCAATTATAATATTAAAAATTTTGGGTTATGTAAGTATAAATTGGATGGCAAATTATACATGCACTGCCAGTCAGGATGTAAAGAGGAAATAATTATATATAATTTACCAATTTTATAATAATTAAAATGAACAGGAAATTCACAACCAGATTCACCTTTTCTGAAATAAACATTACTAGCTTGCATTATATTACCAGTAATATGATATTTGCTTCAAATATAAAGAGAGGTTTTTTTTTAGAAATATTCAGTCAGTGTTTGCGATGCATACATGTACATTTACAATGTAAATGCAGGGCTAACCTTCTTTTCAGAGGGCATTTTGAGGCTGTTAATAGACCCCATTCCCAATTGAAATTATTTCACATTTAAGCGAAACTCCCCAAATTTGCAGTTTACTCTTGAAAAAAATATTTCCCAATTCACCAATTGTCTTCCCAAAATCAGACCAAAAGGTCCCTTCCAAAAGCGGTGAGAAAATACCCTGCATTTTAATTTTGTTCTTTAATTTTCTATTAAAAAGTACCAGTACTAGCTGCTAGTAAATATTAAGCTTAATATTTTGTTTTTACATTAAATTTTCATGACTGTTTCTATTTGACAATATATATAAATTCTTCTTAGTTATATATTTGTGAAAGTACAGAATCTATCAGACATACCAAGTATTTAATATACAATATCTGATATAGCGCCCTACAAATGTATCTAGCTAACATAAGCCACTCTAAAGCGCTTCACAGTACATAGATATACAATTCTTATACAATCAATACAAATTAACACATACAGTTCTATCATATACAATTCTGAGGAGTTCGCAGGAGCTGCCTTATCGGGCACTAACTACTTGTCCTATACCACCTGGCTAATATCTCCATATGTGTGTATGTATACATGTATGCGTGTCTGCTGGAGATGAATTGTGTTCTATTTGTAGTGGGACCGTGTTTCCAACGGCATCTTTTATAGTGCCACCACACTTGAATGCTACATCACAGATACTGCAACATCCACCCCAGACCATTTTATACTCCACCTGAGTTGTTGGAGTTGTGTGGGCAGGAGAAAAACACTTTCTCTGAATGTTCCATGCGTATGACGATTACGGGGATCGAACCCCGGCCACCTGCATGGAAGGCCGGAGTGTTAACCACTTGACCAATCCGCCCGTATATAATAGATTCTACATGTACAGTGTACAGTATCTAGCAATAGAGAGAAAGTATAAACACCTGGACAGCTATTTTATGGTTCATTAATTGTCAGTTTTTAGCCCATGTGATAAAAGACACTTGGGAAGTACACATACATGGACCCATGTGGCTGTACATGGGAAACTCAACACAAGTAAATCTTTAAATTCTTTTTGATGGTCCAAATGATGTCACCTTATACAAAACAGATCAACAGATCAGAGAGATTAACATATATTAGCATGGAGGGGGGCCGGGGCAGCTACATATTGAAATATAAGAAATGTGGTATTATTATTATATAACATTTACAACCAATGCAAGTACTGTCTGACCTGCAGCTTAAATTCTTATTGAGTTCAATAGCTTAATTTATAGGTGTGTAAATACGCCTGCCTGAAAAAAACTGATTTGAACATTTAAAAAAAAATATATATTATTGAGAAATTGACACTCAGTTGTATCTAACGAACATTTCATCAAATTCATATTCATATATTCCTTTGATCATGATTCATAAAAACTATTATTTTTATGAAATATAAAAGTGATTACAGAGGGATCTTGACCCCCCCCCCCATAGACAATCTTCATTTGTTCTTAAAAAGTTGGACCTTTTCCCTTTTTTTTTCTCTTACATGTATTTAATTTTAGTAACATGAAATTTTGGAGTTCCTCTTAAGAAAAGGCAATACTACATTGAAAGATGATAGCCTGTGAGCATCAACTATTTCTTTTTTTGACCAGTCCCAAAAACAAAATATGGACCAAGAGGAACATACATCGTTAACAAAATTAAGGAAACTTCCATTGTCAAAATCCGAGATGGCCATCTATCAGCTATTTTGTTTTTCTGATCAGTCACAAAATCAAAAGGGCATATATATATATAACCAAGCACCAAGGGGAATCTACATACATTATATATAAATGTACATGTATACAATTTGAGAAAGATTCATCAAGTATTTATCCAGAAATACATTGTAGCGATCACAATCTATAACTGTCAAAATCCAAGATGGCTGCCTGTGAGCTATATTGTTTGTTTTAATCGGCAAAATATTGGGACAATAATGAATATACAACAACTTGAACAAGGGAACAATGGGAACTTAAAGCTTGTATACAGAATTTGAGAAGGATCCATTCAGTACTTCCCAAGAAATAGCAATTACAATATTTAACTGTCAAAATCCAAGATGGCCACCTAGCTGTCAGCCATATACATTGTATAGTTTTTCTGATTGGCTCAAATATTGGACAGTACAAGTGATAGGATCCAAGGGGACTTGCATATATATGGAATTCGAGAAGGATCCATTCAGTACTTCTCAAGAAATTGTGATCACAAACTATTAATGCAAAATCTAAGATGGCCACCTACAGCTGTCAGCCATATTGTTTTTTGCATTAGCTCAAAATCGCCATCTGATGATGGTTACATGGCCAAGAATGAATAAACATAATATTAATATATATATATATATATTTCACTAGCTTGGCTGTGCACTCGTGAAAAATATCAAAATATAAGCAACTGACTCTCATTAGATATATATATCCTTATATACTGTATAGGCAAATGTCTATTTTTAGTAACAAAAGTATAAAGACCGAGGCATCATAACAAACGAACGTGGCAGGAATTAATATACAATAAGGAAAGTTGGTTTTGATAACAGAACCTGCTATGGATTTCAGACTTAACTGTCCCGTTTTCAAACTAAGTTAAACTTGAACTATGGCAAACGGTGCAACACAAGATGTACGAACTGTCATTGAAGCAAAATTTTTATCATGTCATATTTTTTCTCTTGTGTACCTTGATTTCCCAACTCCACTTTCGCCTATTATTAAAATCTTCAATGTGGTTAAAACTTCGTGTTCATCCATGCTTTCTTCTTCGCGCAGATGAGAATATTTGGAAAAAACAGAGCTCTTCAATAAAGTCTGGTAAAAAATAGACGATGATTCAGTGATACGAATCCAGAAAATGATATGGCGCAGTTTACGTCCATGTGTGTACACGTCATCAAAAGTTGCGTTATTGGGAACAAAGTGCTGTTTGTATCGGCAAATCTGATTGGTCAATCAATAGGGGGTTACAAGAGAAGGCGGCTGTTTTGACAAGAGAAGAAGCACTTGTTTTTACTACAATGGTAAACTGTTTATAAATATAGTCACAGTGACATGTCATATGATTATCTCGAAAATTGTTACAACCAAATGTCATCGTTTTTGTGAAATACAAAACCATTACGATTCTGACATGCATGTAAAAAATGTCAAACAGACGATGTCGATCAACACAGGGACTGGCAAAATCTCATTATGTAGAATATATTGTGTAGTATCTATTTTTTTTGCGTATGTGTCACTTTAAGTCACCTCGGAACTTGATTGCTATGTCAGTTCATGGTTTGACGTCTGAACATGTACAGCTTGCAGGCAGCTAGCTAGCCTAAATTTTGTAAGATGGAGATCTAGATCTATCGATATTAGATCTTTACAAACCCCTGTGCCCAAATTTAAATCAAATCATACCAAACTTTCCAAAGAAACACTAAGTTGTTCCAATAAATTATCTGTAAAATATTTTGTTATGTATCATTTTTATCTTGAAATTGATAAGTTGAAATAACGTCAACATCGCAGAAGGCGTACTTCATTATAAGCTATAGATACATGTATTATATATATACAGTTGAGTGTAAGCTAACCTTTACACCTAGTGCACTAGTAGTGCACTACGTTTAAACTAGTAGTGCACTACATTTAAACTACAGGTAAACTAGTAGTGCACTACACCCTGAACCCCATATAGGTCAAATACCCCTACAGGTAAATGGGCAGTCCCATTCATCTACCTGTGATTTTTACCTGTACCTCACCTTTGTCGTCTGCTAGTACTTTGAAGCTGGCCTTATCATAAGTTAATATTTATAATTTTAATGTATATATATGCATCTTATGTAGTTATTTTTCTCAAACAACCTTTTTTCTTTCATTTCAAAACTAGAAATTGTGAAATCATGATAATTACTCTTACAATTTTCCCCAAAAATTTCTTGCATACATCATATAAATAAAATAGAAAATTTATATTTATCTAGCAGTTTTGATGTCTTATATTTCTTTTAATATACACTATTAACGTTATTTTTTTTTTATTAATTTACCAATTTACAATCAAGTATATTGAAAAATTGAAGGAATATCTATTGATTATTATTTGTTTAGAAGTATATTTTTAAATATTGTAAAAACTAATTGCGGAAAAAACAAATAAATATTCTTTTATTACTTAATTAAATTAGATATATATTTTTATAAAATACATTCCTGTCTCAGATCTATATATTTATGAACACGCTATAGAGTTTTGATAATCTTTATTTTATTTTTTTTTTTCTATATTAAGGTCTGTATGTATATATATCACCACATACAACAGTGTTAATATAAATATAAGAATTTGAAGTTGAAAAAAAGTAATACAACAATAAATTAAAATTTATTCAGATTGTTCAGTATGGGACAGATGTTTTGATTTGACCCTCAGGCCTCAGGCAATTACCTGACCAGTCCCAACCTTGTCTAGGAACACCTGCTGACATAAGCCTGTCAGTGACATAACTGAGGTGTGAATTTCTCATCTGACTATCACTGGTCAAATTTGAAACCAATTTGATTAATACTTAGGGCTAAACTGGATATGACCAGGATCATAAATATGATAATACATATGTTAACTTTTACTCGGGTTTATCAAGTTTATCTGAAATTAAAAATCTTTGCGAATATATCTAGATATTTACACATTTCTCTTTAAATAGTGGATATTTTGAGAACTTTAATCCATTTTTATGTTTCATTCAAAACATTTAATTATACAATAATAAATTGATAGTACATAAAATAACATTGAAATTAATAATAATTAAGAATATATACTCTCTGGCTCAGTCGCTTCATTATAGTTTGATGATAAAATACTAACATTCATTATACTTAATTTTATTCTAATTATCAGTATAAAAGTATTTTAAAATATTCCGATATTTAGGCCTAAATATTGAAGGCAATTACAGGTTGTATTAAATATGACTTGAAGGTTTATAAATATATGTAATAATGATTTTAAAAAAAACAAGGTCAGTTTATTGGAATCATTTTGATTAATTCTATATTGTAAGACTAAGTATACAACAAATAAATAATATGCAGTTATATTAACCTAACTTAGAACAAAGTTAAGCCTATGCCAGTCACATTTATTGTACTTTTAAATCAACCTAATGACTTATATAAAATCTAACTAAAAGGGACAAATATAGATCTTCAGGTAGAATCCTTTACCCTCCAGGCATAATAACATACATGTACCTGACCTGCCTGGGCTACATCCTCAGGTACAGAGGTCAAGATAGGTGACACCCCTAGGCTGTCTTTAGTTAGCCAGGTGTGAATTTCTCACCTCCCTCTCCCCCACAGCCATCACTGACCAAGACTGATTAAAGGCCTGAGGGCCCTACCCTGTTAATTGATTAATGATGATAACAATGATTACAGTTAATTGGATTACATGTAGATGTATGTTGGTATTTTGATATGAAGAAGGAAATGGCTTTAAATGTTCTGGTGAAAGTAATCGTTTCTTATATTAGTACTTGATGTTTATATAACCTTTCATTTGTATGCATTGTACCTGAGTGTATAGTGAAACAGAATACCAATACTGGTACATGTAGGTAGTACTGCCAGAGACTTATAAAACCTTGTACGTCTCTGATACTACACAGCTAGCTTCTTAATGTCAAATATTAAAGAAATTTGTTATTGAAACAACTATACTAAGTACAAAATATGTTCTTCTAATATCTATTTTTTTTAAATTACAATCTGTTGTTTACTTTATTTTCTGTATATATTTTTAGTAGGATTAACTTAATAATTTCAACATAAAACATGTGTTGTACCATTTTTTATTTGAACACATACCTTTCAATTTAATTGTAGAATGCAAATATTTAAATAGAAAAGAATAATTATTACTTCTTTAAAAAGAATTATAAGTTTAAGTATATCTAAATTATTATTTTATTTAAAATTTTGACATGCAGTGAATTAATTTATTTAAGTTATTATGATAAATATCTTTTGGTATAAACTCAGAATTGTTCATTCTTGTACTTATATGAGGTTCAAGTACTGACAAACTAATGACTTCAATAGTATAACATAAAAGTACAGGTAAATCATATTACATCTGTACAAGTAAGGACACAGGTAGGTATGGACCCTCCCATTACCTGTAGGGGTTTTTGTGGTCACACCTGGCTGGACGTAGTGCACTACTAGTTTACCTGTAGTTTAAATGTAGTGCACTACTAGTTTAAACGTAGTGCACTCCTAGTGCACTAGGGTGTAAAGGTTAGCTTACACTCAACTGTACTTGTACTAACCTAAATCAGAAGTTATATATAATTACTAGAGACATGATCACAGGGACCAGAAATTTTGGTTGATTTATACAAGTATTCAGTTTGTAGAGGTAGGATAAACATGTAAGTTAAAAGGGAAATGCCAGACCAAATGGTAATTAGGCTGGAGTTGGAGTAAACAGGTTTAGATTATCAGAATTTTGGGGCATACGCGTACATATTCCCGGTATAATGGCTGAAGCTAGGTCACATATATAATTTATCAATAAATTAATACAGTATGCCCTGACACGAAGATCTTCATTATGAGTCATGACCTCCTGAAAACCATTTTGTGTAGAAAATTGATTGATCAATCAATATAAATCTTATATTCAACATTGTTTGACTTAGAAATAAAAGATTTATATTGGAAATATAAAAGAAAGGGATTGGTTGCTTTGTCGTTCAGGGATTAAATTCAGAATTAGTCGATATATTCATTCATGAATCGTTAATTTGTACACGTTTCAAACTTTTAGACCTTACATGAAGCCATACATATACTTGTCTGTACCTATATTGCAATAAAACAAACAGTTTAGAGAAGTTTGCCTGAACAGGGGAGCTAAGAGTAAAACTTTGAAAGTCTTTTTGGTATTAACTTATAAATTACCTACAGTTGTACTTTTCAAAAACATGTAAATGCAGTTTCAGATGATGCACATATACGCTAGTTGGCATACTACAGGGAATGAATTTACACATTTTATCAATCAATTGCGTGATGATTTCCCAATTTTATGGAAAATCCATCATTTACTTTAAAACTTTCAAAGACAGTAATGAAAACTTCCCTCTCCAAATGCCATGCCATACGTTTCTGGATCTAATGTTGTGTAGTTTATGTTTTAGACAACCGTAAATTATGCAGAAGTCGAAGGTCTGCAGGAAGAAGCCATCAAATTGGAAGAAAAGTTATCTAGCATACGAGATAAGATAATTACAAAATGGACAGGAGAAGAATACCAGAAGTTTGCGACCAGTCTTCACACCAAACACACACAAGTAATGCAGAAAGGTCAAGGTACATATTTAAGGAATGACAGCAATTTTTATGCCCCCGCCATAAAATGGCGGGGGGGTGGGGGATATAGTGGCACCCATGTCCGTCTCGTCCCATGGTAATTTAACCAGCTTATTTAAATAACTACTGATCCGATTGTCATCAAACTTTGCATACATTATAAGCATGGAGAACTAATTTCATTTGAGGGTAGGGGGCATTTATGTCTCAAAGACATTTCTATTTTTGTACAGTGTATATAGAATTTTTGAAATATGTGCATTTTGCAAAGTACATGATAACCGCTTTGCCTAAAGTATGTATTTTCCCACTGATATATATGTCAGGGGTCAATCTAGGCCTTTTTTACTACCGTTTATGGGTAGTTTCCCCTCAGAATTTTTTTCCCTTTTCCCCTCAGAATTGTGTTAAATTTACTGAAATGTTGCATTTTCCTTCATTTTTCATGTCAATGTCTACCCAAATCCTTCAGATTTGTCTTTTTCTGATTATCCTTTGCTGTTTTCAGTTGAAAAATGTGCTTTAGAGTTTAAAAAGTGTAACTTTGTGATTATTAAAAATTCCCCTTTGAAGAGCTTTTTTCCCCCTAAAGTACAAAAAGGTAGTTTCCCTTAATCCTAGATTAACCCCTGCATGCACCCTTATAGAAAAGGTGCAAAACATCATTCTGAACTCCACTCCGTACAGTACATGCACGTTTCCTTAATCAGATTGGCAAAAACATTGATGTAAAAATTGTCTTGCAATTTATAAATATAAGTGATCAAGGTGTTTGCAATTTGACAGCAATGTTTTAAGATCATTATACATGAACATCAAATATATGTATGTTTTCCAGCTTAGAATTGATTGTCTTCATTGTCATGAAATCTTGAAGATTTTTGAATTTTGCCAATCTTTTCAGAGGAAATCAGAAAGCATCAGGGTAATGTGAAGAAGATGGAACAACTCAGTAAAAACAATTTGAAAGGTACCGCCATTTTGTCAGTTGATGTTGTCACTGTGTGTATAGTTAACAGGAGAAAGAAAAAAAATTTAGCGACCAAACCGCTTGCTAAACATACTCTCAATGCTTTAGACAATGGTTGGCAACCTCGCCAATTTTGTAACGGGAAAAGAGAAAATGTAGCAGCCAGACTGGGGTTTGAACCCGGGACCTTCCAAACACTTAGACAAACACTACCAATGATCCATTACAGTTATATATCCCATTTTGACTTTGAGTGCCCTTGCAAATTACAACCCTTTGATTAAAAATTTGGGATATAGATAACTATTTTGGGTTTGGGTCCTTATGAATGGTAATTGTGTCACCTGAAAAGGCAACATATATTGATCAATTTGTTTGCATCAGTGTCAGTCGGCATCATCTGCGCAGTAATTTGAATTGGGGCCTATAAAACTCCAAATTCATACAGTGCTTGGGATTGCATTTTCAGATCTAAAGGTCAAAGGTCAAGGTCATCGTTACTATATATATATAGAACCCACATCCGAAAAAAAGTATTACATGCTTTGAGTTTCCGTGGCCTATCATAATTCAAACTTCACACATTGCTTCCTTACTGGAATTACTTTTTTGGGTTTGAAGGTCACAGATTAAGGTTACTGTTTCTATATATGGAACCCGCGACCCAATAAAGGGTTACTTGCGATAATGCCTATTGAATGACTATCAACACCATCCTTCATATTATCTTTATTCTAAAGGATGACTGCTACCTGTTAAGTACAAACATAATACAATGATCAGGCACCTATCAAACTCAAAACTTCATAAAGTGCTTCCATACCCCATTTCTTGGAATTGCTTTTCAGGTCTCGCAGGCGACTCGTCCACTTCCGTGGAATTCTAGTTTTCATTAAACATTGAGCTGTACACAACTAGTGGTGGTCCAATTATAATCAAGTTACTGAGTTTATAATACAAAACTCAGTAATTTTTGTTCATTGGCAGCCATTTTTAATCGATTGGTTAATACAAAATGATGATTGATCATGAAATTTCAACTGATTCCCCAAACTATTTAAAATAGATAAAGTTTATATTTACCTGGGTAGATGGGAAAAAAAGTTAGCATTTACCAGGGTAGATGGTAAAATAATAAAGTTTATATTTACCTGGGTAGATGGTAAAATAAAAATGTTTATATTTACCTGTATAGAAGGTAACAATAAAGTTTATATTTACCTGGGTAAATGGTAAAATAATCACTTCTGAGAACATATCAGTTATTTTACCACTTATTTACCACTCTATTTGTGTGTAACAGAGCTAGAGGATCGTGTTGAAAAGCTACTGGAGTTAAAAGGTACCTTTAATAAACTACAAGGAGAGGCAGACACCTTACTACACATGAAGGAAAATGCAGCCACCCAGCTGAACGAGGAATCCAAACACATCCTCAAAGAGAAGGAGTGTAAGTATCGCAAATAGTTGCTCCTGGGGCTTTCCAACGAGGGCTATTCCAGTAGAATATCTCTGATCCGAGACTCTAAACAAAACAAATCACATTTGTCCTTGGTTGGGTTTCCTGCCTATGATTTCAATAAACTCACCTGTTTATAGACCATTGATGGTAATACATACTGTAAAACTGGAAATTTTCACTCTGGTTTTTTTTTTTTGCACTCTTATGAAAAGATTTGAATTTGGCTTGTCTTGAATTCGCCCTTTCAAAATTTTCGAAATGTTGAAAAACTTGGATCCTCTTTTTACATTTAATATGAGACATAAGTCTATGTTAGATAATATATTCATCCTGTCTTAAATTCACCCTCCTATTGTTTTGCAAAAAGGGCGAAAATAAAATGAGGACAATTTTTTCCTGTTTTACAGTATATTATGGTCAGTAGCTTATGCACAGTGAATGTAAAATTCTGTGGATGGTAGCCCTAGTTAAAACATTGAGTCCTAGGCTGGGATATATTCTTTCCTGGAAAATTAAAAAAAATTGAAACTTCCCGAAAATAACTTCATTGGAGTGCAAGCTTTATTTTCTATCAGATCCTTTATCATTCAAAGGGGAGTAACTCATGTGTCACCAGGTAAATACTGGTACATGAAAACTTAATATTCCCCATGAGAAAATTTCCTGTTGGTAAAGATGTGTTATCCTACAAGATGATTTAGTATATACAAAATGTACCATGCAACATATAGACTGTTTGAAGTGTCTCAATCCAACACACCTTTTAAAATGTTTTACATTTTATTCATTTGAAAGTGTACTATCTTGCATTCATATGCACATCTTGGTGTGCATATTTGTAGAAAATCGATTGATTGAAAAACAAAATCAATCTGCAATCTATTAGTTAGTCAAAGAATTCCAAAACCATCTTTAGAAATAAAATTTTTCTCCAGGTACTCCTGTTTCCTCACAAAATAGACCTCTGCACTAATGCTAACATCTTGGCAATCAAGGATGAGTCATTAATATAAGCTGGATAAGTTGTTTCATAATTGTTGTAAAAAAAAGAAATTGTTTTTAATAAAAGATGTTGAAAGAAAATTTGGACTCCAAATTAGGATAAACCACTGACACTGTAGTTAACTCTTCCCCCCTGATATTTCATAATGAACTATTCCAACCTTTGAATTTGGAAGAGTTCAAATTTGTTTTAAGGGGTGAATGAGTATTGTCAATACATGCAGTAAAACCCAACTTACCTGAACCTGATTTATATGAATACCCCACATTTGTCGAACAGTTTGTTTGGTCCAGAGTCCCCGACCAAGTTCGTACATATTCAGAGATAATTCTGACTCTTAAAACCTATGGGAGAATTTGAGGGATTCTATGGGATCAGCAAAATATCTATAAGATTATTCTATATAAAGTAGTATAATTGTGGATTTTTAATGAGATTTTCAGGGAAAATATTGGTAAAAATCCCCAAATCTCACCCCAAAGTGATCCCTGCATATTTAACCAACCTAGGATTAATCAAATACGATTTATTCCACAAACTACTGATCAGGTGCCCATTAGTTTGAGTAAGTTGGGTTTTTGCTGTACCATATATTTCTGTTTCTAGACCTGTCGCTGCAAGGGAAGGTAACACAACAGAAACTGGTGGAGCTTGACAAAGCAGCCTCCATGTTCCACAGCAGACTCGGATTGACGTTCAAAAAGACCACAGGTAAGTCCTATTTTGTAGCTCAGTGACAAATTAATCCAATCATCAAATGTCTTGATAACCAGATGTTCAAGCAAGATGGTCTTTTCTCCCATGAAAAAATCAGAGGGAAATGAAATCTGAGGTACCTTCTCATATATATGCAATTAAAACACTAGGAATGATTGAACCTGAAAGAAAACACTCTGTAATGATTTGGACCGAGGTAGACCTCTGGAAAATCTGGCACCTTCCTGACTAAAAATAAATTGTTGACCATTGCTAGTATGTAGGTGATAGTTGTCCAGTGCGTGCGAAACTTTCGAATCCTTTACAGGACATTCGGTCTGGTGAAATGGAAATTTTTACCAGACCGGAAAAGATTTTATCAGACCAAAAGCCTGTCTGATGAAAAGTAAAAGTCCACTTTAATAGATTTCCAAGTTAAATCATGTTTTATTCAACAATACAATAAAAATTTTACGTTTTAAACTATATTACAAAAATAACAACTTGTGCCCTTCATACCCCTTCAGCAGATATTTATGCTCTCATTTTCCTCATACCTTTTCGAGCGTGTTTCAGAAGCAGCATTTAATCATTGGATTCCACTAGATTAAGGTATCATCATTACTTAATTTAAAAGGTGCAGCATGTGTATGTTGGGTCCTCTTCCATTATGAAATTTCAGGAGTGAATGTATTGTACCGGCTCAGTTCAGCTTTATCACTGCATAAGGGTTGTGCCAAGTACATACTATTGTTAGGTACCGTAAAAACTTGTGTAATCTGTGCACTTTCTTAAGGGAATTTAAAATCCAAAAGTGGGGGTGCATAAATTACACTGATATAGATGTGTGTCAAGTTTTTTCAGTGAAAGATTGAAAAATCTGAAGGACACCGTTGGATATCTGTTGGAAAGTCAGGATTATGTCCCTGCAGACGATGCAAGCAGATTCATTTTTAAAACATAATCTTACATAATAATAATAATTAGTTTGTGTTGGGACCAATTTCTAAATGAAATAAATTTTCTGAAGGCATATGTTATTCTTAGAAGGAAAATCAAGGTCTCATTTGTGTCATTTAACCAGAAAAGTACCTTAAAACAGCATCATTTGCTTTTGGTGCTCGTCTGCTCAATTTTGCCATCGCCATTCAACTAATTATAGGAATCTCAACATGGTACAACATGAAACATTTTCTGTAATTGTTTTAACCTTAACAGTTTAGATTATCAAACAATAACATATTTATTTAAAGGCCCAATATACTTAACTTCAGGGAAATTTTCATGATTCTGAAAAATTCTGAAAAAAAATCCAGTTGATTACCATGCAAAAATAAGCCTAAAACGAAGTAAACCTGAGCGGTAACTAACAAGAAACTCTGGACAAAAAAAATCCAAAGAATTGAAAATAATTCAGGTGGGGCCCCCTTCAACAACAAAACAAAGGTAGAAGATGGTTCGAAATGGACGCGTGTTTACAAATAGCGTGTTTCAACTGCTGCTGTACCGGTAACCGCGAAAAAAATCATCTTGAATATTGCTGATATCAGTTAATCTTAACTAAATCTATAAATATAATAAGCTATTAGGCTTGATTCTCGCTTCCAGTTTTGCCGAAAGTTACGTATATTGGGCCTTTAATATCAAGATTTTTTACTTAGCACATGAGTCCCATAGTTATATTCTTATAAAAAATATTTCTTATGTTTTCTTGCGAATCGGCATGGAACCGGGAGCAGGATAGTGGTCACATGATTCGAAAAAAAATGATGTTATTGCTCGTTTAAAAATAGAACCAGAAGCGCAAATGTCGGGGTTAGCCGCGGTAAACAAATAAAAGTCACAAGACTAGACACGAAAGAAGCTGAAAGAGACTGTTGAAAGATCGGAACATCTGATCATCAAATAGAAATACGACACCATCAAAGAAGACGAAGAGCATGGTTTGACGGACGAAGTGTGGTTGAGTTAACAGTGCTCTCGGAAAACAAAAACGTTCAGCTGATACGTATACGTTCTTCATTCACGTACACTGTAAGATTATGTTCGGTAAAGCTTGTTTCAGTTATTAATAATAATAATAAAAGAGCTATGAAAATATTTATGTACTGTATTTGTGTTGTTATTTATGAATTACATGGGAATTGACGATGAGTTATTTATGATTGATGTCGCGGTGTAATTTCGACCAGGCCAGAGTTGAGACGGCTGCTCGGCATACAAAGTTTATCTGACAAGTAATTAGGTAAACAAAACATATAACACACCTATAAAATCAAACACAGACATTTTATTTCACTCTTGTGGTCATCTAAAGCAATAGTTGATCTTATAGTTTAGGAAAAAATCAGGTATTGATATTGCTGATAAATATTCTGTTAAAAGGGGTGATTTTTAGGGTGCGTAAATTACACTGTTGCATAGATTACACGAGTGTTTAAGGTATTAAAACTGGAAGGTGAGAAAAACCAATGTAATGGAGAAAGGGTTGAAGGCTGTTGAGTAATCTTGAGGTTTCGTCTGTTTCCAGGTAACCGTCTGCAGTGCCTCTTCAAACATATTGACAGAGACGATCCTGAGGCTGCATTCTACTTCTTCATCAAAGTAGAAGGTGACGACCGCCAATATGTCGGTAGGTGTGAATTCTGTAACCATTAGTTTGACAAATCTGTGGAAGAATGTTAGACAAATATGCTTTAACCGCAATATACTGCCACTTTAATAATTTAGTTACGATGCAGGGCTTTATCACCCCTCTTTTAAGGTCCGGTAAACGGACCCATTCCCAATGAAGAAAAAAGTGATTTTTCCCAAATTTCCTATTAAAAATTCCCAATTCAGACTTGAAAAAAAATGGTGAATTTACATGCATGAGAAGCTTCTTGTGACATAATTAACTTTAATAATAAACAAGAAAAGATGGGCTGTAAATGTCATGAGTACTGACAAGTGCTTTAAATAGTTATTTAGAAAAGAAATAATGTATTTACAATAATGTAGTTGTTATAATAGTTTTGTCAAAATAGCTGTTATGTCGATTAATTTTTCCCAATTTGATCTCGGGGTCCGATTCCCAAAACCCCCTGATAAAGCCCTGCGATGTATTGGTTTATGTTTCAAAAATGAAAAAAAATTGAGTTTGAAGTAGGGCCGAAACTGATAACCGAGAACCAGGTTCCGGTTCAGTTACACGTTCTATTCGATTAGCAGATATTTAGTCTGAGATTCTGAACGATCCATATCTTTAGTTTCAGATTGTGAACCACCTGTACCTGAATTGGAAGTGCTAGCGGAGAAACTGAACAAAACCAACAATTTGCGATCGTTTATTGTGTGCATGAGGAAGCGATTCCAGCAGCTCGTACAGGATCAGAAAAGTCAAAGACAAACAAGCGAGCAGGCACCAAAGTGAATTTTATCATCACCAATCGTTTGGTTTTACACAGGGGACAGAAAACATTCTGATGTTTTAACTACATTGAGGACATATTTATATGCAGATGAATTGAACTTTTGGCTTGTACAGTTTTAACAAGTTTGAAGCTACATGTATATTTAAGCCCCACCTTGAGATTGTGAACTGCTAATAAATGACCTTTCAATCTGTGAGGAAAATAACTGTTATTGCTATTTCTACCTTACACCATTTGTCATGATGTCATGAACTTGGAAAAGCCCAGTGGCACAATATGGAGAAGGCAACTCAACTGTTGATTTTCAATATTTGCTTTGTATTTATCATGATATATAGAGTAGTTTTGTCTCACCTTCAACGATAGTTGAGAAAAGCGAGACTAAATTATTGCTTTTCCGGCGATGGCAACATCAACATATTGTTATCTGATTGAATTGAAATAAGGTTACATTACTTGAACTATCTAACTGAACACTTAACTCTAATTCATACTTGCCAACCCTCCCTATTTAGGAGGGAGACTCCCGAGTTTGGACCCTTAAATGTTACATTTTCAATTTTGGAATTTGCTTAACTGCATGTTCCTATTTTGATCTGATGATTTCATCGGAAAGAATTCAAAAGAAGTCATTTAAAAGTGCTATTTTTCCTCTGAATGTACATGTTTACATATTGTTTAGGTTTTCAATTCTGAGCACGTGTAATCTCCCTCATGGAAATTTTAAAAATTGGCAAGTATGCTTATTTGGAGGAAACTTGTTCACAGGTTTTGTATTTTTTGGGGTAAAAACTCAGATTTTTGGTGGATTTTGGAAATTAACATTACAGTTCAATTTTCAGTGTTATTGTGATGCGATTATTAGGTCATCTGACCTGAATGGTCAGGATGAACTATAGCCATCTTGCACTGTCCATCGCCATGCGCTGTGTGTAAACTTTCCATTAAAAGGTACTGATATTATACATGTTGCATGCTGGGATGGATGGGCTACCAAGTTTGTTAAAATGAATGACCTTGACCTTCTTTCAAGGTCTCAGAGGTCAAATATGTTAAAATCTTTTAAGGATCTTCTTCTCTATAACTGAAAGGCCCAGGGTTCTGATATTTGGCCTGTAGTTTTCTTGATTGAAGGGCTACCTGGTTTATTCAAATGAATGACCTTGACCCATGTTCAAGGTCAAAGTGGTTAATATTTGATATCATATCATTGTGGTGATAATGTGGTATCTGTCATACCTCTAGAGGGTGATAGGAGCTTTTACCCTGACCCAGGTTGACAGAACTCTTGGAATATGTGAAACAAAAGCTTTGAACACTTTTGGCGAGAAACAAAACATCTTATCTGTTGGCATAGTCTGAACACCACAAGGCTCATGCTATTTCAATCAAACAGATAAAACAGAGTCTTGTGGGGTCCAGACCATGCCAAGAGATAAGATATTCTGAATTTCTCGTGGGTTTCCAACGATAATCTCTCGGGTAAGATTTTAGAATTAACTCTTCAGAGTTACGGGCTGAACTTTTAAGAATCTTCTTCCCCTTGCTTTTAATTTCTCTGTCTTATCCCTAAAGTAATTATATAAGGTAACATGTTATCTAAGAGAAAATTTTTGTTATGTATATAAAGACTCATGGTTGTTGATGTGGCTGTGAATGTACAAAAACTTAAACGACAAATTTCATCAATCTTTGAATTAGAAGAGTAAAAAATCAAGCCCTGAGATCATGAAACAATCTTAGACTTATATTTTTGCTTAGCCAATCACGTTTGACGTTACTGTTTGTAACACAATCAATGATTGGCTAAGCTAAAACTTAAGACAGATTTTGATTTAAGATCGTTTCATTATCCTGGGACCAGATCAGATGTGTCTTCAGGGATGAATGAATAGAAGGTTTACATGTGGTATCTATGAATGTTGTTTCAGGGGAAAATCTTAATTTCCAGTACCATGGCAACTGCAGAACATGAAAGAAAGTACCATAAAAACTTGTGTAATCTGCGCACTTTTTTAAGAGAAATTAAAATTTAAAAGTTGGGGGTGCGTAAATTACAATGATATCTATGTGTGTCAAGTTTTTTTTCAATGAAAGTTCTGAAAGACGCCGTCATGTTGGAAAGTCGATTGCACAAGTTTTTACGGTACTTTGGAAAGATTTCATGAGAATGATGTCCATGCAGATTGTATGTGTAACACATCACTCACAGTCTTACGTAAATTCAGTATAGTACTTTGATCAGTACTTCCATGGAACTGCTTATGCAGTGGTGTTTGATGAATTTAAACATAATACTAAATTCATTTTGGAAACATTTTTTGAGATATACATATTGTCATTGTTTTTTATTTGAACCAGACATAGTTCAATCATGTACCCCAGTACATTTTTTCATAAATGTTTCAAAAGTAGCTTAATACATATACAATGTACTATGATATGTACTTTTAAGAAATTGTAACACTTCAATATACATTTGGTGAAATGGCCTGTACTCTGCTGATTCTAGATCTTGTTATTATATGAAAAAGAAGTTTTAATAATGAAATAAAAAATAAAAATATTATTCAAAACAGTATCATCTTGTTAATAAGCAGCTATATGTCACCTTGCCCAGCTTATGCAAATTAAGTTTTTACCTTAGTCCTTGGCGCTTATTTTTTTATCAATTTTCATGCGTCCGTTAAATTTGATGGAACAAATTACAGTATGGCATTGTCTGTCCGTTAGTCTAATATACATTTGTCCAGAGATCGCCCCACACATTTTCAACCAATCTCTTTTAAACTTTGAACATGTTAACTACATTGTGATGTTGTGTTTTACTTAACATCTGTTCGATTCAACGATATTTGGGAGTTATTGCCCCTTTCATATTTCACAATCTAATTCTTGTCCTGAGATCTCCTCCCTGTCTTTCAAACTTTGTTCATTTATTCACAATGACATGTTTTGTTTTGCTGAACATTGGTTCGATTCAACGACATATGGTAGAGTTATTGCCCTTTACGTATTTCACAATCTAAAAATATTGTCCCGAGATCTCCTCCCAGTTTTCAACCAATCTCATTCAAACTTTGTACATTAGTTCACAATGACATGAAGTTGTGTTTTTCTGAACATTGATTTGATTAAATGTTATTTGGGAGAGTTATTGCCCCTACATATTTCACAATCTTGATATTGTCAGGATATCTGTTCCCACAGTTTTCAACAAATTTCTTTTAAACATAATTGTAGGTTTTAACATATTTACAAAATTTTCAGAGGGAAAATATTACAACTACTGGGTATTAGAGAAATACATGAAAATGCTAACATAAGCAATATTGCTAATAAATTATTAAAAATGAGCAGAAATAAGTTCAGTTATTATACCTTCAATTAAAATTAGAATTTTGAACAAATTTAAACAGTTTCACAGATATGGCTAAAATCAGAATACTGGATATAAACAGTACATGCTTTTATTTTATATTTACCATAGGGACCTAATTTCTTAGTTGAACTTGAAAACAGTTGAGCTACTCATTCATTTACCAAACTTATAATTTATACAGATAGGCTTCTAGGATTGGTCTTTTAGTTTGTCCCTGTCCTTAGGATCTTTTTGGATAATATTTTACCACAATAACTTAAATACCAATGTATCCAGGTGAGCAATACAGGCCCTCTGGGCCTCTTGTTCTGTAAATGCGGATATAATTAAGTGTCCAAATTCTCCCATCCGTATTTTTTATAGGAGAAAATATGATAATCTGCATGAGGTACCTGTAAGATGACTTGTTTTTTTTTAGGAAAACAATAAGAAACAAGGAGTTATAAGACTTTCAAACGTTTTAATGACTGTTATATATTGTAGACGACAATCATTCTCCTGACTTGGACAGGTTGGCAGAGGCCCAAAAGTGGGGGGTGGGCTTATTACCGAGCATGTGCTTTCCTTGTGACATTTCAAATGAACAAATTAAACATCACTGCATGGGCCTATACAGGTGCATCGGCAAACATTGATATTATGCTTACAATCCAAACATCAAATAAAAGTTTATTACAAGAGACTACTTATAATATAATTGATGTCTTTCTTTTCATAACTTTTAAGTTTCAAATATTAAGATTTTTCATTGTAAAGAATTTAGATATATGATCAACTGTTTCTAAAATAAATTGTCGGATAGTTATATAGCCTATATGTGGGAAGGTATAGAGATCAGGGGTACATTCGCGCTACCGGTTAAACTAGTTGAACCAGTTGAACCTGGAGCGAAAACACCAGGAACAGATTTGAACCGAGGCTGACCTGTGGAAAATCTGGCACGTGTGGTTTGAGGGGTCTAGACGAACCTGGCCGAAACTAAATTGCTGACTATTGCTAGTTTGTGTTCTTTAT
The DNA here is from genome assembly GCA_947623455.1 of Mimachlamys varia. Taxonomy (NCBI): domain Eukaryota; kingdom Metazoa; phylum Mollusca; class Bivalvia; order Pectinida; family Pectinidae; genus Mimachlamys; species Mimachlamys varia. Next base: position 35,987,127 of record OX392538.1, on the reverse strand, counting down.
TTCCTAAACAATGTCATTCCAGATGAAGATGTAAAAACATGTTATATTAATTAGGTGGACGTGTGAAATAACGGCATTTTATTACTAATATGTCATTGATTTCTGCTCCGAAACTGTGGATTTTTAGCTCTGCCTATGGTTCGGTCCAAGTGCGTTCGTTTATCGTGGTTTATTTCTGTGCCTCCTGTGCCGGTTCAACCGGTAGCGCGAATGTACCCATAGTTAAACCTAGGTTCGAATGAAGTACTTTAGTGTTGAGTGCGTGTTAAAAGTAAAATATTTCGTCACGTGACCAGCAATTGTTGATGACGTCAAGAACAGGATTGACCTTGGGACACCGGTAACCCGTACAGCGAAAACTGAAGATGTCTCTATTTCGCACAGTTGCAACTAATGTCTTGCGCCAAAACAAGGTGAGTATTTAGTATAACCAAGATAATGTCTCGCGATATGTTAGATTCATTTGTACAAAACGTCAGAAATACACTAGGTTAAAGTGTGGAACATGAATCCCGAGTTACCCATGGACCGCTTTCGTTCTGCTCGATCTTGTCACGTTGACATGCTCTAGTTGGCTCACCGCTATATATCATTGAGATGAATCTATAGGTCTAATATTTTTGAACGAATGATATTTTTGTTGGATGAGTCACGTGGGAAGTAAATTAGCAATGCCTATATACTTGCTGTTTAGTGATCCGAATGGTACATGTAGACTAGCATAAATATCGACATGATGTACTAATATTGAATCGAGAGAATGGCCCCTCTTAATTTTGATATTAACCGAAAATGGCCCACTGCTCTCACATTCCATGATAATCCCACAACTTGTGTGATGAAATATGTCCTATGCCTAATTCTTTGTAATTAACAAATACGTCTACTTAACACCACAGTCCAGACACTCGCCCAAACAATCATACCAGATTCTTCACTGCAGAACTGACTGCTGTAAATTCTCCTTTTTTTCCCAAAGAACTGTGCCAGAATGGAATAAATTACCACCTGACTTAGTATCCTCTGACACACTGAATATATTCAAATCAAACCTTCAATCCTAAAACAGGGGTCAATCTAGGTCTTTTTTACTACCGTTTATGGGTAGTTCCCCTAGAATTCCCCCCCCCCCCTCAGAATTGTGTTAAATTTACTGAATATTGTATTTTCCTTCATTTTTGATGTCAATATCTACCCAAATCCTCAAGATGTGATTTTTTTCTGATTATCCTTTGCTGTTTTCAGTTGAAAAATGTGCTTTAAAGTTTTAAAATTGTAACTTTGTGATTATTAAAAATTCCCTTATGCTTTGAGGAGCTGTTTTTCCCCTCACGTAAAAAAGGGTAGTTTCCCCTTAATCCTAGATTAACCCCTGTAAAATAACTAACTACCAAACTGCATTGCACACCCTCTCACACTATATCGACATAACCTTCAACCCGATGAAGTACGTAGGTTGATTACTTGATAGAAGTAGTAGAAGTAAAATGACTGCATGGTTGCATTGAAAGCCAACATCTAAGTATATCTTCAAGAAAGGGAGGCAAAGAAAGATAGACCTGTACAGCTTATAATGTTACATGCGTCTCTTAGCAACTTACTAGAACACATTATCTGTAGACATAGTATGCTTAAATTCCAAATATACGTAACTTCAGGAAATTTTTTGGGATTCTGTAAAATTATGAAAAAAAATCCAGTTGATAACCATGCAAAAATAAGCCTAAAACGAAGTTAAACTGAGCGGTAACTAACAAGAATCTGTTGACAAAAAAATCCAAAGAATTGAAAATAGTTCAGGTGTGGCCCACTTCAACAACAAAGCCGTAGGTAGAAGACAGTTCGAAATGGACGCGTGTTTACAAATAACGTGTTTCAACTGCTGCTGTACTGGTAACCACGCAAGATTTCATCTTGAATATTGCTGATATCAGTTAATCTTAACTAAATCTGATAATATAAGAAGTTATAAGACCTGATTTTCGCTTCAAGTTTTGCCAAAAGTTACGTATATTGGGCCTTTAAACATCTGTAGAGAAACAGAATTTTAACATTAAACCATGGCTTTAGATGTGGCTATTCTTGCATCACTCAACCACTTGTCACCATCCACAAGCTGCTACAATCATTTGACCAATTAAGGGAAACAAGTTGACCTAGCGATCATGGACTTCTCAAAAGGCTCTGATACAATACCCAATGGCAGGCTCCTCCACAAATTAGATAGTTATGGAGTAAGAGGTACTCTCTATGCATATATTATAGCTGAAAATATTCCTTACAGAAAGGAAAATGCGCATACATACACTAGGGGAATTATCGGAGGAAACAACAGTGGATGTACCACAAGTGACAAGGGACGGTCTTAGGACCTGTACTTTTCCTATGTCATATAAACGACTTCCCTAGTGCTGAAAGATGGGTGGAACACATCAACAAGACCTGTAAGAATGCTAGTTCAACTCTGGGATTTCTGCGTAGGAACTTGCAGCACTGCCCAAGGAAATGTTGTAAAACCAATTAAGTACCATCAGTTATGGAATATGGGGGCATAGTATGGGACCCATATACGAAACAAGACATAGCAGAGCTAAAGAACACCGGAAGGAAAGGGGCAAGATTCATCCAAAAAGACTACAAATCAAGAGAAGAAGGTCTGAGCAAAATGCTTAGGGACTTTTAACTTACAAATACTAGAAAACATGAGATGAGAACAACTTCTGATTTTTTACGAAGTGGTTGAAGGGCAAATACCAGCTAAACCTGCATCATCTTGTATAAACTCTAGCAAATAATATGGTATCCAGATCAGTTAGGAACGACTACAGAGCAGTAGAATTGACATTTAGTTGGCAAGAAATAACACTGAACACTCGACCATGGTTCGGTTAAGAGTACTAGCCAGGTAGCAAATCCAAGTACTGGAAAACCATCCCAAAATGTAGGTCAATATTTATTGATTTGCTTGACAGAAATGAGGTCAGATTGCTTTTGACAGACTTTGAAAACACTCCTACTCATGACCACTATACACTTCCTATAGGATTCATGATAAACTTTGTATACACACAGGGATAATTCTGATTCTTAAAACCTATAGGAGAATTTGAGGGATTTCATGGGATCAGCAAAATATCTGAGATTTTCTAAATAAAGTAACACAATTTTTGATAAGATTTTCAGGAAAAATATGGGTAAAAATCCCCATATCTTGCTCCAAAGTGATCCCTTTACTGACGTTCTGTTGAACAAAGCAACTTTCCATTTCACCACAAGCTCTTGTGTGGTGTTAAGACCGAAAGTGATGCGCAGGAATACATGCGCATAGCATTGACAACACGCAAGTTGAAAATGAAAGTACAAAAATTTTCCAGTTGGAATTTAAGGCTTGCGATATAAACTAATAAAGCCAATTCATAATTTTTTTGAGAAATTGTTACATTTAACAGCTATTTTTACAAGTAAGTTTTAAGTTACATTTGTTTATATGCATTTAGTGAAATATGAAAACTAAAGCATCGTTTTTGTCAAAATTTTAGGGGACACAAAAAACCTAATTATCCGGTTTCAGTTCGGTTATGACCAGACAGTTATTTTATTGACATTATTTCCAACCGTTGCAGTCCTACTGAACAATTTTTGTTATGGTCAATCCTACTTTGCGAGAACAGCAGCTGAATGAAACAAACTAGATGACAGTACAGTAAATAGCTTAAGTCTGCTAACATTCAAGGCAGCTATTTTATCCAGTAAAGACTGATGCGCCCTCCCCCCCTGCATTGGATAATTCTAACTCTCAAAACCTATGGGAGAATTTATAAAATATGGGTAAAAATCCCCAAATCTCGCCCCAAAGTGATCCCTCCTGCGTCATATAATAGCCCACAAGGAAATCTATGACGTATAAATACAGATACAGAGAATATAATACACTTAATAGTTGATACAATACATGATTAGGCTTATCGTTGGATACCCACGATTGATTGCACTACACAACTACTATAATGTCAGTTTATATAGAACATTTGGAGTGACATATCACATGTATAATCAGGGGTCAATCTAGGCCTTTTTTACTATCGTTTATGGGTAGTTTCCCCTCAGAATTGTTTTCCTTTTTTCCCTTCAGAATTGTGTTAAATTTACTGAAATGTTGCATTTTCCTTCATTTTTGATGTCAATATCTACCCAAATTCTTCAGTTTTGTTTTCTTCTGATTATCCTTTGCTGTTTTCAGTTGAAAAATATCCTTTAAAGTTTAAAAAATGAAACTTTGTGATAATTAAAAATTCCCCTTTGAAGAGCTTTTTTCCTCCCTAAAGTACAAAAGGGTAGTTTCCCCTTAATCCTAGATTAACCCTGATAATATATACATGTTACAATTTATTTGTCCGTACTGTCGCTATTACTATCGCCACCCTCGCATATCACATGTATATATATATACGGTGTACCCATGACCTACCGCCACCCTCACATATCACCACCTTAACCTCCAGAACAGATTTTCCTCTTCTATACACTGATATAATTCCCTTGTTAAGTTCCCCACTCTCGCATATCGCCATCTGCCATATTCTTTAAAATACAAACATCCGAAGCCGCTATATATTTCCCTCGGCGATATCACCATTTTGTTCTGTTTTGGGCGATCAAGGAACTGCATTAGATCATGGTCCAAAGCATTTCGCATAAAGTTTGACAGATAGTAATTGATGACATGCGACAAAAGCAGATCAATGGCTATTTTAGCAGTAAGATTTTTGACAATTTTCATGTCGGGGACATAAGAATTCTTGGATTAAGGGTGCCAACAATGGCAACGAAAATAAATCCCCCATATAAAATTATGATATGACGTACAATAGCACATGTATCTAGAAAACCATTGTTCGCTTTGAAACTTTAATAAAAGACACTATTCCTATTTCCATTTGGGGGAATTGTCCAGAAGCGATGCATACATGTCTTACATTGCATTTGAAAGTTCACGTTAAATTGCAAGACATCATTTTGAAAATTGACCAGTGAAATAATGCTTAAGTCATCTTAATGACCAATCACTCATGCTCTGTGACTAAACTTATTGCATGACCAACTGTCTGATACTCTTAGGAGGTTTTATTCAATGATCCGTAAGCGAGGAAAACATATTGAAAATAACCTGTTTTTTATCAATTTCATTCATTATTTTCTAATTTCAGGCTTTCCTGCCGGCTGTAAGTGTAAGACACTCCTCTTCCACGGTAAGTTTAAAATCTGAAATTTGAAATCTACAAGTGATGGCATATTTAAACAAATACTATAGATTTACAGTTTTCTTAATTTTAAACCAATCACAAATTTTTCAAGGCCTTGTTTAAAGAGTGTATCTAAGATTATATTACGTATACCCTACAGGTAATATTTCCTTATACTTAAAAAAAATGTTTGATATGCATTATCAAAATATGACACTACCTGGGTATTTCTTTGATGATTGATTTCTGATTTGGTATGATTTCCAGAAAGTTTTCATTCTCAAATTAGTACTTTCTAATTCTATTAGATTGCTGAAGTCTTGCTTTGACCAAAAAAATCCATTTGATATGCAGGAATCAGGGATAATTCTGACACTCAAAAACTTTGGGAGAATTTGAGGGATTTTATGGGATTAGCAAAATATCTATGAGATTTTTCTATATAAAGTAAAACAATTTTGAAGGGTAAAAATCCCAAAATCTCGCCCAAAAGTGATCCCTAAGGAATCAGGTTCTACTTGTGAGTGTCTCAGATATTGATCTGTATGGGCTTGAACCTATGAAATAAAATGAAGCATCTTCCTCTTAGCACAAGAAAGGTTTAAAAAAAAATACAGTTTTCCGCAAATCACATTTGAAACTTACGAACATTAAGTAGGAACAAATGAGTTGAACTGTTGCAGAATACATTTAACAGTTTCTTGAACAGTATGGAATAAATCTCTATTTTCTAGAACATATATATATACATCATGTACATGTAGACAGTAAAACACGTTTATAACAAATCTCTAGGGACCAAGGAAATTAGTTGATTATAGGCATAGTTAGTTAAACATGTTTCTACCACAATACCCCGAGTTATTCCACTCTCAGATCATTGTATAAACATGCTTACTGTTGGATAAATATATGTTATGTACCACTAGTGGAATTTGACCCTCCGGACTTTTGATTGGTTGAGAAGTTGAACTTTGACCGGAAATCACAATTGTTGACGTTGTCATCAATTGTCGACGAAGTCACAACTTGGCGGGATTATATGCGAGATGCGTTTTCGTGCAAATAGTCAGCGCTTATTTTTTAAAAGTTACAAAAGACACGAGCTTTAGCGAGTGTCTTTTGCAACTTTTAAAAAATAACTAACTCAAGTGAAATAAATTCCATATCCAACAACCACTCGTTGTGTAACCTCTATATAACATTCAGATGATAGGTCACTGGGAGGGGAATAAAAAACACAAAGTTATTACCATGAATTCATTGTAAGCATGTTTGTTATAAACATTTAATGTATTGAACAAACAAAAAAAAAAATCTTATCAATGATATTGAACATCTTTTATTTAGAATCTGAAAGATGTCCTAGCAGAGGTCATTCCAGAAAAACAGAAGGAGGTGGTGGAACTGAGGAAACAGTATGGTGACAAAGTGGTTGGAGAGGTCACCCTCAACATGGTTAGTACGCCTGGGATTATAATGGTCTCAGAACGGTGACATTGGTGACTCGATCTTACATTTATGAAAAATCATAATTGTACAGTTAGAAAATTGACACAGAACTGTGAGACTTGTAACTAACTCAATTTCAACATTCATGGAAAATCGCTCTCAATATGATAAATATACATGTAAATGGCGCAATAGAGAGGCTTGATTTTCAATCAGACATTTGTGGAAACTCGCCTTCAGCTTTGTGTAAAAATATTATCATGTTTATCACACAGAAAGAGATACCAGTATATTTGTTAATATTATTGTTGGATGTTTGTACCTGAATACATTTCATTCTTTACTAGTATTTCAACGATTTTTGTGTTTTTGGAATAAAAACCTAAAATTTCTGGACTTAGAAGAAAAATCAATGTTTTTCACAAAGTATAAAGGCTAGAGTAGCCACATTTAGATAATATGTGTATCATGAGATGTGTCACCACACATCTCATCATACACATATTATCTAAGTACCTGCATAAAAAGCATATGATAATAACAAAGCGGGACAGGCGACACATGTATATATAATTTGAGTAATTCTTGTGCATACTTGCCTATACTTTTGAAAGTTGACAGTTCAAGATTAAAGGCCCAATAGTACGTAACTTCAGGGAAATTTTCGTGATTCTGAAAAATTCTGAAAAAAATTCAGTCGATTACCAGGCAAAAATAAGCCTAAAAAGAAGTAAACGCGAGCGGTAACTAACAAGAAACTTTTGACAAAAAAATCCAAAGAATTGAAAATAATTCAGGTGGGGCCCACTTCAACAACAAACCGAAGGTAGAAGACGGTTCGAAATGGAAGCGTGTTTACAAATAGTGTGTTTCAACTGCTGCTGTAACGGTAACGCGAAAGAATTCATCTTGAATATTGCAGGATACATTTAATCTTGACTTAATCTATAAATATGATAAGTTATTAGGCTTGATTTTCGCTTCAAGTTTTGCCGAAAGTTACGTATATTGGGCCTTTAAGCGTAACACAGTAAAATTAATTGGTTTATTTTTGTGATTCAGATCTATGGAGGCATGCGTGGCATCAAGGGTCTAGCCACTGAAACCTCTGTCCTTGATCCTGATGAGGGAATCCGTTTCCGTACGTATAGCATACCAGAATGTCAAAAAATCCTGCCCAAGGGTAATGGTGGTAAGGGAGAGCAGCCCCTCCCAGAAGGCCTGTTCTGGCTACTTCTCACAGGAAAGGTCCCCACACAGGCTCAAGCGGATGCTGTCACAAAGGTTTGCAAAAGAAAATAACTTTATAATATATTTCAAACATTCAAATGACTTAGAAAATATGGAAAGGTCTAGAGACATTAAATTTTGCTGATGGCTTTCTTTTTAAAAATTCAAGATTCAATCATGTCGGCACTATAGATTCAATTTGGTTGTAAACACATGTAATAGTAACGAAGATTCAGAATTCTTTTTCATGATCGATGCTTGCGAATATTGAATGAACTGTTTCTCTTCTTCTCGTAGGAATGGAACGAACGTGCAGCCCTCCCAATCCACGTGACAAACATGCTGAACAACTTCCCCGCCATTCTTCACCCCATGGCACAGTTCAGTGCTGCCATCACAGCGCTCAGCAGTGATAGCAAATTTGCAAAAGCCTATGCGGAGGGTGCTAAAAAGACTTCATACTGGGAGGTAGATAAATATCTAATTCAGTCATGAAGACTCCTTTGAACTCTTCCAGTTCAAAGATTGGAATAGTCCATTATGAAAGGAGGGGTGCCAATTTGGGCCTTTCGGTGATAAGGCGAATATTTAGCAGGAAGATATTTAAGGTCATCATTATATAATATTATGCCCCAATCATCCAATTTTGTGTTGGCTCATATTGGGTTCAAAGTGGGAGCATGTCAAACGGAAATGTTGTTGAAGTTCTCACAGACTGAATATTGTAGTAAAATTTCTAGTTTGTTCAGTTTTTGGTATGTAAGTAACAGATTTTAAGATAAAAATTGAAAAATTATAATAGTAAAAAATGCATGACATGACCCCTCTTGGGGCCCCAACACAAGGCCCCCATGCTTGATCAGCAAGTTGAAAAGTGAAGTATATATATGATATCCATGAAGTGGTAATAATTGTTTTCATTTGAAAGTTTTTTTCTTAATTTCATCAAAGTATTTGATATCAAAATAGACCAGTTGGAAGTTATGTGACCTTTACCTACTTTATCTGCTTTTTACTGATCATTTCTACTAAAATCTTAAAATCAGCTACTAAAAAATCTTAATTTTGCATCCTCCCAACTTTTTAGCAACACCCACTCAATATGAGCCCACAAAAAATCAGATGTTTTGAACAAAATACTTTATGCAGCTGACCTTAAAATATCCTCCTGCATTCTGTTAGCCTTATCACTGGTAGGTCACAGAAATTTCCCAATTTGGTACCCCCACCCCTTTCAGCTTGTTAAAGAAAAGACATCTTGACTTTTTTATGTTCTGTTAAGATTCTACATAAAATCAAAATGAAAAATATGATTATGAAATTAAATCTTTTAATCAAATTGCAATTTAAACTGGCTTTCTAGGCAGAAAGATAACATTGACCAATTAAATCCTGTTTGCAACATTATATAAAACTATTAAAAAAATTGATATTATTTGATGTACATTTAATTTGGCTACAGTTGGTATACTTGGATGACTTCAAATAATAGTGTTAAATAACATATGGAATCGGGATGATATGTAATGCATGTAGACAGCGCGAATATGATAATACGTATCACACCTTTGATAATAAGAATTTACTATACATGAATGGAGTTGTCTGTCTTTTAAGTTATGTGGTTAAGCCTTGGCCGGCTGAGGGAGCATACTAGTAACCAGGTTTATTAGAGAAAAAAAAATTATTAATGGAAAATCATACAATTTTTCTAAAAAATGAATAATTTTCAATAATAATTTAAAATAAATGTGTTATCTCCCATTGCCAGTATGTTTACGAGGACTCAATGGACATGATTGCCAAGCTGCCGACTGTGGCCGCCCTCATCTACAGAAATCTGTACCGCGATGGTACTGCTGTAGGCACAATAGACCCGAACAAAGACTGGAGCTGGAACTTCACCTCCATGCTGGGATTCGAGAACGAGGACTTCACCGAACTTATGAGGATGTATCTTTCAATTCACAGGTCAGTTGTTCTAGCAATGGAGAAGTATCGGGTTTACATTTTGTTTTGACCTTGAGAGTCCTTTGGACCACCTTGATTGAAAATGGAGGTTTCAAGATAAATATTTGGGCTCTTAGTAAGTTATTATTTTTAGTTTTATTACAAAATTATTACCAGTATATACCAAACTAAATACTAAATCATAAAAATTCGGGGATTGTAATTATTTAACTCTTTCAGTACTTCGTTCCCTTTCCGGCTTCCGTACCGGAAGTCATTACTAGGCTCGCCCCCAGGCATTTTTTCAAAATGGCAGATTACCATCTAGATTGTTGATGTGTTGTTTTTCGTTGCGAAAAAAATCAGGTTAGTGCAATCCCCTAGCGTTGTTAAGTAGATATTTTTAACATGATATTCAGAGGTTGATTTTGAGACTGCGATGCACTGCAGATAGCTACGTGTAATATATCTGATAAAAATAGATATCGAACGTTACCGTTGAGATAGAGTGGCTATCGCCAGTAACTAGGTCACGATCAGCTGATTTTGTCTTCCGAGTCGACCAGCCTTTGTTTATTGTTAATAAAATAATTGTTTTGGAAATCTTGGGAATCATTTATATGTCATTTTATTGGATAATTACATGTGTCGTCTGCTTATTGTAACTAATCAGCATTTAGATAACGTAAACATAGCGTGTCGACTGTAGTCGACAACGGGGAAGAGGGAGTACATTTCTTTGTCGACTGTAGTCGACAGCGGGGAGGAGGGAGCACATTTATTTGTCGACTATAGTCGACAGCGGTACGGAAAGAGTTAAGTTGTCACTTTGAGAAGCCATGAGTAAATAGGTCAGACAACCTTACTGCCAGCCATATACAAAAATAAATACTAAATAATAAAAAATTGGAGATTGGTCACTCCTGTGTGTATTTCTGAATATACCTATAAGCCTAAAGAATTTTTGCTAACAAAAGAACATATCTGTATGAGGAAATTGAATTGATACCACAAAAAATTATTTTTTGAGATGTCATGGGTACACAGGTCTGTCAACCTTCCATGGGGAATTGAGATATTTGAACCAGGATCCTGCATAATGTAAAACTCTAGCCTGCACTACACTGGAGCACAGGGCTTTAGACACAGGGCTAGCAAAAATTTCTAATTTCAGGCTACAATGTAGAATTTTAATGAAGATGTTGTGTTGAATACAGTTTTACAAAAAGGAAAGAATAGTGAATAAGTCAATTCAGAAAGTCACCGATTACCACTGCACATAGCGCTTAGCTACTACATTTTGACTGCTGGTTCCACACTTAGAATCGCCTTTTGTACTTCAAGACTAAGTTGTATATTTTGGCTGCAAGCTCTACTATCAGGATGCAGCATGTTCCTGAAACATCTTTATTCTTTGCCTGTCAGCTGCCACTGACTGAATATGCTCACCTGTGCTTACAATCTGTGTCTTTGGCAGTAGCAGATAGTTCTACCATTTCACTAAGAGATGTTCAGTGATCAATTAAAATTTATTTCCATGGGTCCTTTTTGTAAATATTGCAGAAAAATATGGGTCCCACAATGTTAAATTGAAGTATTTCCAGAATTTCTATGAGTCCTTTCATAATTGTATGAGTACTGGACTCGGGACTCGTAGTAGATTGATCACTGATGTTGCCACTCGCGATTCCTTTGGCTTCTTTCTATGAAATGGGAATGCAAGGTTCTAAGTATTGCTGTTTCACAATGGTTGTTGAAACTGATCTACATTTAACAGTTCATTTTTGTCCATTTTTGATATTTTCTGTTTATGTCTTATGATTTCATCCAGTTGGAAACTTGAAAAGATTTATTATTATAAACAGGATTTACACAAGAAATTTAATAATTTCAATGTGCAACTTCTTTCAATTGGACACGGTCACCAGAGATAGAATTTAACTGGATTCACATGAAATTTTAAAGCGAAAAATCAACTTATGAAATTGATTGTGCCGAGACATAACAGTTTAGGAAAACAAATTTAAAAGGAAGATATTTAATCAGGGTGTTTCCTGGGACCCTAAAATTCCATACATTTCGGAGTTCATGGACTTGCATCACTTATAATATACTTATTACATATCAATTTTTGGAGTCTGTTTGGCAATTAAAGTACAGTCAAACTTCAATGTTTCGAACTTTGCTGGACTGTTGTGAAAACTAAGAAACATCGACTCATGAATTTCAAACATCGAACATTGACATGTATATGTATAAATGTACTGTACATAAGATGAACCGATGCGGTGCTAGTGTAACGTAACACAGGTTAAGAAATTGTAGATTCACATTTATAAAGAATAGTATACTAAAATACACACTGTAATTTTTGTAACGTGATAATCTTGTAAGATTTTCGTTTTGTCAACTAAATATTCAAAGCCAGTAAAATTTTCACTTCGATTTATTAGTTGTACTTTTCAATGTTTTCATAACGAACAAAAACTTCGATACATCGAAAAATTCGATTCATAGAAGTTCGATTCATGAAAAGTAAATCAATAGTGTTACATAATGAAAAAAATCTGACTTTGTCAAAAGTTTGACATGTCGAGAAATTTGAATGATCGAAGTTTGATAAATCAAGGTTTGACTGTAGTTAAATGCAGGTTTTTGCAAGTCGAGGAAAACCCTGTTTAATATTTTTAAACAGCTAACAGAGCACATTTTGTGTTGTTATCTAAAAAACAATTTTTCTACAGATTCGCATTTCAAGTTCAACTGCACCAAGTAGATAAATATCTGATGTGTTAATTTTCGAATTTCTTGACTTTTTAATGCTGTTTATGAAGTTCATTCAATGGGTGTAGCTAGGGCTTTGTATGTTGGCTATACATTGGAGCAAGGTAAACGATGAGCACCCTTTGATAAAATTATAGTCCTTTTCTTTATACATTTCAAAACATAAGTTGTTTGTGGATTGTGAGTTTTGACGTCTCATTATGTTTGATTAATGCATTGCAAGAAATGCATGTTCAGCTAGAATACTGTAGGCCAGAAAAAAATATGAGTTTCCCATAACATGTTGGAAAAATGAATAGATTGTTAGGCAATTTTTTGTATTATGCCACGTCATGCAATGGGGGGGAGAGGGGGGGGGGATTAAGAGTTACCCATGTCCGTCCTGTCCCGTCCCATGGTAATGTAACCAGCTTATTACTTACTACTGATCCGATTGTCATCAGACTTCACATACATACTAAGCATGAAGAACTTATTTCATATGAGTTAAGGGGGCATTTATGTCTCGCAGACATTTCTAGTCAAGATACATGCACCATACATGGCATTTTGTTTTGTTTTTTGTTTTTTTGCTTTCCAAGACAACAATGCTACATTATATAATAATTTGGATGTTTTTATTTCAAGCAAGCTTTGTTTCCTGTTACAGGAACTATGTTTACACTTGCATGTTTTGTTGACTTTCCAGTGATCACGAGGGTGGCAACGTCAGCGCACACACGACACATTTAGTAGGCAGCGCTTTGTCAGACCCCTACCTCAGCTTCGCTGCTGGCATGAACGGTTTGGCTGGACCCCTTCATGGCCTTGCCAATCAGGTGGGTCCCTGCATCATAATAATAGCAGTCATATTTCTTGTTGCAGTGTTAGCTTGTTTCTTGTTGCAGTGTTAGCTTGACTGCTTTCCATAACTTGTTTTACTCTGTTCACCCCTGAAGGTAGATTTGAACTCTTAAAAATTCAAACTGTGTCCTAGTTGTATTTTATATTGTCTTACAAGCTTGCCATGTTGGAAGTCCTGTATAAAAAGAGTTTAAGAATTCAGAAAAGTACAATAAAAATCATTCGTTTTATTTCAAAATACCATAATGTTATCTTATGAAAGTTCTGAATTTAGACATATAACTTTTTCCCTGTCAGAATTAATTCATGTTTGCCATAGTTTTACTGATCCAAAAAGAAATTATGAAATGAGTTAATGTAAGTCATTGAATGTAGAAAGTAACAGGGCGAAAGATGTTATGTTATTAATAGAATCTTTCACTCGTGTCAGTGTAATATGGGATTTATTAAACTTGTTAAATAAATTAATATGTCACAAGCCTTCAGACTCGTGACTTATTAAATTATTCAACTTGTTTAATAAATTTCATATTACATTGACACTGATATAAGATCCTCTTTAAATATGATGTATATATAACTCTTTTATAATGTTATCACATTGCATACTTTTGTTGTACAGGAAGTACTTGTTTGGCTGACAAAGGTTCAGGAAGACTTTGGAGGTGAGGTGTCTGATGAGAAACTCCGTGACTGGGTATGGAATACACTCAAGTCTGGACAGGTAAGAAGATCGTATTTTAGCGTCTACTGTGTGTTACAAAAACTTCATTTTATTTTCTCAGTTTGATATGAAATACAAACCATCTGGTTATACTTGCGTTCATTGCAATTGTAAGTTGTCATATTAATTTTGCTAAAGGTTATATGATTGTTTAAAAACTTGATCATGTCAGTCTTGGTGTATTTATAGAATATATAGTGAGAATTACATTGTTGTGCTGTGACTTCGAAAAATGAACTTTAAATGAAAATGAATTTGGCTGCATGTTAAATTCATCCTGTTGAAAACATTCCATGTTGTTGAATTCATCCTGTTGAAAACTTTCCATGTTGTTGAATTCATCCTCCTGAAAACGTTCCATGTTGTTGAATTCATCCTGTTGAAAACATTCCATGTTGTTGGATTCATCCTCCTGAAAATGTCCATGTTGTTGAATTCATCCTCCTGAAAATGTTCATGTTGTTGAATTCATCCTGTTGAAAACATTTCATGTTGTTGAATTCATCCTGTTGAAAATGTTCATGTTGTTGAATTCACCCCCCTGAAATGTTCCATGTTGTTGAATTCATCCTGTTGAAAACATTCCATGTTGTTGAATTCATCCTGTTGAAAATGTCCATGTTGTTGAATTCATCCTCCTGAAAATGTTCATGTTGTTGAATTCATCCTGTTGAAAACATTTCATGTTGTTGAATTCATCCTGTTGAAAATGTTCATGTTGTTGAATTCATCCGGTTGAAAATGTTCATGTTGTTGAATTCATCCTCCTGAAAATGTTCATGTTGTTGAATTCATCCTCCTGAAATGTTCATGTTGTTGAATTCATCCTGTTGAAAATGTTCATGTTGTTGAATTCATCCTCCTGAAATGTTCCATGTTGTTGAATTCATCCTGTTGAAAACATTCCATGTTGTTGAATTCATCCTCCTGAAAACATTCTTCTCTCTTCAGGTTGTGCCTGGTTACGGACATGCAGTGCTACGCAAGACTGATCCTCGTTACCAATGCCAACGAGAGTTTGCTCTGGAGAAGCTCCCCAACGATCCCATGTTCAAACTTGTGTCTCAGTTATACAAGATTGTGCCAGATGTTCTCTTAGAACAGGGAAAGGCCAAGAACCCGTGGCCCAATGTTGACGCTCACAGTGGTGTACTCCTCCAGGTAAGAAATACGGACAGATTCTCTGTAAGCCTATATTATTGTGTGTCAGATTCATCCAGTAGCAAGTCAATGATTGATAGCTTGATAATGGGAAACCATTCTCTGTTAACCTGTATTATTGTGTGTCGGATTCATCCAGTAGCAAGACCATGATTGATAGCTTGATAATGGGAAACAATTCTCTGTTAACCTATATTATTGTGTGTCAGATTCATCCAGTAGCAAGACATTGATTGATAGCTTGATAATGGAAAACAACACTTGCCAACAAATGTTATTTCACTGTATTATGCACCCCACTACTTTTGAGTGTAGAATTCATATGTTGGCCAAAGGGCTTATTAAAGGGGTTGTAAGCTATATGTGGTATTTAACATGGAATTTGTCAATAATTCAGAACAGAACCTGAGATCAGTAATTGTATATACTTGCCATCAATCTATGCTTCTTTGTGACATTGCAATTGAAGAAAAATCTTTGATATTTACATTGTTTTTGTCCCCCGCTTCCGGAGGAACGGGGGATATTGATTTGGGTTTGTCCGTCCGTCCGTCCGTCTGTCCGTCCCTCTGTCTGTCTGTCTGTCACACTTCGTTTCCGTGCTCTATCTTTTGAAGGAATAATCCGATTTTCATTAAACTTGGTCAGGATACTTATCATCCAAGTACCTCGGATGAGTTCGATTTTCGTGAAATTCCGCGCATATTTTATGGAGTTATCCCCCTTTTATCACCAAATATAGGCATCATGTACAAAATGCCATAACTCTTATGTTTTTTATTTAATTCACTTTAAATTCTGTAGAATATTATATAAGGTAATGATGTTTAACATATATTACGGGTTTGGATGTCGTATCTCAACTTTCTTTGGAATCCGACAGAGTTTTGTCCCTTTCATTGCCTCCCTCTGTCCGTCTGTCTGTCACACTTCGTTTCCGTGCTCTTTCTTTTGAAGGAATAATCCGATTTTCATTAAACTTGGTCAGGATACTTATCATCCAAGTACCTCGGATGAGTTCGATTTTCGTGAAATTCCGCGCATATTTTATGGAGTTATCCCCCTTTTATCACCAAATATAGGCATCATGTACAAAATGCCATAACTCTTATGTTTTTTATTTAATTCACTTTAAATTCTGTAGAATATTATATAAGGTAATGATGTTTAACATATATTACGGGTTTGGATGTCGTATCTCAACTTTCTTTGGAATCCGACAGAGTTTTGTCCCTTTCATTGCCAAATGAAAGCATTATGTACAAAAAATTGCTTTCCGTGCTCTATCTTTTGAAGGAATAATTCGATTTTCATCAAACTTGTTGAGGATACTTATTATTCAAGTATCTCGAATGAGTTCGATTTTCGTGAAATTCCGCGCGTATTTTACGGAGTTATCCCCCTTTTTATCATGAAATATAGGCATCATGTACAAAATGCTAAACGGCTCAGCCAATTTCCATTGCCAAATTTCGCACATGATGTTTCCCCCCAAGTGGCCCTGAAGCGGGGGACATAAATTCCACGAATTAGCTTGTTGCATTTTGATACAGTTAATCTTTTTCACCTTAGTATGGGACTGGAGTATCTTTTTACTTGTATGCCCAACGGCACTCTAGTGTTTTCAGACCTTATATGAAAATAAATTTTGCTTTAATATAAAGTTTGGTAAGGGCTATTCTAGTAAACATCTACTCCACTCAAGGATTCCAGGTTTTTTTAAGGAGTACCACTCATAGAATTTATTTAATAAAATTACATAGTAGTAATAGGAAGGAAATCCAACCATGCATAGAAGTTATTTATTTTGGCATCCTGGGGTTACGGTAGATATTTTAATGGAATAGCCTTAAAGGCCCAATATACGTAACTTTCCGCAAAACTTGAAGTGAAAATCAAGCCTAATAACTTATTATATTTATAGATTTAGTTAAGATTAACTGATATCAGCAATATTCAAGATGAATTCCTTCGCGGTTACCGTTACAGCAGCAGTTGAAACACGCTATTTGTAAACACGCTTCCATTTCGAACCGTCTTCTACCTTCGGTTTGTTGTTGAAGTGGGCCCCACCTGAATTATTTTCAACTCTTTGGATTTTTTTGTCAAGAGTTTCTTGTTAGTTACCGCTCAGGTTTACTTCGTTTTAGGCTTATTTTTGCATGGTTATCAACTGGATTTTTTTATCAGAATTTTTCAGAATCACGAAAATTTCCCTGAAGTTACGTATATTGGGCCTTTAATATATTTTGTGAGATTTCAGACAAGATAATCTGAGCTAAATATGTGTTTTTGTATTATTTTGTAGTACTACGGAATGAAGGAGATGAATTATTACACAGTTTTGTTTGGTGTATCACGAGCCCTTGGTTGTTTGTCCTCACTTGTCTGGGACAGAGCGTTCGGACTCCCTATTGAACGACCAAAATCATTTGACACACCATCCTTCCGTAAACTGGTGGAGAAATGAGAACAGTGACATCTAGGACCTTTTATTATATTTAAATGAGAGTGATCAATTCAGTCAAGGTTTCCTTTTTTTTTTTTTAATAGAGGAGTATACTTTACGAAAATGGGTTTTTTTTTCGAGAGGTAAAATATGAATAAATGTATGTATACAATTTCCATTCAATCGTAATCATCTGGAGACATCAGCTTCTAACAACAGATCCACTTCACCCTTTCACCCCTATGCAATTTAAGTAAACTCTCCCGTGTATTAACCTGGATGAGTTTATTGTGGTCTATAGTGATGAAAGGAATGTACCAAGTCGTCATCTAGGTCATCCAAATTCTTCAGAACAATCATAAGACTTGTAGATATATATTGTGATACTTACTGGTCTACCCCAATCTGTAGGGTTGAGATTAACTAGTTGCATTTGGATGGTCTAGACCCATGATTTAAATCACGATTTGGATACTGTTATGAAAAGGTAACATTTCATCATGGTTTCTAAAAGTCTCAAACTTGGATATTGTTATATTGTTTGTGAAATAATTAGTTTGGGTGAATATTTTTTTTTTTTTTTTTTTTGATACATATGATATCTCTCCATCTTAAATAGATAAGAATTGTATTCATGATTGATAAGTTATCTCAGATTTGTCATGCAAGGATATTGGGAGAAAAGGAATGCATTAACCAGACTTCGAAAAATACTTGGCAACACAATGCTGTAAATTGCAGCTCCGACCTTGAAGCTTAGGTCCAACTGCTGCAAATAAGTATAGATGTACATATCTGTCCGAATATTTTGTTAAGAGATCAAGAGAGGGGAAAATAAAATGCTGTGCAATCTTTACTCTAGTAGGGCTGTAACTGGTATGTGTAAAGAGAATTTTCTGTGAATTGTCTCGCGTGTGAAAGTTTCTATGAATTCTACCATAGCTGCCAGGAACATCGATATTCAGTACATACATATATATGATATGTAAGCATAAGCATTTAGTCGAGATTTGTGTAGGAAAGCGTCTATTTTCCCTGAAAGGGAGTTACACGGCACACTCTTGAAGGCCATAAAACGGACATTCATTGTGATTGATGGTTTGTGTGCTAGTTATTTATTTATATAAGATTGTTCAACACACTTCTGTGTACAATGTGAACCCCATAGTGCTGGAGACATTCTTTTTTATCTACCGGATCATTGGTATTCATCTACCATATGATTTAAATTTATTAAAAAAAAGAGAGAGAGAGAAGTGAAAATTTGTCAGTGTTGTCTGTTTTTATCCGTTGGTACGTCGGTTCAACTCACAACATTTGTTTTGTCCAATACTTTTCCAGAGAACTATTTGAAGAATGTTGATGCAAATTTCACACAAAAGTTACATGCATGAAGACCTGAAACCGATTTGATTTTGAGATTCATTCTGATATGTCGTTACAGAGTTATGGCCCTTTAACTTCGAACAATTCAACAAATGTAAGAATTATCCTTGTCCGTTTCGGCAATGACGCTCATTTATTACGCAGGTAGGCGTATCATGTACAGTCCCCGGTACACTTGTAGCTCTTCATTTGTTGGGAGGGTCAAAACTCGTTTGAATTTTTGGTAAAGGTCATTCCAAATCTGACTGAACATTTGATTTGAAGAAAATTTAAATGCAAATACATAAACAGTAAGTAAATAAATTGATAAGGCTGGTGTCAAATCTCTACCGAACAACTGGCAAAATAGTGATAACTATTTTTTCTGGTGCCGCAAAATTTATCAAGGAACATTAAATTGCAAGAGTACTATACAAACACCCTGAAACACATTTTCCAGAGAACACGAAATAGCCAAGAGGCTCATTGTTACATATTAAAGTGAAGCATTAAAATTCTTATTAACTATTATGGCTATCTTGAGTTTTGACCCAAAGTTAAGTTCAGTCATGCGTGGTATTTGATAACCCTCAATTCCAGGTTGCTCTTTTATGAAATGGGATTCAAGATAGGGAAATTCCACCAAATGTGGTAAAACCTTAGCACCCGCCAGCTGTCGTCCAAATATTTAGCGGGTCAGAGTCGGAACCCTTCAGACAACCAGATCTTCTGCTCTACAGTTACACAAAGAGGCCCAACAGACCTGAATCGCTGAGCTACTAGTGAACTTTACAACAGCTCCATTTTATAATGCAATTTAAAGTTTCCAACATCAAAAAATATATTGAAAGATTTTAGCACATGATACTCGTGGCCTTGAAACCACGTGGATGCAGTTCATTCACTCGAATAAAATGTATAGCCCTTCATTCCAGCCAGCTATATATACCTACATGCCCAATATCAGTACCCACGTTATTCTGGTTTTTGAGAAGGTGTTGTGAATTTAAAAAAAAAATAGATATAATAACAAGAATTACGCGTAATTATATGTGGCGCCTTTCCCGCTTTGTCAATAGTGATAGTGTTCAATAGTGATAGTGTTCGTAGAGTCATAATTCACCTATATACCAAATTTGATTGAAATCGGACAATATTGAAATTTTGACAAGTCAGTGGCAAAGAAATGTCGTCCATTTTGTTGAATCATGAACAGAAATTGCGATAGTTTTTGTAGAGTCCTAATACACCTACATACCAAGTTTGAGTGAAATCGGACAATATCAAATTTTGACCAATCAGAGGCCAGGAAATAATGGCCAATTTGCAGAATCATGCAACCAAAGTTGCAATTGTGTTCGTAGAGTCATAATACACCTATATACCAAATTTGAGTGAAATCTGACAATATCTAAATTTTGACAAGTCAGTGGCAAAGAAATGGCGGCCAATTTGCTGAATCATGAAACAGAAGTTGCGATAGTGTTTGTAGAGTCCTAACACACCTACATACCAATTTTGAGTGAAATTGGAGAATATCTAAATTTTGACCAATCAGTGGCAAGGAAATGGCGGCCATTTTGTTGAATCATAAAACGGAAGGTGCGATAATGTTCGCTGAGTTATAATACACCTACATACGAAGTTTGGTTGCTGTAGCTTTTAGACTTAGTCAGAAACAGCCTAATATCCAAGAGCTAAATGCAAAACTTTAACGTTGTAATTCCAGAAATTTGAAATTTTTACCCCAAAAATGCAGAAATCCAGGTATTTTTTTAGCCCAGTAGGCTCTACTTCCCATGCTTCATCTATGATTGAGGTTTGGTTGATGTAGCTTTTAGACTTAGTCAGAAACAGCCTAATATGCAAGAGCTATACGCAAACTTTAACGTTGTAATTCCAGAAATTTGAGATTTTTACCACAAAAAAGCAGAAATCCAGGAATTGTTTTAGCCCAGTAGGCTCTACTACCCATGCTTCATCTATGATTGAGGTTTGGTTGATGTACATGTAGCTTTTAGACTTAGTCAGAAACAGCCTAATATGCAAGAGCTATACGCAAACTTTAACGTTGTAATTCCAGAAATTTGAGATTTTTACCACAAAAAAGCAGAAATCCAGGAATTGTTTTAGCCCAGTAGGCTCTACTACCCATGCTTCATCTATGATTGAGGTTTGGTTGATGTACATGTAGCTTTTAGACTTAGTCAGAAACAGCCTAATATGCAAGAGCTATACGCAAACTTTAACGTTGTAATTCCAGAAATTTGAGATTTTTACCACAAAAAAGCAGAAATCCAGGAATTGTTTTAGCCCAGTAGGCTCTACTACCCATGCTTCATCTATGATTGAGGTTTGGTTGATGTACATGTAGCTTTTAGACTTAGTCAGAAACAGCCTAGTATGCAAGAGCTATACGCAAACTTTAACGTTGTAATTCCAGAAATTTGAGATTTTTACCACAAAAAAGCAGAAATCCAGGAATTGTTTTAGCCCAGTAGGCTCTACTACCCATGCTTCATCTATGATTGAGGTTTGGTTGATGTACATGTAGCTTTTAGACTTAGTCAGAAACAGCCTAATATGCAAGAGCTATACGCAAACTTTAACGTTGTAATTCCAGAAATTTGAGATTTTTACCACAAAAAAGCAGAAATCCAGGAATTGTTTTAGCCCAGTAGGCTCTCCTACCCATGCTTCATCTATGATTGAGGTTTGGTTGATGTAACTTTGTCAGAAACAGAGCTAAACGCAAAACTTTAACATTGTTGACGCCGCCGCCGCCGTCGGAAAAGTAACCCCTATGTGCCGCCTTTCCGACATCCGTCGGAGGCGACACAATAAAAATTGGTAGCCTTCGAAATTCCATCCCAGCATGCTAAATGCCCAATATCAGTACACTGGGCTTTTTGTGTATTAAGAAGATGTCGTTTGAAGTCATATTAGGTAAAGTGTGTGTAGGTCATTTATTTGATCACAATCGGCAGCCCTTCGTCCGAGCTTGCTACTGGCCCAAAATCAGTACTCTGGGTCTTTTGGTTATTCAGAAGTTGTTTGAAGATTTTAATTAGATTTGACCCATGTGACTTTGAAGGTGGATCAAGATAATTCATTTGAATAAAAAGCCTACGTACGTTACAAGCCT
Source organism: Mimachlamys varia (assembly GCA_947623455.1). Lineage (NCBI taxonomy): Eukaryota > Metazoa > Mollusca > Bivalvia > Pectinida > Pectinidae > Mimachlamys > Mimachlamys varia. Next base: position 35,964,781 of record OX392538.1, on the reverse strand, counting down.
AATATCGATACACTGGGCCACAGGCACTTGTGGCCAGGAGAATAATCATCTAAATACACAGTATAGACAATTTAGCGAAATATGAATAATTAAATAAAACATACAAACAAAATTTTCCAATTTTCTTTTTATGTTATTAATCATATAAAACCATAATGAAAATAACTGCCAAATTTCAGCTTAATACTCTCAAAAACACGACAAAAGCTAACAGGAAATATACTGAAGAAGGTATAGTACGGATGATTGAATTCCTGGTCGACAACATTTTTATTGAATTCGGATAAAAGATTTTCCAGCAGACTGTTGGCATTCCCATGGGAACAAACTGTGCCCTACTCTTAGCTGACTTGTTTTTGTTTTCATACGAGGCTGAATTTGTGGAGGAGCTAATCAGGACAAAAACCTTGCCAAATCTTTTAATTTCACTTTTAGATATATCGACGATGTCTTGTCTATAAACAACAAGAAGTTTGTGGACCACGTCGATCATATATACCCTTCTAAACTTGAAATAAAGGACACAACAGACTCTTCTACATCAGCTGCTTACCTCGATCTCTACTTAAACTACGACCAACAAGGACAGCTTACTACTAAGCTATACGGTAAACGTGATGATTTCAATTTTCCGATCGTTAACTTTCCATTTCTTGATCGTAACAGCCCTACTTCTCCAACCTATGGTGTTTACATGTCGCAGTTGATTCGGTATTCCAGGGCTTGCTCTAAATATCGGGATTTTCGTTATCGATGTCGACTGCTGACAAACAATTAAACAAACAACACAAGGATTCGAGAGATGCCGGTTGATCAGAACTATGGGCAAGTTTTATGGTCGCCATCTTTGCCTCATTGAGAAATATTCTGTATCTTTAAATGATATGAAGATGGACGTTTTAGAGTATGCTCATTAGTGTGTTTACTTGTTGTGATTGAGAATTAATGATACTCGGTTCTCATTTTGAGAACTTGATGTTTACTTGGAAGTGAAAAAGAAGCAAAAGACGCTTACTCTTCCGGAACACCTGGGCCCGTATTCATGAAACCGTTCTCATGCTCAAGTATTGAATTTGTGCTCAACACTGATTTCTTGTTTTGGCTATAATTTATTTAAGAACTAAAATGTTGTCAAAGTATTTGGGGAAAATGAAGATCTATGAAGCAGAATACTTATTTCAACATTAACAATTGACTTCTTGATCGTTGACAAATTTTAGGTGAGTTACAAGAAAGCAGGCTTGAGCATGAGAACGGTTTCATGAATACGGCCCCTGGTCTTATTCTCTTGTACTTCTGCAAGGGTCTCCATGTGAATCTTTCCCTTCGTTCATATTTTGCCCCAGGTTTAATCGATATTGAGTTTTGATTATGATTATGTTAACGCTTCGGTATTTTGTTATTTATTTTCAGTGTCTGATAGTCGATTTTTGTGTAATTTAACCGCTTAAGGTGTCAAGCTGAAATTTGGCAGTTATTTTCATTGTGGCTTTATATGATTAATAACATAAAAAGAAAATTGAAAAATTTAGTTTTTATATTTTATTTTAATTAGTCATATTTCGCTATATTATCTATTCTGTACTGTGTATTTAGATGCTTATTCTCCTGGCCACAAGTGTCTGTGCACTGGGCCTTCATATTGAGCAGAAGTCATTTGAAGTCATATATTAGGTAGATTTGACCCTTGAAAGATGTTCAAAATGTTATTTTATTTGAACAAAATTGGAAGCCTTTTATCCCAATCTAATCAAAATTTAGATCCATTGTCGCTCCGTTATTATCCGCATAGATAGGATCTGACACCCCATAAGAGGTCATGTTCTGATGACCTTTTGCATCAGCCAATCAAACTACCGCTGCCAAAATCCTCAATGTGAATGTTTGTGGATGAAAAAAAAATGCATAATCATATCTGAATGTTTAGTCATTTCGTCACAATACGCTTATGTGCAATGTTGTGACGAAATGACTAGCTGCAGATGACTGCGTCTACTGCCATCACTTAGAAAATTCTACCAGAGTGTGAAATAAAGAGGCAACAATTAGAGGTCACCAGAACATGACCTCTCATGGCATGTTGTCAGATTCTACTGTAACGGAGTGAGAGCAAGGTTCTGCATTTTTTAATCAGATTGCCTTATATATTTCGGCATGCTACAGGGCTCAATATCAGTACCCTGGTCATTCTGGTTATTGAGAAGTCAATTGATGATTTTATGACATTTGACCGTTGTGACTTTGAAAGTAGGCCAAGGTCGTTCATTAAAACAAACTTTGTAGCCCTTCATCCGTGCATGTGACATTGAAAGTGGGCCAAGGTCATTCATTAAAACAAACTTTGTAGCCCTTCACCCATGCATGCTATGTGCCTTATATCAGTACCCTTGATACTTGATATTGAGAAGATGTCGGAAGATTTAGACAGACCTTGTGACATCGAATAATTGATGCGTGGAACGTATGACATTTTTCTGTGCTGTGTTCTACTTTGTGGCATCGAGTAACTAAGTTCATGCTGACTCATGGAATGTCTTGTAGGGGCATACGTTTGTTACTTGTGTCAATTTCAACTGAACTGTTTCAGATCTTGTATAACACATCAAGGCGAGCATTTTTCTTCTAATGTATAAACGAGGCCACAGCTTAAATTTTCAAGAATCTCCCCTACGCTGGATCTGTAACCGTTGCGATAGAGGGTATACCTTTAAAGGATCCCGGACCAATATACGTAACTTCAGAAAATTTTTCGTGATACTGAAGAAAAAAAATCCAGTTGATAACAATTCAAAAATATGCCTAAACGAAGTAAACCTGAGCGGTAACTAACAAGAAACTCTCGACAGAAAAATCCAAAGAATTGAAAATAATTCAGGTTGGGCCCACTTCAACAACAAGCCGCAGTTAGAAGGCAGTTCAAAATGGACCCGTGCATGTTTACAAATACCGAGTTTCGACTGCTGCTGTACCGGAAACCGCGTAAGAATTCATCTTCAATATCGCTGATACATGTATCAGTTAATCTGAACTAAATATATAAATATAAAAAAGTTCTTAGGCTTGATTTTCGCATCAAGTTTTGCCGAAACCGCGTAAGAATTCATCTTGAATATTGCTGATACATGTATCAGTTAATCCTAACTAAATCTATAAATATAAAAAGTTCGTAGGCTTGATTTTCGCATCAAGTTTTGCCGAAAGTTACGTATATTGGGCCTTTAAATAGCTCCTCAAACTACGCTGGATCATTTCAATTTTACTGATGTCATATTCTAAATAAGGGGTGTCGTTTTACTATTTATCAACAAAACTGGATATCCTAAATTCGAAGTAATGATATTCATAATTCAATTTTCGATATCCATAATACTGTTCGTGCTCTTTATCACGACCGGTAGACGTTTTACTTTTAGTGCCGTTCCCGGACATTCTATGAATTCTGTATCTGTGTGGTACATGGCCACTTTCAAAAGACAATTCTATTTTTAATCATTGAAAATGTCCTTATTTGACTGAATCCCGGATAGTGCTGATCAGCAAGGTCTTACTTTTCTACAAGAGATCCAAGAGGGATCTTGGCGCCCTCCATTGATGATTTTTCATTTGTTCTTAGAAATATGGATCTTTTCCTTTTTATCTTAACTTTCATTTATGTATTTAATCTTAGTTCTATGAATTAATTTCTATTGAAACTTAATAATAGTAGAAATAAGACCTCTTGTCAGGAGTTTTGTTTTCCTGATCAGTTCATAATTTCAAATCCACCTTGTATTTATTAAAAATAGCGATAACAAACTTTCAATGGCAAAATCCAAGATGGCTGCCTTTCAGCCATATTGTTTTTTATCAGTCCCAAAATCAAAAGGGCGCAACTATAGGGACCAAGGGTCACCTACATATGAGATATGAGAAAGATCCATCAATACCTCTCAAGAAATAGCTATAACAAACTTTCAATGGCAAAATCCAAGATGGCCGCCTTTCAGTTATTTTTGTTATTCCGATCCGTCCCCAAATTGAAATGGCACAACTAAGCACCTAGAGGAATTTACAAATAAAACTTGAGTAAGAACCATCGGGTACATCTCAAGAAATCGCGATAACAAACTTTTATTTCAAAATCCAAGATGGCCGCCTTTCAGCCGTTTTATTTTTCCGATCAGTCCCAAAATCAAAAGCGCACAACTACATTTGTAGGGACCAAGGGGAACCTACATATGCAATTTGAGAAAGATCCATTCAGTGCTTCTCAAGAAATAGCGACAACAAGAATTGTTTAATGGCGGACGGACGACGGCGCGCGACGCAGGGCGATTCAAACAGCCCACCGTCATTTCAAACAGTCGCTGCTTCTGCTCAAGCGTCGCAGTACTTTCAGTACTTTGATGTCACTTTCACTTTGCATGTGGATCATCTTGGTGCGTGCGCATCTCGATCTTCATCCGGTAATTCAGCAATATCCCTGCATCAGTAACAAGAGATCGAGCGAGGTGGACGACGAGAAACTCTGGTGAGAACAATTTTAACTTACTTATGTAGGCCTAGCTACCGTTTTTTTTAAATGAACAGACTCGTCTTGGAGGGGTATGATGTATATATCGTTCTTACAAAAGGGGTTCTGGTGATAACAGACCATCATCCCTATACACCGTTACAGTTCATGTACCGGGTCATTTCGACAGTCGGACAATGTTATACTTGCATTGTTGGTGCTGCACGATGCAGTCGCTCAGATTCATTATGACATAGGCCTACATGTACGAGTAATATGAATATCCAGCCTCCTATGCCTCTGTCCCAACGCAATATCAAAATCGTCTCGTTGTTCATAGTTTCGATTACCATTCTCATGCTCAAGCATGTTTTTTTGTAGCTGCGATAACGTAGCTCTTCACGACGAGACGATTTTTACATATTACGTCGTTAGAGCTACGAAGCGGTCCCGTGCCTGGTAGTGGAGCAAAATCAAAAGTGTTCAATCTGTAAGATTTCATTTAATTACCACCTCATTTGAGCATAATGTTGTCAAAATAATGCAGGATTGCTGAAATATTGAGCGTTTACCCATCTTCGCTAGCCAAGGGTTACGATCCGCACACTCATCTTCACCCTTGGCATATATAGACCACATTTCGTAAATCCCGCGACGAGAATTTTCATTGGATGCAGCTAGGTCTGGCTGCGTCCAATCAGAGCGCAACTTACATTTGATCACGCGCTGTTCTTATGGGACAGAAAAAATTGTAAACAAACATGGCACGTGCAGTGTCGACTGTGTCATGGATCTTTACCAGTAAAACAGAGAAGAACAATCTTCACCGACATATTTACGGTAAGGACTCAGTGCGTGGATCGCCGTTTCCTGATGCTGTCTAATTTGATCAAGCTTGAATTTTTCACAGATCAACCGAATGAGATGTTTTCCCATGTTTACATTCATTGCTGAAGCTGTTTTGTTATACGCATTTTGATTGGTCGGTGATTACGTGATTCAAAAGGACACAACGCACACCGACCGCTAGGTGGCAGACCCGGGAGCTTTCAATTTTGCCATGATATATTCCAGGGGTGTAGATTACATAGGTGATCGTAACCCCTGGATATCGAGGATGGCGTTTACCATGATAACATCTTTTTTCACAAAATAAGTTGAACCAGAAATGTCCTTCTTGACAAACACTGGAAACTATCGCCATGACAATTCACGTGTGAGGTTATCTCAAATCTCGTTTTTATATATGGCCTGAATGGCCAAATATAGAGTTACTACGGCTTGCTACGACTTCCTTATTTGGTCTGCACGCGCGCGCCCATTCGCAAATTTAGAGGAACTCTTCAGAAAAGAAACCAAGAAATTTACTGAAGTCTTAATCATGGCTGCCGCTACTCATTTCAGTTGATGCTTCGTTACTTAAACTTCATATTTAACGATATTTTTGGTGGATTTTAATTACAAGTTGGGTAGGAGATCGACAGAAATGGTTTATAACTTAAGTATATTTATCGATGAGAACCAATCGGGCGATAAATGTTGCTAAAATCGCCCCGGTGTGAATCACACCGGGCTTGCTCCATTACGAGGCATGGAACCGATTTAATACCCGGCCGGGGCAGAGCCATAGGAGGCCGGGTATTAATATTAGTACTAGTTTTTTTGGTGCTCGAGCAAAATTTCATGTTCTTTAGTATAGACCTTAAAGTAACTCAAGCTGTAAATCAATAATGGAAAAATTAACATACAATAGAGATATAAGCCAAATACTGTTTAAGTGTTAAATATTAGATGTTTTGATAAGCCAAATGCTGTTTTCAATGTTTATATTATTATTAGATGTTTTGATAAGCCAAATGATTTGATTACCCAAATACTGTTTTCAATGTTAATATTAGATGATTTGATATGCCAAATACTGTTTTCAATGTTAATATTAGATGATTTGATAAGCCAAATACTGTTTTCAGTGTTACATATATATTAGATGGTTTGAATCACTTTTGATAAGCCAAACACTGTTTTCAGTGTTCATATTAGATAACTTATAGCCACCACACATGGAAGAGTTAGGCCTTTATGTATTAATATAGTTAATTATGATAGTGAAACCATCCCACAAGAACATTGAAATAGTAAAACAATCTTGCTTTAGCTAACCTAATAGTGTACTGATTATCATTTTATTGCATTGGAAGCACTGCATTCAGCGTCTGTTTGGAGAGGTTTTCCCCTCCTAGTAAAGCCGGCTTGCCGTCCACCTTTGTCCCTGATTTTGCTCGTGCTTCCGTTTTTATACCTCAGCCTCTTGGCTCAATGTTTATTAATTAATAAACATTAATTGCCTTCAGAATTTTTTCACTCTGCAATTAAGGGACCTAGTAGTTTCAAAGCCAGAACTTGGAAACAATTGATCTTGATCATAAGATACACTCATCCCAGTAAACACGTACATACAGTTGTTGAGTTTAAAAAGAAGAAAGAGCTAGATGAATGCATGTGGAGCAGGCGGTGGAGGTCATCCTGGAAACGTATATGCTTCCATTCCAGGATGACCTCCATCGCCTGCCCCACCCGTGACTTAACCCCTGGGTCATAACTTTGAGACAATTGAGATCTCTAACCCAATTACTGGGCATAAATAAAGGGACGAATGCAGTCATTATGTATTAGAACTGACTCTGGGGTGTGACCACACCCCTAGGGACTTACTTTCTGACTCGTGACCAAGGCTGTTATTTTTTGTTTATGCGGAACAACCTGTTTGTCAGCTTTTAAATATAGTATTTTCTTGTAAATATCCTAGAGGACCTGCAAATGTTAAATGAAGAGGAGAAATGAAGCAACTTCTTTTTTAGTCTGAAACATCTATTGATTAAGTCTGAAACATCTATTGATTTAAGGAAACCAATTTTGTATAAATGGTGAATCTGACCACACAGGGGCCAGAGGGGCAGGGCCCAATACTGCAATAGAGAAAATTTAGCCTTTTCTTTAAAATTCTACTTATTTAGAAATGAAAGGATTTGTTCCATATTTTGGTCTGAACTATCCTTAGAACAATGGAAGCTATTGGGGTAATATTGTATAAATGGTATCCGAACAGTGATTCAGATTGGCCTGTCTTACTAAAGGACAGATGTCCTAAATGCTGAAATTTTCTTAGGCCATTTTGTCCGAAACTACAAAAAAGTTTAGGCCATTGTGCTGAAATTCTCTTGGTGCCGTCGATGTAGCAGTTTCTTCAGTGCATGATTCCTCTAAGGCTTCTTCCTCTTGTTGAGGTCTGTCGGGTCTCGATACTCCATAAGAAAACAACGTTTTCTGACCCTCTTGCAGCAATTTTCGTTATTTAGGTCCCATGTTTTTTTCTGTATCTTCTGAACGCTTACAAAAGATCGTTACTATTGAAGTGAAGTACAAGCGCCCGAGTGATAGCAGTTATTTTTTTACATCGTCCAAACGTTTGTAAAAGCTTATATGACATAGAACAGTAACAAGCGCCCGAGTGATAACAGTTTGGTTATGTTTGATCGCTGTGAAGTTCAGGAAATAGACAAACGATCGTATTTCGACAGATATTTTGACTTTAGACAAATATACTTTCAGTTGTCTTTTGCAACTGATAATTAATCGGCCATTTAGTCTGATAAAATAAAAAACTACCGGCCCTTATGTCCCATGAAAGATATTTTTCTCGGCGATTTGCATTTTCAATCGGCCATTTGCCGATGGCCGAGCCCAATCTGAATCACTGCCGAAGGACCTGAAGGTCGGGGCGGGGCCATTAGAGGAAATAAAGCAAATACTTCTTTAAAATCCTTCTTTTTCCATTTGGATGAAAGGATCTATTCCATATTTGGTCGGAAATAACCTTGGATGAAGGGAAACTAATTTTGTATCAACAGTGAGTCTGGCCTTCAAGGGGACAGAGCTTGATGGGTGAGGCCCAATAAGGGAAACAGTTAAATAAATCATTAAAATTCCTTCATCTCCTGAAAGCAGTGACGTTACAGGATATTGTCCATATTCGGTCATCTGATGGGAAGTAAATTTTCTATAAACAGTTGGCCTGACCACCACACCTTGGGCCTGTGGGATGGAGCTCAATAGGGGAAAGATTAAAAGGAGGTAAATTCTTCAAAATTTTCTTAAGGAGAGACAAGATATTTGTCCAAGTTTTTTCCAGGATCGTTTTGATTTAGGTAGGCGATACAGGCACTCTGGGCCTCTTTCTAATTTATAGCGTCATACTTTTCTAAATAAGCTTCAGTTTAGAGTCAGTGGAATCACATGTTCAAGTCAAAAGAATTGAATGCCAGGCAGGTACTGACCGTTGGTGGTTGGTTTTTCTCCGGGTACTCCGGCTTTCCTCCACCTCCAAAACCTGGCATGTCTTTAAATGACCCTGGCTGTTAATAGGATGTAAAACAAAATAAACCAAACAAAACATCTTGTAAGTGTTGAGTTATTTATTGACAACAACTTTTAAGCCATCACTATCAACTGTTAACAAGTGTTAACAACTATTGGAGATGTTAATTACTCCCAATCCCTTCAAGTTCAGATCTCTAACTACCCTATTCAACGTGCCACCCAATCCCATTAGGAAATTGCAGTAGTGATCGATGGGTGGGCTTCATCTAGATCCTGTACAGAAGGTACATTAAAAAATATGCATACCGGTACATGAAAGGAAATCTGATACCAAGTCTTTTATTTAAATCTAATTCGATAGATATCCAATTCAAAAGTTGTGGGTAATTGTATACAGTTACTGATGTCATGAATTCTAAATGTAAATATTTTTGAAAACAATCCTAATTTTGAATGATTCATACTCCTCAGGAGAAAATGATGAAAAGAGTTGGGCACTATACAAGGGAATTCTTCGAAATTTTTGTTAAGGATTTTCAAATGTATTATGAAATATTTAAACCTATGAAATTATATCTGATTTTTACAACTTCTGTCACCCAAAGAACTGTTAGTATTAAAGTGTTACCGAATTCGCCTAAAATTTTGGTTCCAAAGGGGCACTTATCAGGATAACAAAACTTTAAGATGTATGGATAAAATATATTGTTTTTATCAAGTCAGTAATATTAATTAGTACAATGTTTTGTGCACAGATGGGGTTGTACTGGTAATTAATGTACGACATTATTGTGGTTAAATTTTGACATTTTGTACATAATATTATTGATATTTATTTGTTTTCTTTTGAACATGTACACAGTGAGGTTTGCCATACCATGAAATAGAATCATTCAGTTGTGTTATAATTAATAGAGGTGCTTATATTTCAATACCTCTTATAGGATTAGAGAGGGGGGTGGGCGGGAGGGGCGTTAATTACAGCGAATACGGTAATGATGCATCACTATAATAGAGCTCTAGAAACTAAAGCAGTATCACAAACAAATGAATTTTCCCAGATAATATTAAAACATGTATCCGGTGCTGCTGGCTTACAGCGGAACACAATGTGATCTAGGCTATGACAAACAGATTTGACAGACAGCAACATGTTTAGAAACTGGATCTTGACAAACTAATTAAGGGGCCACAGAAGCCGACCAGTAAAGGCTCAACATGACAGTCTACCGATCACTAAATCCTCTCTCTCTGGGTCCCAACACTTAAATCCTCTCACTCTGGGTCCCAACACTTAAATCCTCTCACTCTGGGTCCCAACACTTAAATCCTCTCTCTCTGGGTCCCAACACTTAAATCCTCTCACTCTGGGTCCCAATTAACACTTAAATCCTCTCTCTCTGGGACCCAACACTTAAATCCTCTCTCTCTGGGTCCCAACACTTAAATCCTCTCTCTCTGGGTCCCAACACTTAAATCCTCTCTCTCTGGGTCCCAACACTTAAATCCTCTCTCTCTGGGTCCCAACACTTAAATCCTCTCACTGGGTCTGTGTACATTAAGTACTGGCCTGTGTTTCTTTCTCTGGGTACCCCAGCTTTCCTTCACCATCAAACGTATAAACTGGCATGTCCTTCAAATGACCACATCTGTTGAAAGGGTACTAAACAAATGTAATTCTATGAACAAAAACAATGATGTTGATAAGATAAAGGAATAATGTAACCACTGTTTCAGTTATATTACTGTGTATGGTATATTGAGGCGAAGATGTTATGCCTTACTGGCAAGAATTCAGGGGGACCCACTCACCATATATATATATATATATATATTATAGTAACCATTGTTTACAGTTAGCCTTACAGGTCAGTAGTTTGGTGGGTGACCACCTGCAAGTTCATTTGGTCGGGTCAATAGTTGGATGGGTGACCGCCTGCAGACATTTGGTCCAGTCAGTAGTTTGATGGGTGACCGCCTGTACGTTCATTTGGTTGGGTCAATAGTTGGATGGGTGACCGCCTGTACGTTCATTTGGTTGGGTCAATAGTTGGATGGGTGACCGCCTGCAGATTCATTTGGTCGCAGTGTATTGACTGTAGTGACTGGGTGTCAGATCATGTAAGGCTATAAGCTTGTTTCCGGTGGTTTGGGAAAGTGCATTGATACACAGAGAAAGACCTATGGATTTCCAAGACGAGACTTCATGTAGGATGAAATTGTGTAATGTTCAGTTAAGGCACACATATTTGAGGGGAAGCAGCCAATCTTAGGGATGTGATTGATGCTGCGGTTGAGTTTGAGGATCTAGCTGCAGGAGCTTTGTTTTATCAAAAAAATTAGCAAAAATTACACCTGAGAAAAGCTGGTGTGTACACGACCTGGGTGTTGTCAGAAAAAATTCGAAAGTGAAAAATGCGATGCTCATCAAAGTCAACTGCAGCATCAATCGCAATTTTTAGATTGACCGCTACCATCATGACATTTAGTTCTAATCTGAGCTAAAATGTGTAAAAAAAACCATATAAACACTTTGACAAATGACAATCATGAATATATTAAAGCTAGTAATGGTAGTATGTATGCAAAACTCCTTACATTCTTTCAACAGTTGTTGCGACTAAACTGTTAAGACTAATATTATGTAAGTGATATTTTCAACAGATACCTGTATGTGTACTGTACTCGCAATCGGTAATTATAAGCCCCAATGAAATTGAAAGTCAGGCTGGCTGACCATGGCTCCATTGCATTGTCAGGTGATACAATAGACAATTTAGGATAAGGTATTGATTATGGACAATTTAGTGTCTGTAGATAAAGGCTGAAATGCCCCCCCCCCCTCCTCCCACCATGGACAGGATTATATGTTATGTAGAATTTCTGTTTGCAGATAAATCCCCCCTCCCTCCACCTCTCATCCCTCCAAAAAATATTTATTTGATAGCTGAATTAAAACATTCAGACCAGTTTATTGACGGTGTAATTAATATTGTGACTGATCTTTCTTCCAGAAGCTCCACCTTTTGACTCCTGATATACTGTGAACCAACTCATTTTTTGAGTGCGATTAATTTTAGCAATTGCGGTTGATTAAAATTCACGAAAATTAATATTTTCAATCAGAGGTACAGTATGCCAACTGTAGGAGTACTGTACTGTACTGTACATAGAATTTATGAGCATATTTATCACGAAATTAAATCGCTGCAAAATAGTCGTTTCATATGAAAACGCGAAATTAAGTGGCCAGAAAATAAGTTGGTTTAAATTACAGTATTGCCTATAGCATAAGCAAATCTAATGTTTCATCATGTTTTCAAGCATGAAGCATTGATTCCATGATAAATAATTTGACTATACTATAGGAAATGACTTGCTAATAAGGTAGAAAATATAGACAAATGCACTGTACATGTGGTACAGTGGATTCCACTTAATATCACCCCTGTTAATATCACATTTCTCTTTATATCATGTTTTTACCCCAAGCACTATTTTTCCCTCTGTATAATTTATGGAAGTTTATTTGGTTAATATCATGTATTTTGAGGTGAATTCCTCTTAATATCATGATTTTTTAACCAGTCATATACAATATTTAGAATATTATGTCATTTCCATTGCTTTCAACTTGTGCAAACTATTGCATAGTAAATTAAATAAGAAAAAAGAAGACTTTTTGATAAAATATTGTTTTCTATCTATAGACTGAAACATCTTCATATATTTGTTGAATAGCTTACTTTTAGTTAAAAAGATTGAAAATGCACTAGATTAAGTGGAAAAACATGTTTCTCTTAATGTCACATTCCTGTTAATATCATGATTTTGTCTGACAAATGAAACATGATATAAAGAAAACTGCACTGTATATACCGTATTTTACCGGGAATAAGCCCCCTCTCACGAATAAGCCCCCTCCCCACTTTGGCAAAGGTTCTTGGAACAGGGTGGGAGCCTGAGAATAAGCCCCCACCCTAAATTTTGTCTTTCTCTCAATTAAAAGCATGTTAATTTCTTTTTAATTTTGTGTCTGAACAAATATATTTAATTGTGTGCCAAAAACAATATCTATAAGCCTAAACTTGAAATAAAACATTGTTTAGCTGGTGTTAAGAACACCATACTTTCATGTTTGAACTGGTTGTGCATTTTGCAAACTTTGAAGAAAAACGAAATATTATTTTTGTACTTGATCCATAATATGTAGGTCTGTATTCCTTTATACATCTGAATGTTATTGTTGTTTCTAAATGAATACTTATTAACTTATAAATGAAAATTTATACAAGATGATGCTTGATAATTTGGATTATCTAGACCAATAGAATAGAATAATAGAAATGTTAAGAGAAACAACAGCACCATCAATGGCATCAACTTGAAGTGACTGTTTTTAAACATTCTGAATGTAAATTGTTATTTTAACAAAACAAACAACTAGAATTACATTACTGGTATAGTGGGGACTGAGTTCCTAGATCAAAACAGTAGAACATCGTAGATGGCGGACTTTTGTGAACAGGGATGTATTCGTGAATAAGACCCCTCCCTACTTTTGATCAATTATTTTTCTCAGGGGGTGGAGGCTTATTCCCAGTCAAATACAGTATGCATTTATCCTTTTTATCATTATCAAAAAATGCCTGGCTTAAACATGAAAATATAATTATGGTATTGAGTTGATGAAGGAGTTTGCATTATACATTAAGAATATCTGAAATAAGTAATTTCAAAACATTTTTATTTATGTGAGCAGAATTCTTTGTACAGTAGACTCCGATTAATATCACTTCTCATTTGTCCGGGGAAAACATGATATTAACCGGAACATGATATTAAAAGAAAACATATTTTCTGACATTTTTCAGCCCTCAAAACCGGAAGTGGACTTGGTTAAATGTTGTAGTGCTGTGACTCAACAGAGAAGATTGTTGAATAAAGATATTTTATCACTAACAATGTTTTTTTCACTCCAGTGACAGTATAGTCTTTGGTTTTGTTCTGGAATGCACTTATTTTCATATATATTGTTCGTACGTAATATTATCAGTAGGCTAGCTTCACACGAAACCAGGGATGAAACGTAATACGATTGTTTACTGCAGTAGGCCAACTGTATGTAGTGATGTAACGTTAGGCATACAAGTGGCTGGTATTCTGCATCAAATTCGTGTTTTGAAATCATGACACTCCGTAAATATTTACCGTTATCTTGATATGTATACTGGTTTTTCGCTTGTGAAATCGATTGTTTGTTAAATTTCTTTAGATATTCGCTGCAAGTGCGACATCGTTTTCACAGAGTTTGTCACCGCGAAATGAACTTCTACCTTTGAAGCGTGACGTTTCATTGGATAACCTCTATGCAAATAAAACAACCACGCGATAAGATTTAGTCTCTGCACTTATATGTATTCACCAGCCGGCCTAGAATCACGGCATGTCGGCGTCGTACTTTGGCTATTTAAAAATCAAAACAAAGACAATATCTTTGCATTTTACGTGAACATTAGCTGACCACGGCGTTGTTTACATAGCGATTTCAGGTGTGAAACTGGGGTCCCCGGGGCACTTATTTGAAATTATTTCTAACATTTACCTGTAATTTTTGTGTGACAGTGGCCAAAAAAAAGTGATATTAACCGAAATCCACCTGGAAACAAGTGATATTAAAAGAATGGCATTACATAGATTATATAGCAGGAAAAACGGTGCATGAAGAAAACGTGATAATAACCGAAAAGTGATATTAACCGACGTGACATTAAGTGGAGTTTACTGTACTAGATTTTTTTATCTTGTTCAGTAGGTCTTAAAATCCTGCATCTAATGTCAATATCGATTAATTATATATATATAATCCAAACATTTGCTGGATACTGTCATAAATTTTCACCACCACATCATGAAAACAAAATGAAAACTTGTTACAGTATACATTGTACATGTATAGACCTTTCCTGTTGCTCATTCCCTTTAAATATTATTGATTTAATGAAATATTTAAAGATAAAATGTACATGTAGCATGTGATGTTCCAGACATTATGCATACTATAATTAAAACACTGCATGCAATTCGAAGTAAACTGCAACAATAACCAAAAACAAATCAATAAAATAAGTGTTTTTCATGGAAAATATTCGATAAGATTAATTCCTGTTTTCTCGCCGAATTGTGAGGTTATGGGTGTCTACTGAGAGGTGCAAGTGGTTTCCTAAAACGCCAGATACTCTATAGCTAGTGCATTGCATGTTATATACCATATTTAAATTGATTGAAACATAAATATGGGTCTAGTACAGCTATATATGTTATGCACTCATCTTAAAACTCTGTGTACCAGTACACACTGGTAAAAAAATTAACTGGAACACTGATGTACATTTATAATTAATCATGGCATGACTTTTCATGAGATGGAATTAGTCGGCTGATTATTATAATTATTAGATATTGATGTCTATCTTGACTGGATACCTATATTATGTGCCTCAGAAATCGCTTTCAGTCATCCCATGTAAAATTTTGTATCATTTTCATATTTTGCAGATAAACACGGACACCAACTGCAGCCTAGCAAGAAATCCTTTATTTAGAATGGCAGCAAGTGCATAACAAATTAATCCGCAAGCCGTATTTATTTACAAATACTGTGTTATTTTTTGGAAGTTTGCGTAAACCAAACAATTCATCATGCGCTTTTCAATGCCTTTCTTGATTGTTAGTATGACGGCAGTCATAGCTATCATCGTGCTGATGTTGCAAACTGTGAACCAGAAATCTTCTGGACCTCCGATCATCGTCATCAACGATAACTCTAACAAAGACTTCAGCCTCCCGTTCAACCAACAGAGGCGATATGTAGTGGGTGCCAAAGCTTTTCAACCAAGAGGAATCGTGCAGAGTCGTAACGAATCGTACAACTATAAAGAAGTTATGACCAAACTAAATACCGATCATGCTTCAATGGATGAGCCACGCCTTATTGAAATTATCAGAAATCATTTCATCGTACCGCCATCGAAAGAATCGTATAATCTTAAAAACCCGGACAAGCTGGATTATTCAAATGGACAAACACCTTTTATTGACAGCCGATTAAACTACATGGTATGGCAAAATCAATTAAATTGTTTTACCCTGAGGTTGTAGTTGAACTCTTCCCATCGAAAAGTTGCAATAATTCATCATTAAATTTCAGGGAAGATGAGTAAAAACCATTTAACAAAAACTTATATCATTTCTGATTCTAAAAATTTCATTATAATAACGTACTCAAATTACAATGTACAAATAAGAACATTTGTATAATTACATACTCATTATATCTATACATTGTTATATATATAAACCATCTCATGACTTGATTAGGGATTTACATGCAATTTCATATTTCATGCACTATAGTAAAGCTGGGTACCACAAAATCAAAAGTACCACGGTATACTACAGTATTTAAGCCTAAATACTGCGGTACGTACCACGGCATACCACCTTCAATGTTTGAGCTAGCTAAAGGTCTATATATGGCTGTTTTTGTTCTGAAGCTAATAAACAAGAGGCCTCTGTCATAAGTTTCTCGTTGTATTATCCTATAATATTGTTTTTTTCTTATTAAAACAAAACTAAATTTTCTCCTAATGAAACTTAAGCACTTCTCCCATTTTGTAAATGTATGATGTTTTAGCGGTATTCATATTTTAGTGATATTTGCGCTGAAAGTGATCTGCTAAATTATCACTCCACTAATCACGGTTTCTGTATTTTGTTTTCTATGATAATTATAAGTATTTTTTGACTGCCAATTTATCATTACACTTATGTATTTAAATTCTGTTATGCGCTAAAATTTGATCTAAAAAAATATGTTTACAATAATTAATGCTTGTAATTTATGCCCAGTGCAAAATTTGCCATTCACAAAAAAATACAATTTATGTATACTGTTGTGTACTTACATTTGCTGTGATTAGACGAATCATTTGCCTTCGAATAAAAGGGGGCAACATTGGACCGAAGGCAGGGGGGTGTGTTGGACTTACAGTTACTTTTTACTCATCACATTAAAGAAAAGAACAAAATTCACATGAATTACAAATTATTTGTTGTTGTGTTTTTTATATTGTATTTATAGTTATTCATACTCTTTGTCTTTTCCAGGAAGGAGGATTTTACATTGAATGTGGGGCACTAAATGGAGAGCAAGGATCGAACACTTTATTTTTTGAGAAAGTCCGAAAATGGAATGGATTACTCATAGAAGCTGATCCTTCAAATCACGAAGTTATGATGACGAAACACCGAAAAGCCTTCACGATGCATGCCTGTCTCAACCCCAGACCCTATCCTGCCATGGTGAGTCCTATATCATAGGGATTAGATTAGATACATGGTTCGTACAGAAGATGTCAAGAGTAGTGCTGGAAGTACAAGGGCTTGAAAAGTGCTTGAATAAGGGTCCGTGCTGGAGAAGTCAGAAATTTGCTCACAAATCCTTGAAAAGTGCTTAAATTGATTCTTACTACAGTAGCTGAAAACATGCAAATCTTTTTAAAATTTGTAAACATGGAGAATTTTTTTTTTTTTTTTTGGGAAGTACAAGTCCTTATTTATACCCCGTATTCTCTGCAAGTTTGGACAAAATATGCGGCGTTCCTGGAAAATTGAAAGTGCTTAGCTTGAAATTGTTAGATAAGTGTTTGAAATTTGGTGTTAAAAATCTGGATGAACCATGAACATTTCTTTATTCCTACACCCTATCTCCGGACGGATAAATCATTATCGATTGAGATGTGTAAGTCAGTCTCCAGACTTACCATGCATATGTCACGCACCATTGCAGGGCTTTAGATTGACGATGCGCCCGCGTCAATCCCGCATAAATTTTGAATACGGCGCACAACTTTGTTACCACATGGAACCTCCAGGATCCGGAGCAAGGCAAATATATGCTAAAACGAAAGTATTTTGCGGTCTGCAAGAATGTCGGGACACCTTAACGGCTTGGCCACCGTGGCCCCCTGTTTCTTGACCCTGTTACAAGGTCACATAGGTCAAATATGTTTACATCCTTAATTAACTTTGCAATGACAAACAAAAAATTATATAGTCACCATACCAAGTAACATACATGTTAAGGTCAACATTGTTGATCTGTATTAGTATATATACAGCTATTGGATCGCAAATGTTTAAATAAACATATATATTTTGAACAGAATTTAAACATAGTTGATTTCGTGACTGACAATAATTATTTTTTTCTATGGATTGTTTAATTTTTATGGAAAATTTTGAAGCAGCTGATGGCAGGTTTGAAGTTTGACATGAAATACCACACTCTTATTTGTGTGAAAGTGTGAAATTGTCTTTTCATTTGCTGTGAATGCTTTAAAGTGGCATAAATGGTTTAATAAATATCTGAAGCATTTCTGAGTGATAATTTAATATTTCAATTTATCGGCACACCGTCCATGGCCACTAGTCATTGTGCAAATTGTGACACAATAAGTTGCAAAAGTGTCTAAGTAGAGAATAAACTCAACTCCAGTAGCGTGTCCCATTTATCGGAACGTTCCAGATGTGCCAACTTGGAACTGGTCCGCTAAATGGAACAGAAAGTGCCGAATTCCGTTTCTGCAGGTGAAAATCTAATAATCGAAAAGGAAAAAGAAACAACTTTTCCGGAAATAACCAAAACGGTTCAATCATATAATCTGCAAAACAATGCGAGTTATCGCTTTTATCTACAAGTTTTTCACACTATGATGCCACTAGGAGTCGGTAATGATTTATTTTACTAATGAAATGCAGTCTAACTGATTACAGTTATGTCTATTTACAATTTATTGAATATCTGAAACGAAAACCTTTTACTGGTCGCCATATTGGATCCAACTTGGAACCCTCAAATGAAACGTTCCCGACGAACTGGTTCGTTCAGCCGGAATGTCGTGTTCCATTTAACAGAACGTTCGGTTCGTTCTGGAACAAGTGGAACGTTCCGCTAAATGGAACACGCTGCAGGTTACATTCAAAATTTGTTTTATTGAGATTGCAAAGAATGTGAATATATACACATACATGTACAGACCACATATACAGCAAAGGGCAGCAGATTGAGCGCCCAACTCTCAAAGTTTCAAAGTTCGTAAACGTTTTGTTAGCTGGTTGAGGCCATACATGTCCATCTCTACAGTGATGGTCACCACTATTTATATGTGCTGACCAGTCATTACCGAGCGCCCAATTCTCAAAGTTTCAAAGTTCATAAACAGGGAGTGTGTGTTAATTCTGTTAGCTGGTCTAGGCCTGTCCATCTCCATTTCTATGTTCTGACCTGTCAATATCGCTGATAGATAGTCAAGAACAGGTGTGGATTCCCAACCAATGTCACGTACTAGGGCCATGTCCATTTATTGAGGTCACACACGTTGTAACCTACCTATGAGTAGGATTGAATAATTACTTCAAGTTGGATATATATGCTTAAAACATTCCCGTGTAGACACTAGACATTCATATGATAATAATGAAATTGCAATAATACATTTCGTTCCAAAGTGTTAATAATCTTTAATACAATCTTAAATATTTTATACAGAATATAAACTTTATTTATTTTACAACAATTATGAAGCAAGTTATGGCAGGATGTTAGTGCTAGCGCTCCTGTGGTCTTGTTGTGGGAGCTAGGAAACCAGAGTACCTGGAGAAAACCCACGTGGTAGGGCAGGTGACTCCCATACCTTTTCACGTCACGTGGAATCAAACCCTGGCCGCCTTGGTGATAGGCAAGTGCACTATCCACTGTACCACCTTACCACCAATATTTATACTAGCATAGTCATGTTTGGCATGTTGGTTCCCTAGGGGTGCAAAGTTGCTAGCCCAGTCAAAACTGGGGGAAAGGGAATACTTCTTTTGATCATCTTTAGTTTGTCAACATCTTCAGGTAGGGAAATTCTTTGGCAAGTGTTGAAATTCCAAGTCTTTTTCTGAGGGTGTTTTTATGCCGCTAATAGGCCCCGGCCCATTCCCAATTAAAATATTTAATATTTAAGTAAAATTCCCAAAATTTGCATTTTAGTCCCGAAAAAAAATCTTTCCCTATTCACTAATGTTCTTCCCAATATAAGACAAAAATGTCCCATCCCAAACTGATGAGAAAAAGCCCTGAATTCATCAATACATGACATGTATTGACTTAAGTATTTGTACCAAAATGTTGATATTTAATCTAAAGATCTACCAGTTATCACTGAACTTCAGTCAAAACAGGAATAATGTTTTGAACTATTTTCACCAAGATCTGTATGTTGGTGATTGTTATGGCCGACAGATATGCATTTAACTCATTTTATCTGATACTAAAAGCAAACATATTTCGGTGCACTAAAATTTAGCACATTTAACCAAATTGAAACAGTCAATCACAATGATAGATAAATTGAGGCACTGACAATCCTTGCAGTAGAAAGCAGTACACAGAAATTGTAATTAGGACAATCATAATTTAACAGAATGCTTTCAGGGCAAAAATCGCTTAAAGGCCCAATATAACTTCAGGATTTTTTTCGTGATTCTGAAAAGTTCTGAAAAAAATCCAGTTGATGACCATGCAAAAGTAAGCCTAAAACAAAGTTAACCTGAGTGGTAACTAACAAGAAACTCTTGACAGAAAATTCCAAAAGAACTAAAAATAGTTCAGGTGGGGCCCATTTCAACAACAAGCCGAAGTTAGAAAACAGTTCAAAATGGACGCGTGTTTACAAATACAGAGTTTCAACTGCTGCTGTACCGGTAACCACGTATGAATTCATCTTTAATATTGCTGATATCAGTTAATATTAGCTAAATCTATAAATATAAAAAGTTATTAGGCTTGATTTTCACTTCCAATTTTTCCGAAAGTTACGTATATTGGGCCTTTAAATAAGATTAAAATGTTCATACCTTCAGTATATCAAGGTAGGACGCCGTCTCATGATCGGAGGGTTGCAAGTTCAAATGCCGGTGACTGCACTTGTGTTGTATCCTTGAGCAAGATACTTTACTCTGCTTGTTCCAGTCTACTCAGCTGTATTTGAGGACGTGGTTTGGTAGTGCTAAAAATTGTAGAATGCTAGCTGTGGGGGCCGAAATGGCAGCACTGGTTGTATGCTCCCCATGGAGTTGAGAACTATATATTGGTTGGTTGCTAAGGCTCTATAACCACACATAATTTGTGAACCGCTTGGAGATGGCCTTAAGGTTGTGATATAGTGGTAGATAAGAACTTCGGATTATTAATTATTATTATTATCAAATTTTATTCTGTCAATATTTTTTTTTTTTTTTACCAGATTTTATATATATCAATGATGTTTTTTATTTGTATTTTGCAGATGACGTTTAACAAGGCGTTCAATCGAGGAAGAGTTGTCCATGACCAGGATGCCAAGAATTGGATTGAGAAACAAAATATTAAGTCGGACCCTGTGCGAGTGCAGTGTTTACCCCTGTACTCCATTTTACTGGCTCTCAACCAAACTACCGTCGACTTCTTCAGCCTCGATGTGGAGGGGGATGAACTTAATGTACTCAAGACCATTCCGTTTGATAAGGTTAACATCAAAATGCTGACTGTAGAATATGTTCACGACACCGGCCGATATTCTGAACTACAGACCTTCATGGAGTCCAATGGATACGAAACACTTCTCCGAATGCAGAGGGACGATGGTTCGGTGAATGATATTATATTTAGGAAGAAAAATTTAACTCCCTGAAGTTTGAAGTGCTTTACTTAATAACTTCTATGATACATGTAGTACTATGCTTGAAAGGCAAATATGTGAGGAAAAAAATACTGTAATGATGTAATTTAAGATAATACAGTAAAACCCCACTTAACTGAACCGGATTTTCGAATACCCTGTTGAACAGTTTGTTTGGTCCCAACTGAGTTCGTACGTATTCAATCAGCCTTGAATTACTAGAATACCCCATTGAACAGTTTGTTTGGTCCTGAGCTGAGTTTGAACGTATTCAATCAGCCTCGGATTATTTGAATATCCCAATGAACAGTTCATTTGGTCCCGACTGAGTTAGTATATATTCATTCAACCTCGGATTGCTTGAATACCGATGTATTCCTCGAAATTGATCAGGTCCCCACGAGTTCAAGTTAGTAGTGGGGTTTTACTGTATAAATATTTCTTTTTCTGAAAAGAGTTCCTCCCTGAAAAGGTCAATTAGTGTACTTGTTGATTGATATGTCAGACTCTACCCTTCCCACCCCTGTGATAATAAAGTAGTCTCTCCCATGCATTGAACTAGATCAGTCCATTGTGGTCAACAGTCCTGGGAGAGTTCAGGATTCCTGACTGACTGCGGGCGAAACACTAGAGAGTTCCACTGTTTTATTTTGTTTTCATTCATCAGTAACCTCCCTTTATGATTAGATTTTGGCTATAACGGTGGTATGACACGGCTATGGTATTACTTTTACCTGATTCCTCAGTGGTAAAGTGCCATCATACAATACTTTCTGGTTATAATGATCTGTATCATGTTCTACCTGTAAGGTTGGATGTCCGAGATTTGAATCTTGTTCTGGCGCTATGGTTAGATGTCTGGGATTTGAATCTTGTTCTTGCGCTAAGTTGGATGTCCGGGGTAAAATTTTCGTTCTGGCTCTCTGATAGGAGGTCAACGGTTTGAATCTTGTTCTGGCTCTATGGTTGGAGGTTGAAAGTTTGAATCTTGTTCTGGCTCTATGGTTGGAGGTTGAAAGTTTGAATCTTGTTCTGGCTCTATGGTTGGGGGTTGAAAGTTTGAATCTTGTTCTGGCTCTATGGTTGGATGTCCGTAGTTCAAATAATGAGTTAGCACTGATGCTTTTGTTAATCCTCAGAACATTAACATTTTTTTTTTTCGTCTTTAAATATTTAGTGTTTTTTTTTCATTAAAAGCTTCACAAGGTATAGTTTTATCAAGATTACTGTGATGTCATAATGACTTCTAATGCTTATTTTTACGTTTTTTTTATAGTAGTGCCGAATCAGGTTCTGATGTTTATTTCATGTGGTGTTAAAGGGAGATAATTTTAACTAAACCTCCTTCATATGCCAGTATTGTTGAGTTTTATGTTTAAATTGGATAAATCAAAAGGTTTCAGTATTTTTAAACGTGACTTGACCTGAAAAAGTATTATAGTAACGGATAAAACTGTATAACCAGCAGGTATGTGTAGTTTATTTGAAAGCAGCAAGAAGATTATGAGTGATTTCTTAGTAAATGTCTTAAAGTTTTTTTTGATTTATGATTTTCAACATATCTTTTAATCTTTGTCAATTATATTTTATCCCAAAGCTCAAAAATTAATAACTGTAAAAAAGTACTTATTTTGGTGCCCTCAAATTTTAGCGCATACTGGTAAGTTAACCAAATCTAAACAAATATGCACACTTATGAATTGACACTCCCGCAACACTTGCTGTAAAAAACAATGTACAGTTACTGTAATAAGTACAATCAATATTTAGCGTAATGCTTTCATCGGAGAATTCCCTAAAATAAGAATACCACTAAGATATGTATATTTTACGGTATCTTTCATAGTGTAGGTTTGTTTTGTTTTAAAATACACATTGAAATATTCTTCCTCAACTTGATTTGAAGTTTTTTGCTTGAGTCTCAAATTTTTCTTTTATACCACTAAGATATGTATATTTTACGGTATCTTTCATAGTGTAGGTTTGTTTTGTAGGCCTTTTATAATACACATTGAAATATTCTTCCTTAACTTGATTTGAAGTTTTTTGCTTGAGTCTCAAATTTTTCTTTTATATGAAAAACTTTTGATACATTTATTAGGCGGAAAAACTATTCATGTAGACATTCATATGTGTTTAAATTCAATATTAATGGCCCAATATACGTAACTTTCGGCAAAACTTGATGCGAAAATCAAGCCTAATAACTATTTATATTTATAGATTTAGTTAAGATTAACTGATATCAGCAATATTCAAGATGAATTCTTACGTGGTTACCGGTACAGGAGCAGTTGAAACTCTGTATTTGTAAACAAGCGATCATTTGGACTGTCTTCTACCTGCCGTTTGTTATTGAAGTGGGCCCCACCTGAATTATTTTCAATTCTTTGGATTTTTCTATCAGGAGTTTCTCGTTAGTTACCGCTCAGGTTTACTTCGTTTTAGGCTTATATTTGCATGGTTATCAACTGGATTTTTTTTCAGAATTTTTCAGATTAACGAAAATTTCCCTGAAGCTACGTATATTGGGCCTTTAAGATACATATGTCATACTATAGTTTGACTTAAAAATGTGATAATGACTGTTTTTTATCAATGGAGAGGATTTTCTTTTTGTATGATGACGAATCTCTACTGACTTGTAAATCTGTTTCCTGCGATGGTAAATGATTTGTCCGACTATTTACATGGTCTGTTGTTTATCATCTTGACCATTTGTTCATCCATCTATCTATCCATTTTTTATTTATTTATTTTTTTGTCATTTTTTGTCATTTTATGTTAAGGTACATAAACTCTGCTGGCATTCCAAATGATTTCTAGTCAGAATGCCTTGATTCCCGGGTGCCTAATATTTTGTCAAATGTGAATATGAACATGCGAATACACCAAGAAGGTGATTTTGGACTGACCAGTTAAATATAAACATGTGAAAACAACAAGAAGGTAATTTCAAACTGACCAGTTTTTTTTTCATGGTTATGATTATTTAAATCATGGCCATGATAAAAATCATCATAATATGACTGAAAACTTCACATATATGTACTTTTGAAGAATGAAAATATCTTCGAGTTTGTGTTTCAGGGTTGCCCGGTCTTTAATAGCATTGTTTCTTCAGTGATCTTCATCAAACTGCACCTACTTCTGAAAATCAAAATATCTTTGTCAAAATCAAGTTTCAGGGTTTTTTGGGTCAAGGTCACTGTTACTATTTATAGAAAATCATTGTCAGAACTTTTGTAGCTTTGTTTCTTCAGTGATTTTCATCAAACTGCACCTACTTCTGAAAATCAAAATATCTTTCTCAAAATCGAGTTTCAGAGTTTTCGGGTCAAGGTCACTGTTGCTTATAGAAAATCATTGTCAGCACTCTAGTTACTCTGTTTCTTCAAGGATGTTCATCAAACTGCACATACTTGTGAAGAATCAAAATATGTCAAGTTTGAGTTTTAGGGTTGTTGGGTCAAGGTCACTTTGCTATTTTTAGAAAATCATTGTCAGCACTCTACTGGCTTTGTTTCTTCATGGATTTTCATCAAACTGCACTTACTGATAAATAAAGAATCAAAATATCTTGGACAAATTCAAATTATAGGATTGTTATTTATATAATGAACCACTGCATTATAACAGCTTGAGGGGCCAGTAGGGAGCATGTATTGCTTCAGCAATACTCAGTATGCTTGTTTCATAACATTGTGTTAATGTTTCAATCGACGATCCCCATCAGTTATTAATTTGCCATAAAAATATTCATATATGATTAGAAGTCAGTAGAATTGAATTGGAGATTTGAAATACATTCCGTTCAGGTGGTTCAATTTAATTTTTATTTGCTATGCATAATATCACAACTTATATCTGGAGATTTTTGTAAAAAGTTGATACATATATATAGATATATAGATGCTTTTATTATGTCCATTAGCCTGGTCAGTATTTTATGATGTTTTTTGCCAAATTTAAGCTGACGGTAGATGTATGGTATATAAATAGAAAATTTTAAATTCATTACATACTTGTTGAGTCTTATGATAGTGACCATACAGCTTATGTTAAAGGCCCAATATACGTAACTTTCGGCAAAACTTGAAGCGAAAATCAAGCCTAATACATACCTGTCAAGGGTCAAATGCTAACAAACTGGAGATCTCCAGTTTGCTGACTATTCTCAAACTGGAGATTACGCGTGACGACATTTTTCTGAACACGGTGCATTCGTCAACAAAAAAAAACATCAACCTATGTACATATTATGATTAATATACAGTCAAACCTGTCATATGTGACCTTCGAAGGGAGGCAACAAAAAAGGTCACATATGACAGGTGGTCTCTTAATACAGGTTCAATAAAAAAAAGGTTGAAAAACAAATTAAATTTTATTCCTATATATTACATACTGAGGAACTACCATATTTAAAGTAGATTATATCATAAAACTTCCTTCAAAGACAAAAAATATAATTTTTGAAATGCATGTCTTTTTAACCTAGATTAATTATAAAGAAAACATATCTCAAATCATTGGGAATAATATTATTTTTGTCCAATTGAAGAAAATTGCTTATTTGTATGTTGGTTTCTTATCAACATTCATCCCATCGCTACGACCGGACAAATTCCGGATCGAATATTATTGTCCGGTTTCTATTTTATAGTCTCTACTTCACTTCCGTTCAGTAAACAATGCGAGACTCACCATGCTTACGATGTGGCTATTTAATGTTTATACATCCTGTAATCACATATTAATTAGCAACTAGCCCCAACTGGAGGACTTAATTGCTCTATAGTATACACATCAGTAAGAATGACACGAAGCCATGTGCCGCGATCGAGGCCCCCACAGCTGTTGTGTATGGGCCGTGATGCATGACCATCTGACCATTAACAACTTTCACACCAGTCTCCACCCTGCTAATTGGTCTGGTCTGTAATTAAAGTGGCTTGTCTGTGACAAAGGTCAGTGTGAATCCATGTCGTTATTGTTTATTCGTTAAAATGACCAAGTTTGATTATTTTTGTGAGACAAAGCGGGAGAAAACGGGAGAATTTAATAAAATGCGGGACCCGCGCGGGTCATTAATTTCAAACTGGAGATTTTGATTTCTGTCATAAATAATCGGGAGTCTCCCGTCCAAAGCGGGAGACTTGACAGGTATGCTAATAACTTTTTATATTTATAGATTTAGTTTAGATAAGCTGATATCAGCAATATTCAAGATGAATTCTAACGCGGTTACCTGTAGAGCAGCAGTTAAAACTTGTTATTTGTAAACATGCACGCGTCCATTTTGAACTGTCTTCTAACTTTGGCTAGTTGTTGAAGTGGGCCCCACCTGAATTATTTTCAATTCTTTGGATTTTTCTGTCAAGAGTTTCTTGATAGTTACCGCTCAGGTTAACTTTGTTTTAGGCTTATTTTTGCATGGTTAACAACTGGATTTTTTTCCAGATTTTTTCAGAATCACGAGCAATTTCCTGAAGTTACGTATATTTGGCCTTTAAACCGACGTTATGTAACATGAAACATTTATATATATATATTTGTTGTTGCTATGAAATCACCTATGTTGAATTTTTGTTTACTGTGTGTGTCCACAATAGTTTGTACACAAAATTATCAAAATCTTTTAAACCCACCAAAAATGGCATTAACAAATATTTTATGTCATAAAAAAATAATACTAACTCATCCACCCCTGAAATTTCATAATGAACTTTTCCAACCTTTGAATTGGAAGGGTTCAAATCGTGCCTTCAGGGATGAATTAGTTAATTATTACATTTTGTAATTTTTTTATAGAGGTCCCACTAAAAATATTTGTTCAGCATTCATGTCTGTATCTGGACCAATTTCAGATCAAGAGGAATTGTTGTGTGTGCAAATCTTTAAAGAGATCGCTGAACATACACAATACTATTTGTCAGTCTCCTGGTGTGGTGAAACATTATTCATTATAATTCTTCATTATTTTTACAAATTCACGCACACCTTCAATGCAGAAACTGTTTAATTTCCAAAGTAGCAATGATATAGCAATCTGGCCAGAGATATTATAATCCTGTTCACTCAACGTTATAATCCTGTTCACTCAACGTTATAATCCTGTTCACTCAACGTTATAATCCAAGGGACACGTCACAGTTGGAGATATAGAGGTTACACAATGAGGGGTTGTTGGATATGGAATTTATTTCACCCTCGTTAATTATTTTTTTAAAGTTACAATAGGCACAAGCTTTAGTGAGCGTCTTTTGAAACTTTTAAAAAATAATTAACGAGAGTGAAATAAATTCCTTGTCCAATAACCACGAGTCGTGTGACCTGTTTCTACCACAATACTATTGAGTCGCAGTGGCAGTGTTGTTTTCTGTGAACTGATGATATTTGTCGAAAACACATCATCTCGTATATATTCCCGCCAAATTGTGACGACGTCAACAATCAATGATGTCGTAAACAATCAATGAAGTGACGTTGTTCCGGTCAAAGTTCATCATGTCAGCCAAATAAAATGCGTTTAGAGTTTATTCCACATGTGGTTAAAAACAAAATGTTATTCAACAGTTGTTATTCCCTGGGAGTTGAATAATACCCACCTATTGTGGTAGAAATACAAATAAATGTGAAATATGAAAAGAGGACGAAATGAAAATATTATAAGTTTTAACAAGCATTCCATGGATAGATAATATACGATGAGTCTTTTATCGATGTTTGTTTTTGCATTCATTGAAATCAGTCAATTTTATCAGCTTTACAAGAAAATTGGTTCAGCATTATGAATAATTTGTTATATTATTTGCATATTTTTATCATGATTAATGTTTACGATAACAGCATTATAAACGGTATGGTTTTTTTTTGTGTTTGTGCCTTTCATGAAAATATAGAAATTTGCGTTTACATCAAAAAGCTTAAATTCGCCACCACACTAGCAGAAGTCTTTATTTTTTTTACCACATATAATTATGACCACATAAAGATGGTCTGAATTGAGAGCAAACTTTGTGTCAGGATAATATGTTGCCACAATTGATAGGCATGCACCCTATACCATTACTGTACATGACGAGTTAGTTTTCCAATTCAAGAATTGTTTTCTGCTTGGGTAATGATTTAAATTACGCGATGAATTAAAATCACCGCTTGAGGTTTCTTGCGAGTTAAGGCGAAAATTAAATTCACACGAAATATAAGTAATCTACAGTATTTCAATTCATGTTTATATGATCATGGTTCTGGGCTATTGTAGTCACGTCCCCGGAAATCGGATGGAGAAGTACTGGTTTAATGTATTATTTTCATTCTTTAACGAACATTTCAGCATTATGGCACTTCTTCTACCATTACCTCCCCTTAAATTCTTTTTTTTTTTTGCTGTAGTTGTAGTGGCTCAGTCGGAAAAGAAATTTTCTGCTGACCAGTCCCCACATTTCAGCATTATCAACACCTGTGATACAGCACTGTAGTTTTCTGAATATACAGTTACTTCCCCTTTTTTTCGTTTTGGCGTTGAAAAAGAAATTACCTCCCAGCCTCTGATAACCTGATAACACAGTTGGAGAGTATATATGACAATCTTGATTCGATGGTTTGAATGTCTGTCTTGCCGCAGTGAATTTTGTAACACCGAAAATACTGTTGTTGAATTTTATTCTGTCTTAAAGTGATGCTTGAATTAGTTGTTTGTGATGTGTGCCATGCATAAATAAACTTTCTATGATGTGTATAATAGTAAGTGTTTTTCGGCAGTAGTGCAGGGATTTTTGAATAAACGTTAGTAGAAATATCATGAAACAACATGTATGGGATTTTGCTTTGCCTTTGCTAATTCATATACGCAATCTGATTAAAATACAGAGCCTTACTATTACCTGGTACTATCGTGTTTAGGATCTGACAGCGACCAGTAGAAGGTCATGTGCAGATGACCTTTATTATTTCCATATCTAGGAAATGAACAGCCAATCAAAATGCACCTTGGCAACGGTGTTTGGTAGATGAACAAAAATGACATCGGATCCAAGCGAAGAAGAGAAAATCATTCAGGGCGTTATATAACAATTTCATTAGTATATTTTGGGATAATTTTTATACACTCAGTTGTTATTTCTTTTCGGACAAGCGAAAAACTATAAATCAAACTGAAAATGTCTAAAAAGAACACACGCCTTGGCGTAGAGACTGCTGAACTAGGCGCCGCCATTTTTGTATACGGTCATTCGGGTTTCTCGCTACTTTACTCTGGTTTAACGGCAAGTGTAGAAACAAATCGAAATTTGCTTTTCACTTTCAGAATCTTGTAAGCAAGGATTTGATTGGTGAATACAAAGGTCATCTGCACATGACCTTCTACTAGTTGCTGTCAGATCCTACACAAGATAGTAACAGTGAGGATCTGTATTTTATATACGTTAACCCATTCTGTAATTTGGTACCATGTTCACAGGGCATGCATTGTTTGTTTATTCTGTCGTACAGTCATGCTTGAATAAACTGCATATAACGTGTCGTCATGCTTGAATAAACTTCATATAATGTGTAGTCATGCTTGAATAAACTTTCTCTGATGTGAAAAGTCAGAGTTTTTTAGCAGCAGTGCAGGAATTTTAAAATGAGCATTAGTACAAATATCTGGAACTAACAGATAAGAGATAGAGAATTTTGTTTTAATTGCCTTTACTTATGTAATATGTAACCTCTTTCTGTAGTTTGATATATTAAGGTGTCATGTTCACGGGGCTTGCGATTCTTTTTACTCGGCATCGCTTTGTTATTTTTTGTTGTACATTTATCTTGCCAAATGTTGTATTTTATGATATGTTTGATGTATAAAGCCACGTAGAGAATGTTCTCCGCCAACTTCTTGTTCATTAGAAGGTTAAAAAGAATATTTCAGTTTTCTATTGCTCTTTCCAAAATGAACATATTTTGTCTCCAATTAAAACTGTTCCTGATGGATAAGAACATAAATAAAGTTTGAGTAGATTTTTTTTGCCTGAATATCTTAATGAATGATGGAAGTGTTTGTTTGAATTAGTAAATTTAGTCATTGATTTAATTGTTTTTACCTTTGACAATATCAAATTATTCATGCTTTTCAATAATTGATCATGATTTGAATAGATCAATGTAATTCTCAAGTTTTATCGAGATTTGGCATACATTATAAGTCTGATGTCCTGTTTTGCACCTTGCTCTTTTTTCCAGATCAAGCATCCAAGATGGCCGCCACAGCCTTTGATTTGCTAAAAATATATCCTGTAATAAATTTTCTTTTACTTTACACGTACAGATTATGATGAAATTTAGTGGAAGGAATGGTAATGTGATGACACTCATTAAAACAATAAATATGGCATTACTATTCAAGATGGCCGTCAAATAAAGGTTTTTTGTCCGATTTAAATGAAATTTGGTATGTGTATGAAATTTGGCAGTACGAAAGCAATGCAATTTGTGAAAACTAAAAAAGGAGACATTTCAAGGCCTCTGATTGGTCGAAATCCAAATATTGTCCAAGTTCCATTAAATTTTGCAGGCCTAACTATCACATTGGGGCAGGGGCATATTATGTCACGCAGACACTTCTAGTTTTTTCAGTATAACGAATATAACAACTAATTCTAAATACCAGATGACTCCTGTAATGACCTCCAATGGCTGACCTTTTCGCATGTTATCAAGTTTTAACAGATGAACACATTTATGGAGTAAGAGCTTGCAATTAAAGCAATTATACCATTATACAAATACTTTTAATTAGCACATACAACATTCAATGAAATATTTAACATGTAGGGTGCTAAAATTGGGATACTTGCAATATTTGTACGGTTACGGTATAGCAAGGACAGTTACCAAATCGTCTTCCCACAAATTATCATGTGATGTTCTACTCCGCATATCATTTTATCATTTTGTGATGTATCTTATTTTGTTTAACTTATTCACCCCTGAAATTTCATAATGAATTATTCCAAACTTTGAATTGGAAGAATTCAAATGCATTTTCTGGGATGACTGAGCTAATTTAGTGGTTGGTATGTTTGTCTGTATTTTTAATTTATTCCTTGTTTATAGGATCAGTGTACATTATGCAGCTTTTGATTTGTTGTCTCATATATTTTGTTTTTGTAGACGAACTGACTAGAATTGAAAATATATACTGTAAGCATACTTAATTTTGGTGCAATAAAACTTAAGCCCATTTTCAGTTTTTGGCATATTAACAAAATGATAAATTTGTGCATCCGTTATAGTCACCATATACAGCATATAAAAATCATATTTTAGCGCAATACTTTCAGCCCGAACATCAGGAAAATAAGATTTCAGCGGAAATGAATACATTTACAGTATCAGATTTTATTAATTTCATAATGAAGCTTAATTGTTTTGACTCTTGACCAAGTTGTTATGCTTCATCTATGCTGCAATGTATATGTCCAGTCTCCCCAACTTGATTTATTCATACCTACTCATGATCTATTTTCGTCTATCAATTCCTTTTCCGCATTTATTTGGTTTATTTAGGCTGTTAATAGTCATGATAATCTTGCTGTTTTGTTTTAATTATTCTAAAACTAACTATAAGACGCAAGATATGGAAATTCTACCAGAGGGGGATTTCAAATTTGGTAAATTCCGAGCCTTTAGATTTTAGAAAACCACTCGGATAGAATTCCCCTATCTTACACCTCGAGTCATGAGAGAGTATTTTACTCCCATTCAAACTACAAGACTTATCTCAATAATCTTGAAAATACATTTTGATTTGCTTCCATTTATAAAATATCAACTTTTTCCTTGAGCTTTTTCGACGAAAAATGAATCAGTTGGCGAGATTCAGCATACCTCATATTTGTAAAAATGGTCAACTTGTATTCATGAACCTGTCAGTATGTATTAACGTCCAGAGTGTATATTGTAGTCAAATCATAAGAATATTAAGAATTTTTTTCTTTTTTTCAGAATTAAAGCATTATTATATTTATCCAGTAGATATGTAATAAGTAATGACAATTGTGGTTATACAACATTTTTATAATTTATGTTTTAGTGAGCTTGTGCCATTATTTTTGTGCCATTAGTAATATTTATTATCTGCCATGGGGTGTGGTGATGAATTTCTTTAAGTGACCAAGCAAATTTGAAAAAATAATGTGAAATTATTATTTGCCAAAGATTTATTAATATCTTACATACTTTATGCTCATTTATGGAGTTTATTTTAAGGATCTGGTAGAAATACGTCTGTTTTGACACATATGTATAGATATATGTTGGATTGATTTAGGAAGGATGGAGATGGAAAACACATTTCATTTTTTTTCTTCTTTAAAAAGATCTAGAACTAATAGAATCAAGTCATAATATAATACCTTGAAAACTGGTTTTGTTTGCATTATCGTAAATAGTGAAAAATAATATTTTTCTTAGTGTTTAAATCCATGCATTAGAATCTGCCATTTTATGGAATGTAAAAGTGAGAAATTAGTAAAAAAAACTGTTTACAGTATTTTGTAAAAAAAGTGTTTAACTCCATGCATTAGAATCTGCCGCTTTATGGAATGTAAAAGTGAGAAATTAGTAAAAAAAACTGTTTACAGTATTTTGTAAAAATATTACATGTAGGTGAGTGTTACATGTCTTCCAATGTTTTTAGTGTATTGTGTTTGTATTTGTATATATTTATGTTTGAAAACCAAATAAAAAATGCACTTTTTGTTCATATAATGTTTGATTGTTACCTTACATATATATGCATTCAAATACTAAGTAATTTCACCATGAACAGGTCCCCAACAAGTGATTTATGTGCGAACAGATTTGCAACAATGTTCGTTTTTAGGTCATCTGACTCAAAGGGTCAGGATGACATATAGCCATCGTCCATCGTCCACCATCCGCCGTGCATCGTGTGTAAACTTTCCCTTTAAGCGACTTCTTCTCAATAACGATAAGGCCCAGGGTGCTGATATTATACATGTAGCATGCTGGGATGAAGGGCTACTAAGTTTGTTAAAATGAATGACCTTGACCTACTTTCAAGGTCACAGGAGTCAAATCTGTTAAAATCTTTCAGCAACTTCTCAATAACCAAAAGGCCCAGGGTACTGATATTATACATGTAGCATGCTGGGATGAAGGGCTACTAAGTTTGTTAAAATGAGTGACCTTGACCTACTTTCAAGGTCACAGGAGTCAAATCTGTTAAAATATTTCAGCAACTTTTCAATAACCAAAAGGCCCAGGGTACTGATATTTTGCCTGTGGCATGCTTACATGAAGGGCTACCAAGTTTGTTCAAATGAATGACTTTGATCTACTTTCAAGGTCCCAGGGGTCAAATATTTAAGCGACTTCTTCTCAATAATCGAATGGCCTGGGGTCCTGATATTTGACTTGTAGCATACTAGGATGAAGGGCTACCAAGTTTGTTCAAATGAATGACCTTGACCTACTTTCAAGGTCACAGGGGTCATATATGTTAAGATATTCCAAGAAACATCTTCTCAGTAACCTAAGGGCCCAGGGTTAGGATATTGGGCCTGGAGCATACTGGCATGAAGGGCTACAAAGTTTACTCAAATGACTGACCTTGACCAACTTTCATGGTTACAGGTGTCAAATGTTATAAAAATCTTCAAGCAACTTCTTCTCAATACCCAAAAGGCCCAGGGTACTGATATTTGGCCTGTATCATGCTTAAAAAAAGGGCTACCAAGTTTGTTAAAATGAATCTACTTGACCAACTCCAAGATCACAGGGTTCAATTTGATAATATCATAACAAACTAATATTATATAAATGTATAGTCAGATGACCGTTAAGGCCCGTTTAGCCTCTTGTTATCTTATCAGTAAATTAAGTTGTTATAAAGGCCTTTATGTGTTCTGTTAGGAAACTGATCAGGCTCCAGAGCAGGATATAGTTGCTGAACATGAAGTAAAGAATAACAGTGATTGTGTTATGCCTTGTCCCAATAGTATGGGGACAGATACTGAACCAGGGTGACGGTACTCTACAAAGTCCAGGACAAAGCAATATTGGACTTACAATTAAGATTATCTGCTGTAGAACGTCTCCGTAATGAAGACGCACTACGTATCGCTGATCTTTCGAAGCACCAAAATGAACTTTCGAAACAGCAAGAAATTTACCAGAGACGTTTTGCCCGCCTTGAGAAACAACAGCAAATTGATCACAGCCGAATTTCCGACCTTGTGAACAAAAGTGATGAGGATAGTCGAAATATAGCTGACCTTGAGCAAAAGCAACAAGATGACCATGTCCGTATTGCTGACCTTGAGCAAAAGCAACAAGATGACCATGTCCGTATTGCTGACCTTGAGAAAAAAAGACAAGATGACCAGAAACGCATTGTTAATCATGAGAAACAGCAACGTTTTATATTGGCCGTGTTGCTGACCTTGAACAGAACCTCGGAGATGATGATCAACGTCATATAACCTACCCTCAAAAACAACAACATCGCAGAACACTGGACTCCCACCAAAATTTTTCCTCCTGACTCGTTTACCAACAGTACATCTCGTAAGACTGATGTAAGACGGGTGCCTAGCGTAAGGAAAACGAAAAGCTTTAGACCAAATCCTCGCCATTCCGAGTTACCAAGTCCGTCATTGGAAACCATGGCCGGCAACCAAGGGATAAAAAAACGTGTTTCTCCGGACAATGAACTTATGGTGGCATTTTATGCTGTTCTGTCGCACGCTATTAACCCAGTGGCTGATCTTACTGAAATATATTTCGACTGTCTGATTAATGATATTGGTGGTTCTTACAGTGGAAACACGGGTACTTTCACGTGTATACATAAGGGCGTGTATGTGTTTTCATGGACAGTGCACGTAAGACCACTGTATATGTACACGGAACTTGTCAAAAATGGTGTTATGATAGGAAGTGCGTTTTCTGGAAATTCTCAATACGACGGCATCGGAGGAGGAACCGTAATTGTGGAGCTAAATCAGGGAGACGAGGTTTGGGTCCGAGTAATAAAACATAATCCTGGAAATTACATTTATTTCGATAAACCAACAACCACTTTCTCTGGATTTCTTCTTTAGTAGGAATGAACTCCGGCCTTATTCATCTGTACCCGCATATTATAAGTTTCGCCGAACCTGATACATGTTTTTTTAGACCAAGATTTTTTCCGTATCAGGTCACTAACAGACTGTGTAACGAATTGATCCTGCTGAAGGCTTATATCCCAGTAAATGATTTGAAAAAAAAAAAAAATTAGCTGGACTTATATTTTGAACCGTCTGTATTCCGGGCGTCAACATAGAAATGCCCGACATTTCCATCAACCTCACCTCATCAAACGTAGTATCCTGGGCCTTTTCGCTTAAATAACCTTCGATATTCTGGCCGCTTTTTCATTGCATCTCAAAGTTTTGTAATCATTTACTTTCTGGAGTTTCTGGGTCAATTCATCTTTCGAAGTGTTCATCAGCAGCATTGCTTGTTATTGAATGCAGAGTTCTTTCAGGAACGATAACTCGTTACAGACGTGATACAGAATTTACTGACGTGATACCGAATTTACTGACGTGATACGGATTTTTAGTGACCCGATACGGGATCGTATAGGACGTCATGTGACGTTGTTTTAACCAATGGGATAGTGAAATTTTTGCCTTATTTCAGACGTGAATCATACACATTCGAGTGTAGAGAAGACGCGACTTAAGATTAGTCTGTTCTTTTGTGTTATTTTAAAATAAATGTACAAGAGCTGATTCAGTTTTTTTTTTTTTAATTTTATTAAAGCAAATACTATTTACGGATCGTAATGAAAATCTTGTATCGCATTTCGTCTACATATATCGTTAGAGGTAACGTGTGGGAAATCTTTACCAAGTTTGGACTTTATACCCTCTATTTGGGGACACAAAGGTGACAACAGCAAATCCTCTGCAACCAGTGTTATATTTGCGAGTCGGTATTTTTCTTTCTACATCTGGCTTCCTTTTATTCCCCAGCGGCTTACTCAGTAACACCTCAACTAAGGCTTAACTGTTTAACGTTTGCGTAGGCGAGACGACAAATTGTTCCGTCCCATGCCGAGACATACCAAATTATCCTCTGTTTAGCGTTCAGCATTAAAAGTACTGGCCAGGACTGGTTCACATGTTGTCAATATAATGTAACCGTGCAGAATTATATGATGATAATAATGCTAATGATGATAATGAACAAGGATTATAATAAAAATCGTTCTGATATGCATATGTAAATTGAATGTTTAAAGATGTGCTGGTCTCTGATCAACTCAGAACTTTCAATAAGATAAATTCACCTCGGTCCAAATAAAGATCGCCTCGT
Source organism: Mimachlamys varia (assembly GCA_947623455.1). Taxonomy (NCBI): domain Eukaryota; kingdom Metazoa; phylum Mollusca; class Bivalvia; order Pectinida; family Pectinidae; genus Mimachlamys; species Mimachlamys varia. The sequence continues at coordinate 35,927,770 of OX392538.1, read as the reverse complement.
GTTTTGGCTTATAAAAAATATTTGAAAAATAAAGTTCGTCACTGAAATTTGCTAATGCTGTGTTTGGTGTTTTCTAAATATCTCCAAAAATTTCGAACAAACCAATTTAGTGATATAATACAATATCCCCTGGAAACTGGATTGGTGGATTTTGTTGTTATAACAACGCATAACCATCATCAAGAAAGTAAGCACATGGACATGTGGTAAGGGGGAGATAACTGATATAATTGTGAAGTCACACAATAACGGGCGACAGACATGTATCGTCAGATATTTAAATTCATAAAGGCTTTACAAAACTCGTTTGTTTTAATTATCGAAAATCATGAAAAATACAATGTGAAAAAACGTAGTAAAATCTAAAATAGTATTTAAATGCATGTATAAAAATATTTCGCTTTATGGAATATAGATGTAGAAAATCAGTACAAAAAACGTTTGCATATCAATTTCTAAAATGAAATTAAAGACAATGAAAGATTTTTATCATATTGCACGTGATGCCTGTATATTATTCCAATTCAAAATATCGTAATCAAAATATCAAATCGTTTTAACACTAAACAAGACGGAACAGTTGGTGCATACGCGTCGCGGATTTTGACAGAAAATATGTTCGGTTTTATCTTATCAGTAAATGTATGTGATATAAAGACCGTTGTGCTGCATGTAGAGAACAAGTGTCGGTAGCTTTTTTTGGACTGATCAAGACTCAACAACAGGATATCGTTGCCGAACATTGTCCTGGGTTGTGGCAGTTGTGTTTTCCAGACGGAGACATGAAGTTAAGTATAACTGTGATTGCGTTATGTCTTGTCTCAATAGTATACTGAACCAGGGTGACGGTACTCTACAAGTCCATAGTAAAGCAATACTGGACTTACAGTTAAGGTTATCTGCTGTAGAACGTCTCCGTAATGACGACGCAATACGTATCGCTGATCTTTCCAAACAGCAACAAATTGACCAGCGACGTATTGCCGACCTTGAGAAACAACACCATATTGATCGTCGCCTTGTTTCTGACCTTGTAAATAAACGAGATGAAGACAACCGAACTATAGCTGACCTTGAGCAAAATAAACAAGATGACCATGTCCGTATTGCTGACCTTGAGAAAAAGCGACATGACGACATGCTTCGCATTGCCGCCCTTGAGAAACAGCAACGTGATTGTCATCGCCGCCGTTTTGTTGACTTGGAGAAGAACCTCAAAAATAGCAATCAACGTCGTATAATCTACCTTCAGAAACAACAAAAACGTAGAAAACTGGACTCCCAACATATGTTCCCCATTGACCTCTTTACCAACAGTACAGACAGTACGACTGTTGTACGCCGCATGCCTAGTGATAGGAAAATAAAAAGTTTTGAACCAAAGCCTAGCCATTCTGGGTTGCCAAGTCCTGCGTTGGAAAGCAGCAACCAAGGGATTAAAAAGAAACGTGTTTCTCGGGACAAAGCACTAGTGGTGGCATTTTATGCTGTTCTGACTCATTCTATTAACCCATTAAGTCACTTGATGGAGATACATTTCGACCGTGTGATAGCTTATATTGGGGGTTCTTACAGTGGAAACACAGGCACTTTCACGTGTACACAAATGGGCATATATGTGTTCTCATGGACAGTGCAAGTGAGCAGACGGTATATGTACACGGAAATAGTTAAAAATGGTGTTACGATTGGAAGTGCGCTTTCTGGAGATTCTCCGCTTCCGTACGGCGGAAACGGAGGAGGATCCGTGGTTGTACAGCAGAACCAAGGAGACGAAGTTTGGGTCCGAGAAGAATATCATTATGATGGGAGTTACATTAATGTCGATGGGCATAGACAGACAACAACGTTCTCTGGATATCTTCTCCAGTAGGTTGATGTCCAGACTTGCTTACCAGCAGCCACAACACGTTAATCACAAAAGTCAGTGTAGAGAAGACGCAATACATGATTAGCCTGTTCTTTACTTTTTTGTGATTTATAAAAAAAATGTATAACAGCTGATCAAGTTTTGTTATTCTTATCAAAGCATTAACGGATTGCACTTAAACATTTCTTCTCCACTCTCCAGTAAGAGTGATCTCCAGACTTTCATTCTAGCAGTCACACAACGTTAATCACATACGTCAGTGTAGAGAAGATACAATATACGATTAGTCTGTTCTTTTCTACAGCTTATTTATGTAATTACTCTGATTTAACTGATAGCACATATCATGTACTTATATAATTAGAGGCAAGCTGTGGTGGATTTCATATACCCATGCAGGAATAGCAACATCTAGATTACTTTATCGAGGCTACGACATAAAAAAGACAGGAATCTTGAGGATATGGATTGGTTGATTGTTTTTACTGTCTTTCAACGGCTAAGGTTAATGCAATGTGGGTTTATGAGTTGGGTGCGTGTGTATTTCGGGGGCTGCAGTATTTTCCTGTAAGCGTCTTTGCGATATAGGCCGAATCTTTTGAAGGTTTAAAGTGCTATCACACTGAAGTATCGTTTTTGAGACTCTGTATTGTATGTCTCGGTCTGGGACACAAACCAAAAAGCCTTTCGAACAGGCCAAAAGTGAGGTAGTGGTAGGGAGACATTAGGAAAGAAATTGATTTGAAAGAAGAGGAAAGATAAGATCCCAAATATTGTCTCCACTTACGATTATGCAATAGGGCAGCTCGTACGCCCCATATGCAGGGTAACAAATCTTGAGGAGATTTTGAGGGGTTAAAACTCTGGGAGAACCTGTAAATTGGCAGACGCACAATGTATATGTGAATTGAGTAATCCACTTGCATTTAACTCTAATGGTTATGGACGCATTAAACCTATATACGGATATGCTAAATATTCTTCACACAATATGTTTTATTATGATACACGGAAAACCTTTCTTTAGAAATAAATAATTCGCATTGTATAGTTTTAAATTAGCATAATTACAAAACATATTGATTGAATCCATCAATAGGAGAGCCATAACACGTTGTAGTTTATCATTCGGAAGTTGTTTGGGTTTCATGAGAAATCTGTTTCAGCAATCAGAACAATCATGGCGTGACGTCAAATTCAAATGACGACGTATACTGAAGAACGGTTTCCGATTGATGACCGCTTCCTAACAGAACACCATGGTTAATATAAAAAGAGTTTACCGTCCAAAAGGTTAAAGCATATGTTTAAAATAAATATTGAACCGATAAAAAAAATTATAAATCCGTAGATCATGATCAAATGACATCACGTTTTGTAATTTAAACGACACAGGTTTGTGGAAAATAGAGCAAGCTGTATGGTTGCCATCTTGGTATAATTGAAAAATATTCTGTACCCTTATTAGATGTGAAAGTGGCCTTTTTTACGCTAAGGCGTTATCCGTAGAGAGCGTCTTGCTTACACTTTCTCTGATTATGGAATCGCATTTGGACAACCTCGGGCCTTTCCCTTAATATTAATGTGAAAAGAATATTCGGGGTGTTCTAATTGCTTCCAAACTTTCTACGATACCCTCTGGTTGTCGTCGTTGGCGTTACAAACTTCAAATTCAAATTCTATCGTGAAGGTCCAGATAAACCTGACAATGACAAGCTGCACAAATGCATCTGTTATGTGAACTATCATATTCACATTCTTGTGTAAGTTTGGTTATTTCTAATTATTTGATTTAATGCCGTTATTCATAACATGAAAGGTCATTTGCATATCAGTTTATATGACCAGTCGTTCAACTTCCGGTCGGAAACACTAAAGATATTCGCCACCTACCGAAGTAAACTGATAACTACACGAACTGTAAAGGAAATGTTTTACATTAGACCTAGGATCTAGCAAATTTCTTCCAATAAAACCATACAAGGTCAAAGATTCAGTATCCTTTAAAAATGCGACCCCATATTGACAAACAACTCATATCAAAACTATTGACAAAACTAACTGACAAAGAAAGCCTATTGTATATCTCTGCCCTCTACTGTCATCAAACACTTATAATGCTATCGTTAAGATTGATACAAACTTGACAATGACTAGCTGCACAAATTAATCAATTGTGTGAGCTATCCTTTTAACCTTCTTATTAAAGTTTGGTTTTCTAATTTTTTGCTCGGGAGCGCTGACTTTTCACCGACAACTTTTGCAGATCTTCTTGCATAACATTTTATTAAGTACTCCATCGTAAACATCATTTTAAACTGTTTTTCGCTTTATCTTTCAGTACTTTGATTGAGCTATGCTCATTACTTTGTATGCTTGTCATGATGACCCCTAAAGCGTACAGATATATGACCAGATGTTCAGAATAGGAACACAGCCTGGTGTCTGGTCTGTCAAAATACCAAACTGGCCGGGCTAAAGGTAGCTGTATTTCTCTTGTACTTGGATATTCTAGTTGTTGGTAAGGCGAGGAATACGACTGCAATACATATTGTGCTATTACGCAGTTTGTTTTCATATTGATGGCCAGAATTGTTTTTAATTGTCAGCAGTCGACATCGATGACGACAAACACGATATTCCGATAGCATAGGTTAGAGAAGCAGGGATACTACAATCAAGAAATGGAAAATTCTCGATTGAAAAGTTGAAATCGTCACGGTTATCGTTTAGTTTAGTAGTAAGCTGTTCATGTTGGTCATAGTTTAAGTAGAGATTGAGTTTAGCAGATGATGTAGAAGAGTCGGTTATGTCCTTTATTTCAAGTTAAGAAGGGTATTATGATCGACGTGGTCAGCAAACTTCTTGTTCATAGAAAACACATCGTCGATGCATCTGAAAGTGACATTAAAAGGTGTGGCAAGGTTTTTTGTTACCTGGCCTGATAAGCTCTTCCACAAATTCAGCCTCGAAAAAAACCCACTTTTGTGCAATATTTCAGAACAAAAATTACCTGTAAGTGACTGTTATACATGTTTTTAGTGTTTGTAAGGTGAATAATTGTATTTGTTTAGATAGTAATATACGTGATGCCTTTATATTGTTTCAATTCAAAATATTTAACCGTTTTAACACTGAACAAGACGCAACAGTTGGTACACAGGCGTCGCGGATGGTGGCATATACTATGTTTGGTTTGTATCTTATCAGTAAATCATGTGATATAAATACCGTTGTGTGGCATGTAGGGAACAAGTTTCGGTAGCATTATTGGACTTATCAACACTCAACAACAGGATATTGTCGCCGAGCAGTGTCTGGGATGCTGTCTGGTTGTGTTTTCGTGAAAGGAGACATGAAGTTAAGTATAACTGTGATTGTGTTATGTCTTGTCCCAATGGTATGGGGACAGACACTGAACCAGGGTGACGGTAGTCTACAAGTCCAGGGCAGAGTAATACTGGACTTACAATTAAGGTTATCTGCGGTAGAACGTCTCCGTAACGAAGACGCACTACGTATCGCTGATATTTCAAAACAGCAACAAATTAATCAGCGACGTATTTCCGACCTTGAGAAACAACAGCAAATTGATCACCAGCTTTTGTCTGACTTTGTAAACAAAAGAGATGAAGACAACCGAACTATAGTTAACTTTGAAAAAATGCAACAAGATGACCATTACCGTATTGATGACCTTGAGAAAAAACGACAAGATGACCAGAAACGCATTTCTAATCTAGAGAAACAGCAAGGTTTTTTTATTGGTCGTATTACTGACCTAGAGGAGAAAATCGGGAATGGTGATCTGCGTCGTATAGCCTACCCTCAGAAGCAGCGACATCATAGAATCTTGGACTCCAACAGTAAATATCCCTTTGACTCGATCACTAACAGTACAGCCGGTACAACTGATGTAAGACGGGTGCCTAGCGTAAGGAAAACGAAAAGCTTTAGACCAAATCCTCGCCATTCCGAGTTACCAAGTCCGTCATTGGAAACCATGGCCGGCAACCATGGGATTAAAAAACGTGTTTCATCGGACAATGAAGGAATGGTGGCATTTTATGCTGTTCTTACTCATAACTACGATGCTGTGACTCATCTTATGGAAATACATTTCGACCGTGTGATCACTAATATTGGGGGTTCTTACAGTGGACAAACAGGAACATTCACATGTAGGAATGCAGGGGTGTATGTGTTCTTATGGACCGTTCGTGCTAACACTCGTTATTTGTGTATGGACTTAGTAAAAAAAGGCGCCGTGATTGGGACTGGATTCGCTGGAGACTCCCCGTATAGTATAACTGGGACAGGATCCGTTGTGGTGTATCTGGACCAGGGAGACGATGTTTGGGTCCGAGTAGGCGGCTGTACCAATCCTGGGACTTACATTCTAGCCGATCTCGGTACAAATGTGTTCTCCGGATTTCTTCTTCGATAGCAATGTGCTCTACTCCGACATGTACCAGTCATCACATCAACACGTATCTGGCAAGTACTAGTGAGTGTACACATGTACAAGTTGGTGTATGCATGTACAAGTTGGTGTACACATGTACAAGTGAGTGAACAGAAGACGGATATACCAACAAGTCGTTTATCTTCTTTTGTGTGATTCATTAAACTTGAAATATATACCAGAGTCATTGTGTTATTTTACAAAATAAGAAGAAGAAGAGGAAGAAGAAGAAGAAAAATAATAACAAAAACAACAAACAAATAAGCACAGCATATACAAAAACATATACAATAGACCCTTTATCTTAGATCAATTTAGATTTTCACTGTTTTTGACCCGAACATTACATATGATCGAGTCATAGAAGGACGAAACAAATGTATGGTGCAGTGTTATTCCTGGCATGCTACACCGGTAACTGAATTTTAAAGGCGCAATCGCCTGTTTGTTGGTCATTCGTCTATCTTTCGAGGTCAGCATTACCTCATTGGTTTTGTTTTACTCTATCGTATCACCTTAATGGAAAGTCAAGTATTGTTATGTATGGACTTGAAGAGTATCACCATTACTTTTGGGACAAGATAGAAAGTGACCGCCGTTATATATCGATATCACGTCTGCGTTTATCAAATAAAGAAAAACCGTCGCACAATTCTCCATACGAAAGGATTTGGCAATCATACCCTGTCGTGTTGATTTGGTCAGTTGTCCGATAATGTTATACCGTCAATTGGTCCTTACAGGATACACATACAGGTCACGTGTGTTACTACATGTACCGGAAAGATAAAATCTAACCTACATTGGACATGTCAATCTATTATGGACATATATGTATGCACACAAACTGACTTTGAAATGTTAAAATGGTAGGCTTCCTGAAGTAAACAAATGTAAATGTCTAAAAAACGTCTTTATTTTGTTTTTGTTCGTCGAACAAAAAACACATGAAATGTTACATGATGTAGACGCATATATATAGGTATAGACAATGTATGACAGATACCAACTTCTTACCAAAGTTAGGCAAAACAATTGCTATAGAATACTTGATTAAAAATAACTGCCTATCTTTGTGTCTTCGACTAATTTTACTGTTTAATGCGTATATACAAATTGTAAACGTGAAAAATATAACAATCGTTTTGTTGGTATTTCTTTGCATCGAATCAGTTATATTCACAAAAACATAATTTGCATCAATATGTGTAATTACTGGTCTCTGAAGTCATTGTCTCTAAAGTGTAATGATATTTTTTTCTGCAATTTAGAACGAATTTATGTTAGTGGACGAAAACTTTTGCATAATCGTACCTGTACGTTTAGTCAGTACTTGCTACAAGTGACAGCGTAATAAGAAAATTTTACTTGAGTATTGGGTAAAGAGACGACACAGGTCACCAGAACATGACCTCCAATGGGATGTTGTCAGATCCTTATGTAACCGATTTAGAGTAAGGAGCTGCAATTCATAAATTAAAGGGGTTTTACGCACCTGACCCTTCTGCTTCTACATTTGTTTAGAAATTTTGGGTTCCTACCGTTTGGCCCCTAGCATCACTGAAGATTCCTAGGAGGACGAAACAGCTGTATGATGCAGTTTAATTTATTTTTTCGGCATACTGTATCTATTACTAAATTAAAGAGGTGCAGCATATGTTTGTGTTACGTGATCTTTATGATAGAGGGTGGCAGACTTTGCTGGTGGATTTTTTAGTCCCCGAGGTTTGCTGGAGCCTCCATAGCCACAGTTAATACCATTTGAGTAGTGGCACGGTACATGATATACACATTTTCGTAGTACACGATTTGAAATTATACAGAACTAGTTTAATTTTCCTTCTAAATTCATAAATTAAAGCGGTTTTACGCACCTGACCTTTCTGCTTCTTTAAGAGGTGCAGCATATGTGTGTGTTACGTGATATTCATTAAGATTGTTTCACAATTCTATGTAAGTTAACTAAATTTAAAGGGTTGGTTGAAATACTTCTGTACCACTGATTAAACACATATAGTCTACTTTAATTTGATTGATATTCTCTGTTGAATCAAAAGTAAAGTTATTGCCGTTGATTACAAATAAAACTCGTTATGATCAATTGAATGTTTAAAGATGTGCTGGTATCTGATCCACTCATAACTTTCAAGAAAATATAATTCGCTCGGTTCATAATAAAAACGCTCGTTTTGTTTTCGCTAACAAATATTTGAGAAAAAAAATATTCTTTATTGAAACTTGGTAATGTTGTGTTTTGGTGTATTCTTCATACCCCAGTAAATTCAGGGAAAAAAACCTTATTTAATGTTTCCAGAAATTCAATTTATTGTGATATATTACATTATTCTCTGGAAATTGGAATGGTCTTTTGTTTTTAAAAACCAGCACACATTATCATCAACCAAGAACGAAAGGACATTGACAAGGCGTTAGAGGGAGGTAACAGGTATCTGGTGGTGTAGTTACACTCTTTTTTAAGATAATGTCATAATAGCGTGTTTGCATCATTGTAAAATAATGTCGAATCGTATTATAAATCTTAAATAGTGTTTGAATCCATGCATTAAAATTTTGCGCTTCATGGAATACAGATATGGAAAACTTTTTGACAGTGTTTTGTAAAATACGTAACTTGTAGGTGGTGACAATAGTTTAGTGTTTTTAGTTTTTGTGTAGTAACAATTTGTATGCATATCTTATCAAATAAAATAAAATAAGAAAATGAAAGTATTTGTTAGTATCGCACGTTGATGTCATTTCAAATCTAATCGTTTTACACGGAACAAATCGCCAACAGTTAGTTCACATATGTCAAATATTGCAGCATATGTTCGTTTTTATCTTATCAGCAAATGTAGGTGTCATACAGGTCTTTGTGTGTCCTGTTACAAACACATTGCGGTCGTACTATAAGGCACGGCAGGATATTTTATGAACATTGTCTGGTGTGCTGTCCGTTGTGTTTTCGTGAAGGGAGACATGAAGTTAAGTATAACTGTGATTGTGCTATGTCTTGTCCCAATAGTATGGGGACAGATACTGAACCAGGGTGGCGGTACTCTACAAGTCCAGGACAAAGCAATACTGGACTTACAATTAAGGTTATCTGCCGTAGAAGACCTCCGCAATGAAGACTCACTACGTATCGCTGATCTTTCCAAGCAGCAACAAGTAGACCACAGACGTATTGCCGACCTTGAGAAACAGCAGCAAATTGATCGCCATCGTATTTCTGACCTTGTAAACAAAAGAGATGAAGACAATGAAACTATAGCTAACCTTGAGCAAAAGCAAAAAGATGACCATGACCGTATAACTGACCTTGAGAAAAAACGACAAAATGACCAGAAACGCATTTCTAATCTAGAGAAACAGCAACGTTTTATTATTGGCCGTAATGCTGATGTGGAGGAGAACCTCGGAAATGGTGATCTGCGTCGTATATCCTACCCTTATAAACAACAACATCGTAGAAAATTGAATTACAAAGAAAAGTTTCCCTTTGCCTTCTTTACCAACAGCACAGACCGCACGACTGATGTAAGACACATGTCTAGCGTAAGGAAAACGAAAAGTTTTGAACCAAAACCTAGCAATTCTGAGTTGCCAAGTCCAACGTTGGAACGCAGTAACCAAGGGATTAAAAACAAACGCGTTTCCCCGGACAATCAAGGCATGGTCGCATTTTATGCGGTTCTGACTCATTCTATCAACCCATTAAATCATTTAATGGAGATTCATTTCGACCGTGTGATCACTAATATTGGGGGTTCTTTCAGTGGAAACACGGGCACTTTCACGTGTAATCACGCGGGTGTATATGTGTTCTCTTGGACAGTGCAAGTGAACCTTCGGTATATTTACACGGAACTAGTCAAAAACGGTGTAATGATTGGAAGTGCGTTATCTGGAAATTCTCAAAACGGCGGAATCGGAGGAGGATCCGTGGTTGTACAGCTCGACCAAAGAGACGAAGTTTGGGTCCGAGCAGAACGTTATAATTCTGGAAGCTACATTTATGTCGAAAGTCAAAGACAAACAACAACGTTCTCTGGATATCTTCTCCAGTAGGGTGATGTCCAGACTTGCTTACCAGCAGCCACACAACGTTAATCACACAAGTCAGTGTAGAGAAGACGCAATACATGATTAGCCTGTTCTTTACTTTTGTGTGATTTATAAAAAAATGTATAACAGCTGATCAAGTTTTGTTATTCTTATCTAGAGAAGATATTATATACGATTAGTCTGTTCTTTTCTACAGCTTATTTATATTATTACTCTTATTTAACTGATAGCACATATCATGTACTTATATAATTAGAGGCAAGCTGTGGTGGATTTCATATACCCATGTTCCCTGCAAATCAGGAATAGCAACATCTAGATTACTTTCTCGAGGCTACGACATAAAAAAGACAGGAATCCTGAGGATTTGGGTTGGATGATTGTTTTTACGGTCTTTCAACGCCTAAGGTTAATGCACTGTTGTGTTTATGAGTTGGGTGCGTGTGTATTTCGGGTGCTGCAATATTTTCCTGTAAGCGTCTTTGCGATATAGGCAGAATTTTTTGACGGTTTAAAAAGCTATCACACTGATGTATCGTTTTTGAGACTCTTTATTGTATGTCTCGGTCTGAGACACAAACCAAAAAGTCTTCCTAACAGGCCAAAAGTGAGGTAGTGGTAGGGAGACATTAGGAAAGTAATTGATTTGAAAGAAGAGGAAAGATAAGATCCCAAATATTGTCTCCAATTACGATTATGCAATAGGGCAGCTCGAACGCTCTATATGCAGGATAACAAACATTGAGGAGATTTTGAGGGGTTAAAACTCAGGGAGAACTTATAAATCGACTGATACACAATCTAGATGTGAATTGAGTGGTCCACTTGTAATTAACTCTAATGGTTATGGACGCATTAAACCTATATACGGATATGCTTAATATTCCTCACACAAACTCATCATTTCAGTTTATAGTAAACGGAAAACCTTTCTTTAGAAATAAATCTTTCGCATTGTATATTTTTCAATTAGCATAATTACAAAACATATTGATTGAATCCATCAATAGCAGAGCCATAACACGTTATAGTTTATCATTCGGAAGCTGTTTGGGTTTTATGAGAAATCTGTTTCAGCAATCAGAACAATCATGGCGTGACGTCAAAATCAAATGACGTCGTAAACTGAAGAATGGTTTCCAATTGATGACCACTTCCTAACAGAGCACCATGGTTACTATAGAAAGATTTCACCGTCCAAAAGGTTAAAGCATATGTTTAAAATAAATATTGAACCGACAAAAAAAAGAAAAAGAAAAATCCGTAGATCACGATCAAATGACATCACTTTTTGTAATTTAAACGACACAGGTTAGTGAAAAATAGAGCAAGTTTTATGGTTGCCATCTTGGTATAATTGAAAAATATTCTGTACCCTTATCAAACGTGAAAGTGGTCTTTTTAACGCTAAGGCGATATCCGTCGAGGGCGTATTGCTAACACTTTCTCTGATTATGGAATCGCATTCGGACAACTTAGGGCATTTCCCTTAATATCAATTGTGAAAAAAATATCCAGGGTGTTCCGATTGCTTCCAAACTATCTACGATGCCCTTTGGTTTTTGTTGGCGTAACAAACTTCAAATTCTCTCGTGAAGATCCAGATAAACCTGACAATGACAAGCTGTTCAAATGCATCTGTTTTGTGAACTATCATATTCACATTCTTGTGTAAGTTTGGTTATGTCTAATTATTTGATTTAATGCCGTTATTCATAACATGAAAGGTCATTTGCATATCAGTTTATATGATCAGTCGTTCAACTTCCGGTCGGAAACACTAAAGATATTCGCCACCTACCGAAGTAAACTGATAACTACACAAACTGTAAAGGAAATGTATTACATTAGACCTAGGATCTAGCACATTTCTTCCAATAAAACCATACAAGGTCAAAGATTCAGTATCTTTTAAAAATGCGACCCCATATTGACAAACAACTCATATCAAAACTATTTACAAAACTAACTGACAAAGAAAGCCTATTGTATTTCTCTGCCCTCTACTGTCATCAAACACTTAAAATGCTATCGTGAAGATTGATACAAACTTGACAATGACTAGCTGCACAAACTAATCAATTGTGTGAGCTATCCTATTAACCTTCTTATTAAAGTTTGGTTTTCTAATTTTCTGCTCGGGAGCGCTGACTTTTCACCGACAACTTTTGCAGATCTTCTTGCATAACATTTGATTAAGTACTCCATCGTAAACATCATTTTAAACTGTTTTTCGCTTTAGCTTTCAGTACTTTGATTGATCTATGCTCATTAGTTTGCATGCTTGTCATGATGACCCCTAAAGCGTACAGAAATATGACCAGATGTTCAGAATAGGAACACAGCCTGGTATTTGGTCTGTCAAAATACTAAACTGGCCGGGCTAAAGGTAGCTGTATTTCTCTTGTACTTGGCTATTCTAGTTGTTGGTAAGGCGAGGAATACGACTGCAATACATATTGTGCTATTAAGCAGTTTGTTTTCATGTTGATGGCCATACTTGTTTTTAATTGTCAGCAGTCGACATCGATGACGACAAACACGATATTCCGATAGCATAGGTTAGAGAAGCAGGGATACTACAATCAAGAAATGGAAAATTCTCGATTGAAAAGTTGAAATCGTCACGGTTATCGTTTAGTTTAGTAGTAAGCTGTTCATGTTGGTCATAGTTTAAGTAGAGATTGAGTTTAGCAGATGATGTAGAAGAGTCGGTTATGTCCTTTATTTCAAGTTAAAGAGTAACTATAGTGCAAATAGAAACTGAAACGATCAGACTCGTTGTGACGGCATTAATACATTGTCAAAAACCGCATCGAAATCGGCCGACCGGTTACAAAGTTACGACAGGTTGAAGTTTGGTTTTTTACCTGTTTTGCCACACGCTAATTAAGCGCACCGCGAACCGCTAAAAGTTGTGCACACGTATTGGTGACGTCACAACGGGAACACAAGAAATTGGGTCCTATGTCTCTCTATATAATAGTAATATGTACGTCTGGTTGATTAGTGATTCAAAATGTATTATACAATGAAATTAAGGGACGTACCATAATATGGGGGTCGGGAGAATAATCTGAAATCGTCATTGAAATAACTTTATTTTGATTCTTTCATAAATATAGTGTTTATTGATTGTTCAAATTCATTTTAATGGACCCATATATATATGCGCTATCATATTGTGATACTCTGTGTCATTTATAATGTCAGTTATACATATCATTTATCCAATGATTCAAGAGTGACTCTTATAATAATACCTTTGAATATTGTAAATCTCATGTTAGTGTCTATTATATTACGTAATCAGATTAGCGGGATAATTTACCTGGTCAGTTCGACAACTTCACACGTAACGTGTTACTCAAATAGCAAGTAATTAACATTGGAGAGGGGTGGGGTGGGGTGGGGGGGGGGCTATCAAAGTTAACTAAATTGCAATAGTTGAGTATGTTGCGGTTATTATCCCCTCTTTATAACTTCAAAATGTGTACTCTTAAACTGTAGTTACATGCAAATCTCGACTGGAACATAGACTATCGAGTGCACGTGTCTCTTTTGAAATCTCCCTAACCCACCCTCAACTCACATAGTATATGACACTTTTTCAATTTCGAGTTTGACTCTTCTATTCAACGAGAACATATGTATATGCACATATACGTCCCTGGTATGTCTGTATCACAGTTTTTTCATATTTTATTTTTAACATAAATGAATAAAATGCGGATTAAAACCAAAGGCACTTCTAGCCAGGAGAATAGCCATCTAAATATATAGATAACATAGCGAAATATGAAAATTAAAATAAAATATAAAAACTGAATTTTCAAATTTTCTTTTTATGTTATTAATCATCTAAAACCATATTGAAAATAATTGCCAAATTTCAGCTTGATACGTCAAGCGGTTTAATTTAACAAAAAATCGACTATCAGACATTCTTTTTTTTGTGAAATTTAACCGCTTGACTTTCGTTATGGTTTTAGATGATTAATAACATAAAACGAAAATTGTTAAAGTCAGTTTTTATATTTTATTTTAATTATTCATATTTTGCAAATTATCTATATATTTAGATGACTATTCTCCTGGCCACAAGTGCCTGTGATTAAAACCAATTAAGTATCTTCTCATCTTATTTTCATCTTATTTTCAAAAGATGTTCCATGTTCATTTCTTGTCAGTAAAACCAGGGACGTATATGTGACATACATATACATATACGTCCCTAGTAAAACACAGTGGTTTTCAAAGATCTAATCTTATTTTTTCTCAAACAGAATTCGAAATACATTGTCTTGATTTCTATTTCGATGTATGTGCCTGAAGACAGGTAACATCAGGATTTCGCTCATAGTCTATTTATTTTACAATGTTCACGATTTGAAATGGTTTTTTTTATACTGCATTGACATAAATAAATTATCAATGGATAGAAAGCTATTAACTTTTATACACACCTATAATTTCTCAAACATATATAAGGATAAAGAAGTCGAAATGTGATACCCGTCAAAACAGTTTATACAGCTCGAAAGCATTGATAAAAGTTATATATTTTTATTTTCCAATATACGTACATCGTACTGTACGTATAAAAAGGCTGGTCTTGACGTTACTAACTGTTCTTAAAATAATCCAATAAAATACATGGTTTTCGAAGTTCCGAGTCTATACACAGAATTAGATTATATCTAAGTCCGTGGTCTAAAGTAACACAAATATCCTTTTCCTTATCTGTTTGTTTGAGGTTGTTTCTAGGTAGTTTTGTATTAATTCAGCCGACCGACATGCATTAAAATTTTTCAGCATGCATTTTAAAAGCTGTTACGATCAGTTCCTGCTGATATGCATGCAAGCAACGTGACCATCAGTGAATACACACGCCGTTTTAGCGGTGTTATATGAAATAAAATATGAGAAAATTATTACCTAATCATATCAAGGGCATGTTTTGAAGTCTTTCCGAAAAATAATAACCTGTTAATCATGTTAGCGAGTCCGGCGGTTATTGATTTATGGTCGAGTGATCATGACCACGTGTGCCGCACACCTGTTGAACTCCCTACCCCCCTCACCACTAATTACGGCCCCCTGGGGCATACAACACCTTGGAATTATCAGTAGGGTCATTAATGAACTCCATACAACATTGTCATATAATAATAAGTGTCATATTCTTGAATAGAAGACTCGATACAAATAACAAGTCGTGATACGATTCATATAATTTTAATATAATGACTACACAAGTCTATCAGTGCGGTCACCGTTGTGACGTCACTTCCGGTCGTATGGCAAAATCGGGGATTTTCTGATTTGCGTTCAGGTGTGAAATTTAGAAAAATGGTCAAAACTTCGTAATTTTTACAAAAAAAAATTTTTCGTGAGAATTTTCTCACTTACTATTTACCAATCTTTCCATACACAAAAGATGGTTTTGCACTACAGTTACTCTTTAAGAAGGGTATTATGATCGACGTGGTCAGCAAACTTCTTGTTCATAGACAACACATCGTCGATGCATCTGAAAGTGACATTAAAAGGTGTGGCAAGGTTTTTTGTTACCTGGCCTGATAAGCTCTTCCACAAATTCAGCCTCGAAAAAACCCCACTTTTGTGCAATATTTCAGAACAAAAATTACCTGTAAGTGACTGTTATACATGTTTTTAGTGTTTGTAAGGTGAATAATTGTATTTGTTTAGATAAATGTCAAAAATCAAATGAAAGTCATATACGTGATGCCTTTATATTGTTTCAATTCAAAATATTTAACCGTTTTAACACTGAACAAGACGCAACAGTTGGTACACAGGCGTCGCGGATGGTGGCATATACTATGTTTGGTTTGTATCTTATCAGTAAATCATGTGATATAAATACCGTTGTGTGGCATGTAGGGAACAAGTTTCGGTAGCATTATTGGACTTATCAACACTCAACAACAGGATATTGTCGCCGAGCAGTGTCTGGGATGCTGTCTGGTTGTGTTTTCGTGAAAGGAGACATGAAGTTAAGTATAACTGTGATTGTGTTATGTCTTGTCCCAATGGTATGGGGACAGACACTGAACCAGGGTAACGGTAGTCTACAAGTCCAGGGCAGAGTAATACTGGACTTACAATTAAGGTTATCTGCGGTAGAACGTCTCCGTAACGAAGACGCACTACGTATCGCTGATATTTCAAAACAGCAACAAATTAATCAGCGACGTATTGCCGACCTTGAGAAACAACAGCAAATTGATCACCAGCTTTTGTCTGACCTTGTAAACAAAAGAGATGAAGACAACCGAACTATAGCTGACCTTGAGCAAACTCAACAAGATGACCATGTCCGTATTGCTGACCTTGAGAAAAAGCGACATGACGACATGCATCGCATTTTCGCCCTTGAGAAACAGCAACGTGTTTGTCATCGTCGTTTTGCTGACTTGGAGGAGAACCTCAAAAATAGTGATCAGCAACGCATAACCAACCTTCAGAAACAACAACGTCGTAGAAAACTAGACATCCAACATATTTTTCCCTTTGACCTCTTTACCAACAGTACAGACAGTACTAGTATGACTGATGTACGCCGCATGCCTAGTGTTAGGAAAATAAAAAGGTTTGAACCAAAGCCTAGCCATTCTGGATTGACAAATCCTGCGTTGGAAACCAGGAACAAAGGGATTAAAAAGAAACGTGTTTCCCCGGACAATGCACTAATGATTGCATTTTATGCTGTTCTAACGCAATCTATTAACCCATTAAGTCACTTCATGGAGATACATTTCGACCGTGTGATAACTAATATTGGGGGTTCCTACAGTGGAAACACGGGCACTTTCACGTGTAATCAAGCGGGCGTTTATGTGTTCTCTTGGACAGTGCAAGTGAACCTTCGGTTTATGTACACGGAACTAGTCAAAAACGGTGTAATGATTGGAAGTGCGTTCTCTGGAGATTCTCCGCACAGCGGAATCGGAGGAGGATCCGTGATTGTACTGCTGAACCAAGGAGACGAGGTTTGGATCCGAGCAGAACGTTGTAATTCTGGAAGCTACATCTTTGTCGAAGGTCAAAGACAAACAACAAAGTTCTCTGGATATCTTCTCCAGTAGGTTGATGTCCAGACTTGCTTACCAGCAGCCACACAACGTTAATCACACAAGTCAGTGTAGAGAAGACGCAATACATGATTAGCCTGTTCTTTACTTTTCTGTGATTTATATAAAAAATGTATAACAGCTGATCAAGTTTTGTTATTCTTATCAAAGAATTAACTGATTGCGCTTGAACCTTTCTTCTCCACTCTCCAGGAAGAGTGATCTCCAGACTTTCATTCCAGCAGTCACACAACGTTAATCACATATGTCCGTGTAGAGAAGATACAATATACGATTAGTCTGTTCTTTTCTACGGCTTATTTATGTAATTACTCTGATTTAACTGATAGCACATATCGTGTTCTTATATAATTAGAGGCAAACTGCATGTGATGGATTCCATATACCCATGCTTCTTGCAAATCAGGAATATCAACATCTAGATTACTTCCTCGAGGCTACGATATAAAAAAGACAGGAATCTTGAGGATTTGGGTTGGATGATTCTTTTTACTGTCTTTCAACGGCAAAGGTTAATGCAATGAGGGTTTATGAGTTGGGTGCGAGTGTATTTCGGGTGCTGCAGTATTTCCTTTAAGCGTCTTTGCGATAGGCCGGATGTGTTGACGGTTTAAAGTGCTATCACACTGAAGTATCGTTTTTGAGACTCTTTATTGTATGTCTCGGTCTGGGACACAAACCAAAAATCCATCCTAACAGGCCAAAAGAGAGGTAATGGTAGGGAGACATTAGGAAAGAAATTGATTTGAAAGAAGAGGAAAGATAAGATCCAAAATATTGTCTCCACTTACGATAATGCAATAGGGCAGCTCGTACGATCTATATGCAGGATAACAAACATTGTGGAAATTTTGAGGGTTAAAAACTTCAGGGAGAACTTGTAAATTGGCGGATACACAATCTAGATGTGAATTGAGTAATCCACTTGCATTTAACTCTAATGGTTATGGACGCATTAAAGGTCCAATATACGTAACTTTCGGCGAAACTTGAAGCGAAAATCAAGCCTAATAACTTATTATATTAATAGATTTAGTTAAGATTAACTGGTATCAGCAATATTCTAGATGAATTCTTTCATGGTTACCGGTGCAGCAGCAGTTGAAACGCGCTATTTGTAAACACGCGACCATTTCGAACCGTCTTCTACCTTCGGTTTGTTGTTGAAGTGGGCCCCACCTGAATTACTATCAATTCTTTGGATTTTTTTGTCAAGAGTTTCTTGTTAGTTACCGCTCAAGTTTACTTCGTTTTAGGCTTATTTTTGCATAGTTATCAACTGGATTGTTTTTCAGAATTTTTCAGAATCACGAAAATTTCCCTGAAGTTACGTATATTGGGACTTTAAAGCTATATACGGATATGCTAAATATTCTTCACACAAACTGATCATTTCAGTTTATAGTAAACGGAAAACCTTTCTTAAGAAATAAAAAATTCACACTGTATAGTTTTAAATTAGCATAATTACAAAACATATTGATTAAATCCATCAATAGGAGAGCCATAACACTTTGTAGTTTATCATTCGGAAGCCGTTTGGGTTTTATGAGCCAACTGTTCAGCAATCAGAACAATCATGGTGTGACGTCAAATTCAAATGACGACGTATACTGAAGAATGGTTCTGATTGATAACCGCTTCCTAACAGAACGCCATGGTTACTATAAAAGATTTTACCGTCCAAATGGTAAAACATGTGTTTAAAATGAATACTGAACCGACAAAAAAACCCCAAAAAAGCAAACAAATACGTATATCACGATCAAATGACATCACTTTTTTGTAATTTAAACGGGACAGGAAAGCGCCGACAGCGAATTGCTAACCCTTTCTCTGATTATGGAATCGCATTCGGACAACTTCGGGCCTTTCCCTTAATATTAATGTGAAAAGAATATTCGGGGTGTTCTAATTGCTTCCAAACTTTCTACGATACCCTCTGGTTGTCGTCGTTGGCGTTACAAACTTCAAACTTCAAATTCTATCGTGAAGGTCCAGATAAATCTGACAATGACAAGCTGCACAAATGCATCTGTTATGTGAACTATCATATTCACATTCTTGTGTAAGTTTGGTTATTTCTAATTATTTGATTTAATGCCGTTATTCATAACATGAAAGGTCATTTGCATATCAGTTTATATGATCAGTCGTTCAACTTCCGGTCGGAAACACTAAAGATATTCGCCACCTACCGAAGTAAACTGATAACTACACAAACTGTAAAGGAAATGTATTACATTAGACCTAGGATCTAGCAAATTTCTTCCAATAAAACCATACAAGGTCAAAGATTCAGTATCCTTTAAAAATGCGACCCCATATTGACAAACAACTCATATCAAATCTATTGACAAAACTAACTGACAAAGAAAGCCTATTGTATTTCTCTGCCCTCTACTGTCATCAAACACTTAAAATGCTATCGTTAAGATTGATACAAACTTGACAATGACTAGCTGCACAAATTAATCAATTGTGTGAGCTATCCTATTAACCTTCTTATTAAAGTTTGGTTTTCTATTTTTTTTGCTCGGGAGCGCTGACTTTTCACCGACAACTTTTGCAGATCTTCTTGCATAACATTTTATTAAGTACTCCATCGTAAACATCATTTTAAACTGTTTTTCGCTTTAGCTTTCAGTACTTTGATTGAGCTATGCTCATTAGTTTGTATGCTTGTCATGATGACCCCTAAAGCGTACAGAAATATGACCAGATGTTCAGGATAGGAACACAGCCTGGTGTCTGGTCTGTCAAAATACCAAACTGGCCGGGCTAAAGGTAGCTGTATTTCTCTTGTACTTGGATATTCTAGTTGTTGGTAAGGCGAGGAATACGACTGCAATACATATTGTGCTATTAAGCAGTTTGTTTTCATGTTGATGGCCATAACTGTTTTTAATTGTCAGCAGTCGACATCGATGACGACAAACACGATATTCCGATAGCATAGGTTAGAGAAGCAGGGATACTACAATCAAGAAATGGAAAATTCTCGATTGAAAAGTTGAAATCGTCACGGTTATCGTTTAGTTTAGTAGTAAGCTGTTCATGTTGGTCATAGTTTAAGTAGAGATTGAGTTTAGCAGATGATGTAGAAGAGTCGGTTATGTCCTTTATTTCAAGATAAGAAGGGTATTATGATCGACGTGGTCAGCAAACTTCTTGTTCATAGACAACACATCGTCGATGCATCTGAAAGTGACATTAAAAGGTGTGGCAAGGTTTTTTGTTACCTGGCCTGATAAGCTCTTCCACAAATTCAGCCTCGAAAAAACCCCACTTTTGTGCAATATTTCAGAACAAAAATTACCTGTAAGTGACTGTTATACATGCTTTTAGTGTTTGTAAGGTGAATAATTGTATTTGTTTAGATAAATGTCTAAAATCAAATGAAAGTCATATACGTGATGCCTTTATATTGTTTCAATTCAAAATATTTAACCGTTTTAACACTGAACAAGACGCAACAGTTGGTACACAGGCGTCGCGGATGGTGGCATATACTATGTTTGGTTTGTATCTTATCAGTAAATCATGTGATATAAATACCGTTGTGTGGCATGTAGGGCACATGTGTCGGTAGCATTATTGGACTTATCAACACTCAACAACAGGATATTGTCGCCGAGCAGTGTCTGGGATGCTGTCTGGTTGTGTTTTCGTGAAAGGAGACATGAAGTTAAGTATAACTGTGATTGTGTTATATCTTGTCCCAATGGTATGGGGACAGACACTGAACCAGGGTGACGGTAGTCTACAAGTCCAGGGCAGAGTAATACTGGACTTACAATTACGGTTATCTGCGGTAGAACGTCTCCGTAACGAAGACGCACTACGTATCGCTGATATTTCAAAACAGCAACAAATTAATCAGCGACGTATTGCCGACCTTGAGCAACAACAGCAAATTGATCACCAGCTTTTGTCTGACCTTGTAAACAAAAGAGATGAAGACAACCGAACTATAGTTAAAATGCAACAAGATGACCATTTCCGTATTGATGACCTTGAGAAAAAACGACAAGATGATCAGAAACGCATTTCTAATCTAGAGAAACAGCAACGTTTTTTTATTGGTCGTATTACTGACCTAGAGGAGAAAATCGGGAATGGTGATCTGCGTCGTATAGCCTACCCTCAGAAGCAGCGACATCATAGAATCTTCGACTCCAACAGTAAATTTCCCTTTGACTCGATCACTAACAGTACATCCCGTACCACTGATGTAAGACGGGTGCCTAGCGTAAAGAAAACGAAAAGCTTTAGACCAAATCCTCGCCATTCCGAGTTACCAAGTCCGTCATTGGAAACCATGGCCGGCAACCAAGGGATTAAAAAACGTGTTTCATCGGACAATGAAGGAATGGTGGCATTTTATGCTGTTCTTACTCATAACTACGATGCTGTGACTCATCTTATGGAAATACATTTCGACCGTGTGATCACTAATATTGGGGGTTCTTACAGTGGACAAACAGGAACATTCACATGTAGGAATGCAGGCGTGTATGTGTTCTTATGGACCGTTCGTGCTAACACTCGTTATTTGTGTATGGACTTAGTAAAAAACGGCGCCGTGATTGGGACTGGATTCGCTGGAGACTCCCCGTATAGTATAACTGGGACAGGATCCGTTGTGGTGTATCTGGACCAGGGAGACGATGTTTGGGTCCGAGTAGGCGGCTGTACCAATCCTGGGACTTACATTCTAGCTAATCTCGGTACAAACGTGTTCTCCGGATTTCTTCTTCGATAGCAATGTTCTCTACTCCTACATGTATATACCAGTAATCACATTAACACGTATCTCAGTTGTAACGCAAGTACAAGTGAGTGTACACAAGTACAAGTTGGTGTACACATGTACAAGTTGGTGCACACATGTACAAGTGAGTGAACAGAAGACGGAGATACCAACCAGTCGTTTATCTTGTTTTGTATGATTCATTAAACCTAAAATATATACCAGAGTCATTGTGTTATTTTACAAAATAAGAAGGAGAAGAAGAAAAATAATAACAAAAACAACAAACAAATAAGCAAAGCATATACAAAAGCATATACAATAGACCCTTTATCTTAGATCAATTTAGATTTTCACTGTTTTTGACCCAAACATTACATATGATCGAGTCATAGAAAGACGAAACAAATGTATGGTGCAGTGTAATTCCTGGCCTGCTACACCTGTAACTGAATTTTAAAGGTACAATCGCCTGTTTGTTGGTCATTCGTCTATCTTTCGAGGTCAGCATTACCTCTTTGGTTTTGTTTTACTCTATCGCATAACCTTAAGGACGCTCGACCCTACGTAATACACAAGTTTAGATTCTCGTTTTGTGGTGACGTAGCTTACTATTTGTGTACCTGGTATTTGAAAACGGGGTATCAGATTCGTTCTACACAGTGATATGTCGCGATGTCAACAATGGCGAGATGAGAGGGGACGGTTCAATATTACGAGCGAATAAATTATTGTCACGACCACTCCTATTGCAAAACAACAACAAAAACAGATGTACACTATATCGACACATGATCGTACAATGACAGCGACGGCAACAATATAGAAACAGAATCGGAAGGTAGGCCTATAGTACGGTACCACTGGTCATGGTTTCTCAAACTGGAGAGAGAGTCGGCGAGTGGTAGAATTATCCGTGTTGGCAGAACTTTTACACGAGGGCTGTGCCTGGTGTCATTATATATGCACTATTATGTTGTTAAAAATACAACACAGAACGCCGGTAGTTATTATGTTCTAAAATGTTTTAGGCTTGTACGCATTCATAGTATGTATGTTATGTAAAAATACTACCCACTATAAAAACGTCCTAATAGCATCAAGGGAGACAGCCAACCCTAGACACAGTTTTACATCTAGTTTTCAATAAGTAACAGAAATAGCTTGTCTGTGATGTTTTGATTCAATTTTTTGCTGGTGCTTTATGTAACTATATGGTATGTAAATAATTTGACTGTGAATACTGAAATTTGTCCGCTAGATATAAAAATAACACACGTTGTAAAAATCGTTTTGTCCATTTTTCCACAAATAAAATATTTTTGAGGTAGCTATTGATTTCTTATTTATTTTGTTGTTTGTTTGTGATTTTTAACAACATTCACAAAAAAAAAATTAAAAAAACATTAAATTTTGAGAAAAATCTTTTTTTTTGTGTTTTTTTTTTTACCAAAAATCAAACAAGCCATAGGAATGCTTAGATTTTCACAAAATCACCTCTACCTGGTACCATAATCAACATATGAAAGTTTTAAGGAAATCTAGCGGTTAATTGCGAAATGGTCGAGCCTCCTTAATGAAAAGTCAAGTATTGTTATGCTATGGACTTGAAGAGTATCACCATTACTTTTGGGACAAGATAGAAAGTGACCGCCATTTTATATCGATATCACGTCTGCGTTTATCAAATAAAGAAAAACCGTCGCACAATCAAATTTTACTTCTAAATTAATAACTTAAAGGGGTTTTACGCACCTGACCCTTCTGCTTCTACATTAGTTTAGAAATTTTGGATTCCTACCTTTTGGCCCCTAGCATCACTGAAGAGTCCTAGGTGGGACGAAACAGCTGTATGATGCAGTTTAATTCATTTTTTTGGCATACTGTTTCTATTACTAAATTTAAGGGATGCAACATATGTGTGTGTTACGTGATCTTAAAGACGATGAAAGATGTTTTCATATTGCACGTGATGCCTGTATATTATTCCAATTCAAAATATCGCAATCAAAATATCTTATCGCTTTAACACTGAACAAGACGGAACAGTTGGTGCATACGCGTCGTGGATTTTGACATAAAATATGTTCGGTTTTATCTTATCAGTAAATGTATGTGATATAAAGACCGTTGTGTTGCATGTAGGGAACAAGTGTCGGTAGCTTTTTTGGACTGATCAAGACTACACGACAGGAAATAGTTGCTGAACATTGTCCTGGATTGTGTCGGTTGTGTTTCCAGACGATGACATGAAGTTAAGTATAACAGTGATTGTGTTATGTCTTGTCCCAATAGTATGGGGACAGATACTGAACCAGGGTGGCGATACATGACAAGTCCATAGCAAAGCAATACTGGACTTACAATTAAGGTTATCTGCTGTAGAACGTCTCCGTACCGAAGAGGCACTTCGTATCGTTGATATATCCGAGCAGCAACAAACTGACCAGCGACGTATTGCCGATCTTGAGAAACAACAACAAATTGATCACCAGCTTTTGTCTGACCTTGTAAACAAAAGAGATGAAGACATCCGAACTAAAGCTGACCTTGAAAAAATGCAACAAGATAACCATGACCGTATTGCTGACCTTGAGAAAAAACGACAAGATGACCAGAAACGCATTTCTAATCTAGAGAAACAGCAACGTTTTTATATTGGCCGTATTACTGACCTAGAGGAGAAAATCGGGAATGGTGATCTGCTTCGTATAGCTTACCCTTAGAAGCAGCGACATCATAGAATCTTCGACTCCAACAGTAAATTTCCCTTTGACTCGATCACTAACAGTACAGCCCGTACGACTGATGTAAGACGCGTACCTAGCGTAAGGAAAACGAAAAGCTTGGGACCAAATCCTCGCCATTCCGAGTTACCAAGTCCGTCATTGGAAACCATGGCCGGCAACCAAGGGATTAAAAAACGTGTTTCATCGGACAATGAAGGAATGGTGGCATTTTATGCTGTTCTTACTCATAACTACGATGCTGTGACTCATTTAATATGATTTAATATGATACATTATGGACGCAGGCTATAAGCCTATATATCCATATCAATACATTAAAACAAAATGTACATTATAACATACTTCCTGTGTCAAATGAGCAACAGTTAAACTAAAATTTAAAAGTTCTATTATCACGCTTATAGTACTCATCTAAAGCAATTTCAAATTTTATAACATCGGTTGAATCAATTACATCCTACGGAAGACTGTTCCATAGATCAACTACACGAAAAGTAAAGAAGTTTTTCCTTATATCAAGGTGACTGTGTTTTTTAAAGAGTTTTTGTGAATGCCCTCTCGTTCTACTACTCATGTCACGCTGAAACATGCTTGTAGTTACTCTCGGATCGTAAAAGTTTTTCATAATCTTGAACACATTTATAAGGTTTCCTCGCATGCGGCGGTGCTTTAAGGTTGGAAGGTTAAGTCTCTGAAGACGCTCTGTATACGTCATTTCTGTAAGTCCAGGTATGATCTTCGTAGCTCGCCTTTGTACGTTCTCAATCAGATCAATATCTTTGCTCATATACGGATTCCATACACTGGAGGCATCTTATGGAAATACATTTCGACCGTGTGATCACTAATATTGGGAGTTCTTACAGTGACAAAAACGGGAACTTTCACATGTAGGAATGCAGGCGTGTATGTATTCTTATGGACCATTCGTGCTAACACTCGTTATTTGTGTATGGACTTAGTAAAAAACGGCGCCGTGATTGGGACTGGATTCGCTGGAGACTCCCCGTATAGTATAACTGGGACAGGATCCGTTGTTGTGTATCTGGACCAGGGAGACGATGTTTGGGTCCGAGTAGGCTGTACCAATCCTGGGACTTACATTCTAGCCGATCTCGGTACAAACGTGTTCTCCGGATTTCTTCTTCGATAGCAATGTGCTCTACTCATACATGTATATACCAGTAATCACATCAACACGTATCTCAGTTGTAACGCAAGTACAAGTGAGTGTACACAAGTACAAGTTGGTGTACACATGTACAAGTTGGTGCACACATGTACAAGTGAGTGAACAGAAGACGGAGATACCAACCAGTCGTTTATCTTGTTTTGTATGATTCATTAAACCTAAAATATATACCAGAGTCATTGTGTTATTTTACAAAATAAGGAGAAGAAGAAAAATAATAACAAAAACAACAAACAAATAAGCAAAGCATATACAAAAGCATATACAATAGACCCTTTATCTTAGATCAATTTAGATTTTTACTGTTTTTGACCCAAACATTACATATGATCGAGTCATAGAAAGACGAAACAAATGTATGGTGCAGTGTAATTCCTTGCCTGCTACACCTGTAACTGAATTTTAAAGGTACAATCGCCTGTTTGTTGGTCATTCGTCTATCTTTCGAGGTCAGCATTACCTCTTTGGTTTTGTTTTACTCTATCGCATAACCTTAAGGACGCTCGACCCTACGTAATACACAAGTTTAGATTCTCGTTTTGTGGTGACGTAGCTTACTATTTGTGTACCTGGTATTTGAAAACGGGGTATCAGATTCGTTCTACACAGTGATATGTCGCGATGTCAACAATGGCGAGATGAGAGGGGACGGTTCAATATTACGAGCGAATAAATTATTGTCACGACCACTACTATTGCAAAACAACAACAAAAACAGATGTACACTATATCGACACATGATCGTACAATGACAGCGACGGCAACAATATAGAAACAGAATCGGAAGGTAGGCCTATAGTACGGTACCACTGGTCATGGTTTCTCAAACTGGAAAGAGAGTCGGCGAGTGGTAGAATTATCCGTGTTGGCAGAACTTTTACACGAGGGCTGTGCCTGGTGTCATTATATATGCACTATTATGTTGTTAAAAATACAACACAGAACGCCGGTAGTTATTATGTTCTAAAATGTTTTAGGCTTGTACGCATTCACAGTATGTATGTTATGTAAAAATACTACCCACTATAAAAACGTCCTAATAGCATCAAGGGAGACAGCCAACCCTAGACACAGTTTTACATCTAGTTTTCAATAAGTAACAGAAATAGCTTGTCTGTGATGTTTTGATTCAATTTTTTGCTGGTGCTTTATGTAACTATATGGTATGTAAATAATTTGACTGTGAATACTGAAATTTGTCCGCTAGATATAAAAATAACACACTTTGTAAAAATCGTTTTGTCCATTTTTCCACAAATAAAATATTTTTGAGGTAGCTATTGATTTCTTATTGATTTTGTTGTTTGTTTGTGATTTTTAACAACATTCACAAAAAAAAAATTAAAAAAACATTAAATTTTGAGAAAAATCTTTTTTTTTGTGTTTTTTTTTTTACCAAAAATCAAACAAGCCATAGGAATGCTTAGATTTTCACAAAATCACCTCTACCTGGTACCATAATCAACATATGAAAGTTTTAAGGAAATCTAGCGGTTAATTGCGAAATGGTCGAGCCTCCTTAATGAAAAGTCAAGTATTGTTATGCTATGGACTTGAAGAGTATCACCATTACTTTTGGGACAAGATAGAAAGTGACCGCCATTTTATATCGATATCACGTCTGCGTTTATCAAATAAAGAAAAACCGTCGCACAATCAAATTTTACTTCTAAATTAATAACTTAAAGGGGTTTTACGCACCTGACCCTTCTGCTTCTACATTAGTTTAGAAATTTTGGATTCCTACCTTTTGGCCCCTAGCATCACTGAAGAGTCCTAGGTGGGACGAAACAGCTGTATGATGCAGTTTAATTCATTTTTTTGGCATACTGTTTCTATTACTAAATTTAAGGGATGCAACATATGTGTGTGTTACGTGATCTTAAAGACGATGAAAGATGTTTTCATATTGCACGTGATGCCTGTATATTATTCCAATTCAAAATATCGTAATCAAAATATCTTATCGTTTTAACACTGAACAAGACGGAACAGTTGGTGCATACGCGTCGTGGATTTTGACATAAAATATGTTCGGTTTTATCTTATCAGTAAATGTATGTGATATAAAGACCGTTGTGTTGCATGTAGGGAACAAGTGTCGGTAGCTTTTTTGGACTGATCAAGACTACACGACAGGAAATAGTTGCTGAACATTGTCCTGGATTGTGTCGGTTGTGTTTCCAGACGGTGACATGAAGTTAAGTATAACAGTGATTGTGTTATGTCTTGTCCCAATAGTATGGGGACAGATACTGAACCAGGGTGGCGATACATGACAAGTCCATAGCAAAGCAATACTGGACTTACAAGTAAGGTTATCTGCTGTAGAACGTCTCCGTACCGAAGAGGCACTTCGTATCGTTGATATATCCGAGCAGCAACACACTGACCAGCGACGTATTGCCGATCTTGAAAAACAACAACAAATTGATAACCAGCCTTTGTCTGACCTTGTAAACAAAAGAGATGAAGACATCCGAACTATAGCTGACCTTGAAAAAATGCAACAAGATAACCATGACCGTATTGCTGACCTTGAGAAAAAAACGACAAGATGACCAGAAACGCATTTCTAATCTAGAGAAACAGCAACGTTTTTATATTGGCCGTATTACTGACCTAGAGGAGAAAATCGGGAACGGTGATCTACTTCGTATAGCCTACCCTCAGAAGCAGCGACATCATAGAATCTTCGACTCCAACAGTAAATTTCCCTTTGACTCGATCACTAACAGTACAGCCCGTACGACTGATGTAAGACGCGTACCTAGCGTAAGGAAAACGAAAAGCTTGGGACCAAATCCTCGCCATTCCGAGTTACCAAGTCCGTCATTGGAAACCATGGCCGGCAACCAAGGGATTAAAAAACGTGTTTCATCGGACAATGAAGGAATGGTGGCATTTTATGCTGTTCTTACTCATAACTACGATGCTGTGACTCATTTATTATGATTTAATATTATACATTATGGACGCAGGCTATAAGCCTATATATCCATATCAATACATTAAAACAAAATGTACATTATAACATACTTCCTGTGTGAAATGAGCAACATTTAAACTAAAATTTAAAAGTTCTATTATCACGCTTATAGTACTCATCTAAAGCAATTTCAAATTTTATAACATCGGTTGAATCAATTACATCCTGCGGAAGACTGTTCCATAGATCAACTACACGAAAAGTAAAGAAGTTTTTCCTTATATCAAGGTGACTGTGTTTTTTAAAGAGTTTTTGTGAATGCCCTCTCGTTCTACTACTCATGTCACGCTGAAACATGCTTGTAGTTACTCTCGGATCGTAAAAGTTTTTCATAATCTTGAACACATTTATAAGGTTTCCTCGCATGCGGCGGTGCTTTAAGGTTGGAAGGTTAAGTCTCTGAAGACGCTCTGTATACGTCATTTCTGTAAGTCCAGGTATGATCTTCGTAGCTCGCCTTTGTACGTTCTCAATCAGATCAATATCTTTGCTCATATACGGATTCCATACACTGGAGGCATCTTATGGAAATACATTTCGACCGTGTGATCACTAATATTGGGAGTTCTTACAGTGAACAAACGGGAATTTTCACATGTAGGAATGCAGGCGTGTATGTGTTCTTATGGACCGTTCGCGCTAACACTCGTTATTTGTGTATGGACCTAGTAAAAAACGGCGCCGTGATTGGGACTGGATTCGCTGGAGACTCCCCGTATAGTATAACTGGGACAGGATACGTTGTGGTGTATCTGGACCAAGAAGACGACGTTTGGGTCCGAGTAGGCGGCTGTACCAATCCTGGGACTTACATTCTAGCTAATCTCGGTACAAACGTGTTCTCCGGATTTCTTCTTCGATAGCAATGTGTTCTACTCCTACATGTACCAGTAATCACATCAACACGTATCTCAGATGTAACGCAAGTACAAGTGAGTGTACACATGTACAAGTTGGTGTACACATGCACAGGTGAGTGAACAGAAGAGGGAGATACCAACCAGTCGTTTATCTTGTTTTATATGATTCATTAAACCTGAAATATATTGTTTTATTTTACAAAATAAGAAGAAGAAGAAGAAGAAAAATAATAACAAAAACAACAAAAAAATAAGCACAGCATACACAAAAACATATACGATAGACCCTTTATCTTAGATCAATATAGACTTTCACTGTTTTTGACCCAAACATTACATATGATCGAGTCATAGAAAGACGAAACAAATGTATGGTGCAGTGTAATTCCTGGCCTGCTACATCGGTAACTGAATTTTAAAGGCACAATCGCCTGTTTGTTGGTCATTCGTCTATCTTTCGAGGTCAGCATTACCTCTTTGGTTTTGTTTTACTCTATCGTATCACCTTAATGGAAAGTCAAGTATTGTTATGCTATGGACTTGAAGAGTATCACCATTACTTTTGGGACAAGATAGAAAGTGACCGCTTTTATATGTCGAAATCACGTCTGCGTTTAACAAATAAAGAAAAACAATCGCACAATTCCCCATACGAAAGAATTTGGCAACCATACGCTGTCGTGTTGATTTGGTCAGTTGTCCGATAATGTTATACAGTCAATTGGTCCTTACAGGATACACATACAGGTCACGTGTGTTACTACATGTACCGGAAAGATAAAATCTAACCTACATTCGACATGACAATGTATTATGTACATTTATGTATGCACACAAACTGACTTTGAAATGTTAAAATGGTAGGCTTCCTGAAGTAAATAAATATAAATGAATAAAGAACGACTTCGTTTTCTATTTGTTCCTCGAACAAAAACACATCATATGTTACATGATATAGACGCATATATATACGTATAGACAATGTATGACAGATACCAACTTCTTGCCAAAGTTAGGCAAAACAATTGCTATAGAATATTTGATTAAAAGTAACTGCCTATCTTTGTGTCTTCGACTAATTGTACTGTTTAATGCGTATATACAAATTGTAAACGTGAAAAATATAGCAATCGTTTTGTTGGTATTTCTATGCATCGCATCAGTTAGAGTCACAAAAATATAATTTGCATCAATATGTGTAATTACTGATTAACGAAGTAATTGACTCTGAAGTGTAATGCTATTTTCTTCTTCAATTTAGTACGCATTCATGTTTGCCTTTTTATCTGATGATGTCTTTTTCATGGCAGACTTAATTAGTTTCTGATTTTTTTTACTTCGCAAAGATAGATATCTGCTGCGTCATAGAGGGTGACGTTCTGGTGACCTTTTGCATTAGCCAATGAAATTACCGTTTACATAATCTTTGGGGTGAATGTTAGTGGACGAAAACATTTGCATAATCGTACCATTACGTTTAGTCAGGACTTGCTTCAAGTGACAGCGTAATAAGAAAAGTTTACTCGAGTATTGGGTAAAGAGACGACAAAGGTCACCAGAACATGACCTCCAATGAGATGTTGTCAGATCTTTATACTTGAGAAAAAAAAAATCTTCATTGAATCTTGGTAATGTTGTGTTTTGGTGTATTCTTCATACATCGGTAAATTCAGGGAAAAAATCTTATTTAATGTTTCCAGAAATTAAATTTATTATGATATATTACATTATTCTCTGGAAATTGGAATGGTCTTTTGTTTTTAAAAACCAGCACACAATATCATCAACCAAGAAAGAAAACACATGACAAGACGTTAGAGGGAGGTAACCGGTATCTGGTCGTGTAGTTACACTCTATTTAATTGAGTACTCGATTCACAGTCCGGAATGTCCCGAGTCAATTGAATCGAAATCGAGTGCACCAGAATTAAATTCCGGAATCGTTCCTCCAGTCCCGCTTAGGTAGGTAGTGTGATCAGAATCGTGACGTAATCAACATGGCCGACAATAGCGACTACACGTTTTATAAATGCGGTGAATGTGGCGGTTTTTTGCCACACTCGCTGCAGCGACCGCTCATAACTGCACAAGCAATGGTAAGTTGTCCTTTGTGTGTAGATAAATATGTGGATGTCAAGTTTACACATCCATATGCCAAATATACACGGATTTATGAGAAAAAAAATGTTGTCAACATCGCCCTTACTTCAGGAGGGTTACTTCAGGCAGCTAGCTAAAGGTCTCTGACCAGAGATCTATACTGTATATCAAAGGTCTCTGGTTTAATCATTAGAATAAACACAACAATATTTATATTTACCTCAGTGCATCACCTGAGGCCTATCGTTTCCCTGGTAAGAGATGTTTCGACGTCTTATAAATTTCACTTTAGTAAACCATATTCTGCTTCATAAAAATGACATGACATAAAGATGGCATTTCATTTTCACTACTGTACATAATTGTTATTCAGATATATACTGTATGCATGTAAGTTGTCTTATCGTATAATGTACAAATTATAGCACAGGGACTTGATGCTTATATATAAACACACTTGGAAAGTTCGGAATAAATATTAACTAATTATTTATATATACCTTTAAAATGTTCATCTTATGATATCTCAAAGTCTCTAACGGTGGCCGTTATTACAAGATCTTAAATATAGTTAATACATATACATTAATTTTATTTTACAGGTAGGCCTAACGTTTCGAGCCATGATCAGGTCATGACTGTGGTGACTTCTGAAGGATTAGAAACATATCAAAACACTCCCGACGAGTTTCGCAAAACCATGTTCCAATGTAGAAAATGCAAAAAGTGGTTTGATGATGGCGACGTATACGAATACTATAAATATGACTGCGAGTCAAATGAAGGTGAAATATCTTCACATTCAATTCATTTTAGACATTGGCCTATTTTTTTTTTAAATGCACATAAACATTACCAAAAAGTATATTAAAGTCTATTTTATAGTGGATGACTGAAATGATGAGTCCAATGCTTGCAATGATGGAAACTTGAAACGAGCCCCAACGCTATACCTGATTGAGCAATATGCTATTAAGAAAGAACTGATGGACCGTGTAAAACTGAAGAAAAAAGATTTTTGGAAACGTGTTTCTGAAGATTTAAGGAAAAATAATGCCAAATACACTTTTACACCAGAACAGGTGAATGGCTGATGAAAAACCTTGCAGAGAAATTACAAGTTGGCTAAAGACGGAAATAAGAAATCTGGTAAGAGATATAATTGTTTTGTTACCATTACCATAACAATGTTATTTAATCTAATCTATTAATTTACCATGACCACTGCTGCATTACTTTTATTTCCTACACTGTCCTTAAATTTCTATAGTATTATCAATAGGACTTTGTTAAGTAAGCTAAATAGACCAATCATTACCTGCAATGGAGGTGGCAATATGTATATATCATGCCCTTTAATTGTTGTCCCTTTATAAAGCCATTGAATATATTGCATGTTTATTTTAGACTCTGTTAAAGGTCAAAAGCCAAGGTCATATGATCTATAGATGGGTCTATACTGCATCCCATACTCTAGGGAACACAACTCAGAACTGTAAAAAAAAAACTAAAAACCTTTATAATCTGAACAAACAATATCATTCATCAATATACTCCCAATGCCGTTATTTTATTAAAAAGATTGACTTTCCTTGTCATTTTAGGCTCAGACAGGAAAGATTTCGAGTTTATGACAGAAATGGACGACATATTTTCAAAGGACCCTGCCATTACACCAAAGGCCATATCATCATCAACAGCTGCAGGTTCGTGTAAGCGTGTAATAGATTCCGATAACAGTGATGAACCTCGAAATGACCAGATAAAAAAGAAGAGAAAATCCAAGGGTCAAGAAGTTATTGATTTTCTGTCTTCTTATGTAGAATCACAAAACAAAAGACATGAAGAAGAAATGGCTGAAAGGAAAAAACAGCATGAGGCCAAAATAGACATTTTTAAAGCGATAGCTAAATCACTTCATAAATAGTTCAAACCTGTAGACCAAAAGTAAAATGGAGTCTAAACATGTATAATTTTCTCTTGTTGTTTTACCCTTTTATTATTTTTTCACATTTCTTTTTTGACAGATGATGATCTATCAAGCTCCAAGGGAGACTGTAAAATTTGCATGGAGGTTCCCAGTGACTGTGTTATTTTAAATTGTGGGCACATATTTGCATGCTTTACATGTAGCAATAAGCTTAAGAAATGTGCCATTTGTAGACAGAAGGTACTCCAGTGTGTTAAGGAGGCTCGACCCTTTCGCAATTAACCGCTAGATTTCCTTAAAACTTTCATATGTTGACTATGGTACCAGGTAGAGATGATTTTGTGAAAATCTAAGCATTCCTATGACTTGTTTCATTTTTGGTAAAAAAACACCAAAAAAATGATTTTTCTCAAAATTCAATGTTTTTTCTATTTTTTTTCTTGTGAATGTTGTTGAAAATCACAAACATACAATAAAATAAAAAAGGAAATCAATAGCTACCTCAAAAATATTTTATTTGTGGAAAAATGGACAAAACGATTGTTACAAAGTGTTGTTTTTTTTTATATCTAGCGGACAAATTTCAGTATTCACAGTCATTTTTTTTACATACCATATAGTTACATAAAGCACAAGCAATAAATTGAATCAAATATCACAGACAAGCTTTTTATGCTACTTATTGAAAACTAAATGTAAAACTGTGTCTAGGGTAGGGCGTCTCCCTTGATGCTATTAGGAAGTTTTTATAGTGGGTAGTAATTTTACATAACACACACACTGTGAATGCGAACAAGCCAAAATCATTTTAGAACATAATAACTACCGGCGTTCTGTGTTATACTTCAACAACATAATAGTGCATATATAATGACACCAGGCACAGCCGTTGTGCAAACGTTTGAGAAACACATTTGAATTCCATAACATTTATTATAAATTTTGAAAGTTCATTTCCATGAATGTTATATAACATTACTGTTAAATATTGACCATGTTAATGTGCTTTGTGAATAGTGGTGATTACATTATTAGACTCCAGTAAAAATGGCATATAAAGGATAGGTGGGTGCTGACAGATGTTGACCTGTCGAATGTGTTGTCTCCCCTTGATACATTACTTCTGACCTGTCCAGACAACACAATGGAGGGGTAAAAATTAATGAACCAAGGGGAGACAACACAATGGAGAGGTCAAATACAAATATTGTGAATTACACAACTGGCCATGATAACATCGAGAGCAGTTTCAACATCAGCAGTAGCAAGATATTTCAAGCGTGTAAATCTGCCTTTTAAGTATATATACTCCTCCGTAACGAAAAATGTACGTACAAGGATGCAGCAAGAGCAGAAATAAATAAAACACTGTCATCTCTATCGGTATCGTCTATAATTGCCAACACGATTTCAGCTTTGTAGGCCGCCATATTGATAATTCTTTCAATTCCGTTTTTACTCGATTTGCCAATTCGATAGAATTGTTCTATACAATCCCAGAACTAATGAATCGAGTGGACCCTAAGATAATGTCATAATAGCGTGTTTGCATCAACAATGTCAAATCGTATAATAAATCCCAAACAGTGTTTGAATCCATGCATTACAATCTGACGCTTTATGGAATACAGATGTGGAAAATCATTTAAAAACAGTGTTTTGTAAAATACATAATTTGTAGATGACAATGTCTCACAGCGGTTTTAGGTTTTATTTATTAACAATTTGTATTGTATATCTTTGTATAAAATCAAATAAAATAAGAAAATGAAAGTATTTGTTAGTATTGCACGTATATGTCATTTTAATTCTAAATACATAATCGTTTTACACAGAACAAGTCGCCAACAGTTGGTTCACATACGTCAAATATTGCAGCATATGTTCGTACATGTATATATCTTATCAACAAATGTAGGTGTCATATAAGGTCTTTGTGTGTCCTGTTACAAACACATTGCGGTCGTAGAATAAGGCACGGCAGGATAGTTTCTGAACATTGCCTGGAGTGCTGTCCGTTGTGTTTTCGTGAAAGGAGACATGAAGTTAAGTATAGCAGTGATTGTGTTATGTCTTGTCCCAATAGTATGGGGACAGATACTGAACCAGGATGACGGTACTCTGCAAGCCCAGGGAAAAGCGATACTGGACTTACAATTAAGGTTATCTGCTGTAGAACGTCTCCGTAATGAAGACGCACTTCGTATCGCTGATCTTTCCAAACAGCAACAAATTGACCAGCGCCGTATTGCCAACCTTGAGAAACAACACCATATAGATCGTCGCCGTGTTTCTGACCTTGAAAATAAACGAGATGAAGGCAATAAAACTATAGCTGACTTTGAGCAAAAGCAAAAAGATGACCATGTCCGTATAACTGACTTTGAGAAAAAGCGACATGACGACATGCATCGCATCGCATCCCTTGAGAAACAGCAACGTGATTGTCATCGCCGTTTTGCTGACTTGGAGAAGAACCTAAAAAATGGCGATCAGCGACGCATAACCAACCTTCAGAAACAACAACAACGTAGAAAACTGGACTCCCAACAAATGTTGCCCATTGACTTCTTTACCAACAGTACAGACAGTACGACTGATGTACGCCGCATGCCTAGTGTTAGGAAAATAAAAAGGTTTGAACCAAAGCCTAGCCATTCTGGGTTGCCAAGTCCTGCGTTGGAAAACAGCAATCAAGGGATTAAAAAGAAACGTGTTTCCCCGGACAAAGCACTAATGGTTGCATTTTATGCTGTTCTAACGCAATCTATCAACCCATTAAATCACTTCATGGAGATACATTTCGACCACGTGATCACTAATATTGGGGGTTCTTACAGTGGGAACACGGGCACTTTCACGTGTAATCACGCCGGCGTTTATGTGTTCTCTTGGACAGTGCAAGTGAACCCTCGGTTTATGTACACGGAACTAGTTAAAAATGGTGTTATGATTGGAAGTGTGTTCTCTGGAGATTCTCAGTACAGTGCATTCGGAGGAGGATCCGTGGTTGTACAGCTCGACCAAGAAGACGAAGTTTGGGTCCGAGTAGAACATTATAATTCTGGAAGCTACATTTATGTCGAAGGTCAAAGACAAACAACAACGTTCTCTGGATATCTTCTCCAGTAGGGTGATGTCCAGACTTGCTTACCAGCAGCCACACAACGTTTATCACACAAGTCAGTGTAGAGAAGACGCAATACATGATTAGCCTGTTCTTTACTTTTGTGTGATTTATAAAAAAAATGTATAACAGCTGTTCAAGTTTTGTTATTCTTAGAATTAACTGATTGCACTTGAACCTTTCTTCTCCACCCTCCAGTAGGAGTGATCTCTAGACTTTCATTCCAGCAGCCACACAACGTTAATCACATAAGTCAGTGTAGAGAAGATACAATATACGATTAGTCTGTTCTTTTCTACAGCTTATTTATGTAATTACTCTTATTTAACTGATAGCACATATCGTGTACTTCTATAATTAGAGGCAAGCTGTGATGGACTTCCATATACCTATGATTCTTGCAAATCAGGAATAGCAACATCTAGATTACTTTCTCGAGGCTACGACATAAAAAAAGACAGGAATCCTGAGGATTTGGGTTGGATGATGCCTGAGGTTAATGCACTGTGGTGTTTATGAGTTGGGTGCGTGTGTATTTCGGGTGCTGCAGTATTTTCCTGTAAGCGTCTTTGCGATATAGGCCGAATCTTTTGAAGGTTTAAAGTGCTATCACACTGAAGTATCGTTTTTGAGACTCTTTATTGTATGTCTCGGTCTGAGACACAAACCAAAAATCCTTCCTAACAGGCCAAAAGTGAGGTAGTGGTAGGGAGACATTAGGAAAGTAATTGATTTGAAAGAAGAGGAAAGATAAGATCCCAAATATTATCCAATTACGATTATGCAATAGGGCAGCTCGAACGCTCTATATGCAGGATAACAAACATTGAGGAGATTTTGAGGGGTTAAAACTCAGGGAGAACTTATAAATCGACTGATACACAATCTAGATGTGAATTGAGTGGTCCACTTGTAATTAACTCTAATGGTTATGGACGCATTAAACCTATATACGGATATGCTAAATATTCCTCACACAAACTCATCATTTCAGTTTATA
Organism: Mimachlamys varia; assembly: GCA_947623455.1. Classification (NCBI taxonomy): domain Eukaryota; kingdom Metazoa; phylum Mollusca; class Bivalvia; order Pectinida; family Pectinidae; genus Mimachlamys; species Mimachlamys varia. Next base: position 35,889,548 of record OX392538.1, on the reverse strand, counting down.
GTAAACGGAAAACCTTTCTTTAGAAATAAATCTTTCGCATTGTATATTTTTCAATTAGCATAATTACTAAACTTATTGATTGAATCCATCAATAGGAGAGCCATAACACGTTATAGTTTATCATTCGGAAGCTGTTTGGGTTTCATGAGAAATCTGTTTCAGCAATCAGAACAATCATGGCGTGACGTCAAAATCAAATGACGTCGTAAACTGAAGAATGGTTTCCAATTGATGACCACTTCCTAACAGAGCACCATGGTTACTATAGAAAGATTTCACCGTCCAAAAGATTAAAGCATATGTTTAAAATAAATATTGAACCGACAAAAAAAAAAAAAAAAAAAATCCGTAGATCACGATCAAATGACATCACTTTTTGTAATTTAAACGACACAGGTTAGTGAAAAATAGTTTTATGGTTGCCATCTTGGTATAATTGAAAAATATTCTGTACCCTTATCAGATGTGGTCTTTTTAACGCTAAGGCGATATCCGTCGAGAGCGTATTGCTAACACTTTCTCTGATTATGGAATCGCATTCGGACAACTTAGGGCCTTTCCCTTAATATTAATTGTGAAAAGAATATCCAGGGTGTTCCGATTGCTTCCAAACTATCTACGATGCCCTAGCTCTGGTTGTCGTTGTTGGCGTTACAAACTTCAAATTCTATCGTGAAGATCCAGATAAACCTGACAATGACAAGCTGCACAAATGCATCTGTTATGTTAACTATCATATTCACATTCTTGTGTAAGTTTGGTAATTTCTCATTATTTGATTTAATGCCGTAATTCATAACATAAGAGGTCATTTGCATATCAGTTTATATGATCAGTCGTCCACCTTCCGGTCGGAAACACTAAAGATATACGCCACCTACCGAAGTAAACTGAAAACTACACAAACTGTAAAGGAAATGTATTACAACAGACCTAGGATCAAGCAAATTTCTTCCAATATAATTATACTAGGCCAATGATTCAGTATCCTTTAAAAATGCGACCAATATTGACAAACAACTCATACCAAAACTATTTACAAAACTAACTGACAAAGAAAGATTATCATATTTCTCTGCCCTATACTGTCATCAAACACTTTAAAGCATATCGTGAAGATTGATACAAACCTTACAATGACTAGCTGCACAAATGAATCCATTATGTGAACTATTCTATTCACTTTCTTATCTAAGTTTGGTAATTTCTAATTGTTTGTTTGAGAGCACTGACCTTTCACCGACAACTTTTGCAGATTTTCTTGCATAATAATTTATTATGGACTCCATCGTAAATATCATATTTAAACTGTTTTTCGCTTAATTTTCAGTACTTTGATTAAGCTATGCTCATTACTTTGTATGCTTGTCATGATGACCCCTAAAGCGTACAGATATATGACCAGATGTTCAGGATAGGAACACAGCCTCATTTCGACACAGACAGGTGTCTGGTCTGTCAAAATATATGACTGCCCGGGCTAAAGGTAGCTGTATTTCTCTTGTACTTGGATATTCTAGCTGTTGGAAAGGGTAGGAATACGACTGCGGTAAATGTTGTGCCATTTAGCAGTTTGCAGTCACGTTGATGGCCATAATTGTTTTGGTTACAACCAAGTACACATCACGCCCTCGAAATGAAAACCGAATTATCACTGTCAATCAAGTAAACAGACTAATGAGCATACTCAAAAACGTCCATCTTCATATCACACAAAGATGCAGAATATTTCTCAATGAGACAAAGATGGAGACCATAAAACATCACCATAGTTCTGATCAGCCTGCATCTCTCGAATTCCTGTTAGTTTGTTTGTCAGCAGTCGACATCGATTACGAAAAACATGATATTCAGAGAAAGCTCTAGAATAATCAATCAACTGCGACATGTTAACACCAGTTAGAGAAGCAGGGATGTTACTATCAAGAAATGCAAAATTCGCGATCGAAAAATTGAAATCGTCACGATTGTTGTATAGCGTACTAGTGTTCATAGACAACACATCGTCGATATATCTGAAAGGGAAATTAAAAGATTTGGCAAGGTTTGTCATCTGTCCTGATAAACCCTTCCACAAATTCAGCCTCGTATGAAAACAAAAAAAGTAAGCTACGAGGTAGGCACTGTATGTTCCCATGGTAATGCCAACGTTCTGCTGGACTGTTCATAAAAGCCTTAAAAAGACAGTCATATGCTAATAATCGTAAATCATAAACAAAAGGAGACAAATATTGTAAGATCTAAATTAGTATTTAAATCCATGTATTATAATCATACGCCTAGTAGAAAATCAATAAATTACTTTTGTACTGTTTTTTTTTAGAAATTACCTTAAAGTGATTGTTATATATGTTTTTGGTTTTTATAAAGTGAAATTTTGTATTTGTTTAGATAAATGACTAAAAATCAAATGAAAGAAAATGAAAATTTTTGTTCGTAATGTACGTGATGCCTTTATATTGTTCCAATTCAAAATCTCTAACCGTTTTAACACCGAATAAGACGCAACAGACGGCACACAGGCGCGGATGGTGGCATAGACAAATTTTGGTTTATATCCATCAGTAAATCATGTGATATAAAGACCGTTGTGTGGCATGTAGGGCACATGTGTCAGTAGCATTATTGGACTTATCAACACTCAACAATAGGATATTGTGTCTGGTGTGCTGTCCGTTGTGTTTCCGTAAACAGAGACATGAAGTTAAGTATAACTGTGATTGTGTTATGTCTTGTCCCAATAGTATGGGGACAGACACTGAACCAGGGTGACGGTAGTCTACAAGTCCAGGGCAGAGTAATACTGGACTTACAATTAAGGTTATCTGCGGTAGAACGTCTCCGTAACGAAGACGCACTACGTATCGCTGATCTGTCCGAGCAGCAACAAATTGACCAGCGACGTATTGCCCACCTTGAGAAACAACAGCAAATTGATCACCAGCTTCTGTCTGACTTTGTAAACAAAAGAGATGAAGACAACCGAACTATAGTTAACTTTGAAAAAATGCAACAAGATGACCATTACCGTATTGATGACCTTGAGAAAAAACGACAAGATGACCAGAAACGCGTTTCTAATCTAGAGAAACAGCAACGTTTTTTTATTGGCCGTATTACTGACCTAGAGGAGAAAATCGGAAATGGTGATCTGCGTCGTATAGCCTACCCTCAGAAGCAGCAACATCATACAATCTTGGACTCCAACAGTAAATTTCCCTTTGACTCGATCACTAACAACTGATACGACGACTGATGTAAGACGCGTGCCTAGCGTGAAGAAAACGAAAAACTTTGGACCAAATTCTTGCCATTCCAAGTTACCAAGTCCGTCATTGGAAACCATGGCCGGCAACCAAGGGATTAAAAAAACGTGTTTCATCGGACAATGAAGGTATGGTGGCATTTTATGCTGTTCATACTCATAACTAAGATGCTGTGACTCATCTTATTGAAATACATTTCGACCGAGTGATCACTAATATTGGGAGTTCTTACAGTGGACAAACGGGAACATTCACATGTAGGAATGCAGGCGTGTATGTGTTCTTATGGACCGTTCGCGCTAACACTCGTTATTTGTGTATGGACCTAGTAAAAAACGGCGCCGTGATTGGGACTGGATTCGCTGGAGACTCCCCGTATAGTATAACTGGGACAGGATCCGTTGTGGTGTATCTGGACCAGGGAGACGATGTTTGGGTCCGAGTAGGTGATTTAAACACAGTGCTGTGACGAAAGGACTTGCTACAAATGACAGCGTAATAAGAAAACTTTACTTGAGTATTGGGTAAAGAGACGACAAAGGTCACCAGAACATGACCTCTTATGGGATGTTGTCAGATCCTTATGTAACCGATTGAAAGTAAGGATCTGCAATTTATTAAGATTGTTTCAACATTTTATGAAAATTAATGTAATTTAAAGGGTTTGGTTGAAATACTTCTGTATCACTGATTAAACACATATAGTCTACTTTAATTTGATTGATATTCTCTGTTGAATCAAAAGTAAAGTTATTGCCGTTGATTACAAATAAAACTCGTTATGATCAATTAAATGTTTAAAGATGGGCTGGTATCTGATCCACTCAGAACTTTCAAGAAAATATAATTCATTCGGTTCATATCAAATCGCTTTTTTTTCGCGAACCAATATTTGAGTAAAAAGGATTCTTCATTGAAACTTGGTAATGTTGTGTTTTGGTTTATTCTTCATACCCCGGTAAATTTGGGGAAAAAATCTTATTTAGTGTTTCCAGAAATTAAATTTATTGAGATATTACAATTTTCTCTGGAAATTGGAATGTTTTATTGTTTTTAAATTCCAGCACACAATGTGTCATTATCATCAACCATGGAAGAAAGCACATTGACAAGACGCTAAAGGGAGGTAACTAGTATATGGTGGTGTAGTTACACTATATTTAAGATAATGTCATAATAGCGTGTTTGCATCATTGTAAAATAATGTCAAATCGTATTATACATCTTAAATAGTGTTTGAATCCATGCATTAAAATCAGACGCTTTATGGAGTACAGATGTGGAAAATCATTAAAAAAACTTGTTTGTATTGTATATCTTTGTATGAAATCAAATTAAATAAGAAAATGAAAGTATTTGTTAGTATCGCACGTTTATGTCATTTCAATTCTAAATATCTAATCGTTTTTCAAGGAACAAATCGCCAACAGTTGGTTCACCTACGTCAAATATTGCAGCATATGTTCGATCTTATCTTATCAGCAAATGTAGGTGTTTGTGTGTCCTGTAAGAAATCCCTTCCGATCGTAAGGTGATCAACACTTCACGACCGGATAAAGTTGCCGAATATTGTCTGGATCAGTGCTGTCTGGTTGTATTTCCGTAAACAGAGACATGAAGTTAAGTATAACTGTGATTGTGTTATGTCTTGTCCCAATAGTATGGGGACAGATACTGAACCAGGGTGCCGATACATTACAAGTCCATAGCAAAGCGATACTGGACTTACAATTAAGATTATCTGCTGTAGAACGTCTCCGTAATGAAGACGCACTACGTATCGCTGATCTTTCAAAACAGCAACAAATCGACCAGCGACGTATTGCCGACCTTGAGAAACAACATCATATAGATCGTCGCCGTGTTTCTGACCTTGTAAATAAACGAGATGAAGACAATAAAACTATAGCTGATTTTGAGCAAAATCAACAAGTTGACCATGTCCGTATTGCTGACCTTGAGAAAAAGCTACATGACGACATGCATCGCAGTGCCGTCCTTGAGAAACAGAACCGTGCTTGTCATCGCCGTTTTGCTGACTTGGGGAAGAACCTCAAAAATGGTGAACAGCGTCATTTAACCTACCTTCATCATCAGAAGCGTCGTAGAAACTTTGACTCCCCTAATAACTCCTTTACAAACAATACAACGCGTTTGGATGATGGAAAAAGCATGCCTAGCGTTAGGAAAACAGGAAGTTTTAGACAAAATCCTAGCCAGTCTGAATCACCAACTTCAACGTTTGAAACCAGCAACCATGGGATTAACAAACGTGTTTCGCCGGACAATCAGGGTATGGTTGCATTTCACGCTGCTCTATCACATGATTACCACCCTGTCACTAATCTTATGGAGATGCGTTTTGACCAAGTGATAACTAATATCGGGGATTCTTACAGTGGGAATACCGGTACTTTCACATGTGAAAATGCGGGCGTGTATTTTTTCTCCTGGACAATGCACATATATCCACGTTATATGTACATTGAAATAGTCAAAAACGGAATTAAGGTAGGAAGTGCGTTCTGTGGGGATTCTGACTACGGGTCGAACGGGGGAGGATCCATAATTTTGCATTTGGATCAAGGAGACGAGGTTTGGGTACGAGCTGGTGAACATCTATCTGGAACTCACATTGTCGGCCTTAGAGGTACGACAACGTTCTCAGGATTTCTTCTCCGGTAGCAATAATCTCAGGACTCACATACCGGTAGGCACATAACAGATGTTAGCTATCATTTACATGTTATTGTAGGGAAATAAAGATATCAGCCTTAAATGGAGCAGCATATGTGTGTGTTACGTCATCTTTCATGATAGGGGGTGGCAGACTCTACTGGAGGATGTTTTAGTCCCCGAGGTTTGCTGGAGCCTCCATAGCTACAGTTATCGCATATAAAATTTCATAAATCTAAGGGGTTTTACCCACCCGACCATTCCGCTTCTACATTAGTTTTGAAAATTTCGATTCCCGACTTTTGACCTCTAGCATCACTACAGAGCTCTAGGAGGACAAAACAGATGTATGATGCAGTTTAATTCATTTTATCGGCATACTTATCTTTAACTTTATTTAAAAGGTACAGCATATGTGTGTATCTTTCTGATTTGTTTTATGTGATTTGTAAAAGAGATTACCCGGAAGGAAACTGACTTTCGCCGTGTACACCGTTTATATTCTGAGTATTCATATGAAGTAATTCAAGATTTTTTGTTGGTTTTATTGAGAAAATTATGATAATCGATTTACTGATAGTGACATGATTTCGGTATCCTTAGTCCAATTGCATTTATTCCTTTTTTTTGTCGATTTTACAATATGTGTCCACATATTACAATGGCTATTTAATGTCAAAAACGGGTCAAGCCCTCAAAATGGAAAAAAATAAAATTTCCAATAACATTGTATGATTAAATACTCCAAAACCCTAAAAGCTGATGATAATGGATTTTCTAATAACGACGTAATTCTTTATTTTTCATAATATTGTTTATACTTTGGTTTTGTTTTGTTTTTTGTTTTATTCAATTTTATGTCCTATTAACAGCGAGGGTCATTTAAGGACGTGCCAGGTTTTGAAGGTGTAGGAAAGCCGGAGTTCCCGGAGAAAAACCACCGACCTACGATCAGTACCTGGCAACTGTGAGAATATGTTCTGGCCTGATATTTACTCACAACGAGGGATTATACTTCGTTCCTATAGCAATATAGATTTTAAATTGCTGTGTAATGCTATATTTATTTCTTAATTATTATGTTTTGGGTATAAGCATAATTATGAACCTGTCTTATCGAAATATTGTAAATAAGGAATTAATTTTCTTCTGATTGTTACTTCTTTAATGTAAAATCTTATAGAAATAATTTGAATTCACCACTGAGACTTGCTGAACTGATGGTCATTATTCATATTCCTGTATATCATTATTGAAACGTTTTACCGTGATATGACAATGTCACTTTAAAACCCTACCGAATGCATGAAATACTCTGACCGATTTTTGTCGTCATAATGAATATGGCGTCATCATTGTAACGTTAGATACCACTGACTCTCTCCGGACGATGTCTATCTTTTCTTTAAAAAAATAAAAACATAATACAATTATTAATGATACTTAAATGAGATGAACGGATTCCAAAAATGTAAACTTTGTATTGCTTCCATTGTGTATTCATAAGCAATATGAATGCCAACTGAATGCAGTTACACGATAAAAAAAAACTCATCGGATTTGCATTGTACATATTATAATACACCAGGTATATTTTCAATAATAGAGATATCTTTCCCCGCTTACTGTATAAATATTATGTGAAGCACATACCTGAAAGAGTGTAAACAATAAATACACATCATTATCTGATAACTCTATAGAGTAACAAGGTCAGCAAAACTTCAAACGGTTTTCCCGCGCGATTTGAGGTAAATCTTTTATGTAACTATGCATATGTGAGGACCAAACAAATTAGAAAACTAATAGATGATATGGCACAAGCTAAATTTATATTGTATACGTTCAAAATGAGAAAATTCTTTTACTCTTTACGATTCATCGCCAGTAGGTTTACCTGCGTCTTAGATTTAACTATTGAACATATATGCCTATCTTATCAGTTAATTTATGTGATATAAATACCTGAGCGTGATCTCTCTGGAACAAGTGACGGTAGCATTATCAGGCTGATCAACATTCCACAGCGGAATATCATTTCCGAACATTGTCTTGGATTGTGTCCGTTGCGTTTTCCAAAGGGAAACATGAGACTTATAACGGTGATTGTGTTATGTCTTGTCCCTATAGTATGGGGAAAGATACTGAACCAGGGTGACGGTACTCTGCAAGTCCATAGTAAAGTAATACTGGACTTACAATTAAGGTTATCTGCTGTAGGACGTCTCCGTAATGAAGACGCACTACGTATCGCTGATCTTTCCAAGCAGCAGCAAAACATTGATCAAAGACGTATTGCCGAACTAGAGAAACAACAGCAAATGGATCGCATGTTTATTTCTGAGCTTGTAAACACAAGAGACGAGGACTTTCGAACTATAGCTGATCTTGTGCAAAAGCAACAAGATGACCATGACCGTATTGATGACCTTCAGAAAAAGCTACATTATGACACGCAACGTATTGCTGATCTAGAAAAACGCAGTATTGCTGACCTGGAAACGAACCTCAGAGATAGTGATCAGCATCTTTTCACCAATCCCCAAAAACAGGAACGTCGTCAGATTTTGAACATCCATTACAAATCTCCTTTTATTTCGTCTACCAACAATACAAAAACTTTGGTTGAAAAAAGACGCATACCTAGCGTAAGGAAAACGAAAAGTTTTGGAACAAATTCTAGCCATTCCGAGCTACCAAGTGCAGTGTTCGAAACGAACGACAAATGGATTAAAAAACGCGTTTCCCAGGAAAACGACGGTATGGTGGCTTTTTATGCTGTTCTTTCACATAATTACTCCCCTGTGACTAATCTCATGGAAATCCATTTCGATAATGTGATTACTAATATTGGGGCTTCTTACAATGGAAACACAGGAACTTTTACATGTAAAAATGCGGGCGTGTATGTGTTTACCGTGCATATTGATACTCGTTATATGTACACAGAAGTAGTCAAAAACGGCGCCGTGATTGGGACTGCATTCTCTGGAGACTCTCAGTACAACATAACTGGGACAAGGTCTCTTGTGGTGCATTTGGACCAAGGAGACAATGTTTGGGTCCGAGTCAAATCAGCATATCCTGGAATTTCCATAGCTGGCGTTTTAGGTACAACCGTGTTTTCAGGATTTCTTCTCCGCTAGCAATAGTCTTTGGATTTGCAAACATGTACCCTGATAAGGCATGTATATAACATGTAAACCATTAGATAAATAAAAGCATAAAGGACGAAAAATCCCAAGCAGTATGTTGTCTTGTTATGACAGATTTATAATAAATGACCAATATAGGATTATGCTATTCGTATAAAGTCGTATTCCATTAACTGGCCATACGTGATTAATTCCACCGTTAGATTGAAGTGTCTTTCTTTCATCATAGTGATATTTTTGTTAGCTTACTTACCCTCAATATCCAGAAGGTCCATGCTACTAATATTAGGCATAGAGCATACTGTGATTAAGGGCTGCAAAGTTTGTTGATATGGATAACCTTGACCCACTTTCAAGGTCATAGGGGTTTAATTTGTTTAAAATCTTTAAACGACTTCCTGTTAATATCGTTAAGGCCCAGTGTACTAATATAAGGTATGTATTGTATCATGCTGGGATAAAGAGCTACCAAATATGTTAATGACATTGGCCTACTTTCGAGGTCACAGGGGTCAAAGTTGTTTGAAATCTCCAAGCTACTTCTTGTCAATATCTAAAAAGACTAGTGTACTTATATTAGGCATGTAGAATGCAAGGATAAACAGCTACCATAAAATTGTTCAATTGAATGATATTTGCCAACTTTCAAGATCCTAGGGTTCAAATGTTTAAATTCTTTAAGCAAAATATTTTATGAACCAAAAGGCCCTGAATACTAATATTAGGCGAGTTTAGATAAATGGCTACTAATATAAGATTGTTCAATTGAATGACCTTGATTAATTTTCAATGTAAGGGTTCAATATTATAAACTATTCAAACGACATCTTCTCGAAAACCAACATGTCCAGAGTACTAATAGTTGGCTTCTGCATACCGGGATAAAGGACTGTATTCAATTGTATGACCTCGGCCCACTTTCAAGGTCCCTAAGACAAATATTTAAAACTTTCCAACAGCTTCCATTCAATGACAAAATATCGGCCTTCGCAGTACAATTTCAAATTCATCCAATGGAGCACTATGAAGACTAACGAAAAGATCGAATGGGAAGAAAACTCTTCCGGAACACCTGGCGTTATAACCTTGTTCTTTTTCAAAGGCCGTTGATCAAATCTTTTTTTTGTTCATAGTATGTCCCTAGTTTAATGGATTTTGAGTTCAGATTATGATTTGGTGATGCCGGGGCATTTTCTTATAACTTATTTTTTTATGTCCCACTTCGAAGAAGAGGCAGTACATTGATTTACACATGTCCGTCTCTTGGTAGACCACATGTTGTCAAACCAATATATTAAGAGATCCGTTTACTTAATCGTTGGATCCCTTAATGTGTCTAACAATAGCTGATTATACCTTAAGATTATCGGATCAAAGGTCAAGCTCAAATTTACCTCCTAGTCTAAATCTTTTAACTGGTAAACCGCGCTAGCGGTTCAAGTATAATTTTTCTGTAATGCAATATCGCCTATATCACGTGCTTGCTCCTGGAACGGAGATTTTGAAATATAGTCCTTGGAAAACAACTACCTTAAAAGATTTTTTTTATGAAATAGCTGCAACATTTTTCTTGCCTTTGCACTGTTTATGTCTAAAGGTGTTTCAAAATAGCACTAGAAGTAATTGTCGATATTATAAATGACATCGCGAATGTATGACGTCATACTGCGAAGGCATGTCCGCTGAATTTGAAAACTGAGTAATATGACGTGAACCGCCATGGCAGCGTGTGATATCTAATAATGCTATGCGTCTTTCTACATATATGTACGTGGTGTCAGATTGGCGATAATGAAAATGATTTTGGATGATAGGCCTTCTGCACATTCCAAGAATAAGGCGGCGGGGCCTCTTCATAGTGGAAAATGAGGGAATAAAAGCTTACACTTGTGTTGACGATGCTTCTTTTTCAATGTTTAAATAGGTTTATTCGATTTAATCAATGGAATAAATTGAAGCCCATAGTCTATAATTTGGTTCTCGTCCAAAACGAGAGTTCGACGTGATAAGAATTGTTTTTAACTTTAATCTCATGTTCGTATTCAGACTTGTTTCAGGTCATAGTACTATATTTACATTATGATTGTTTCTTCTCTATATGAATATACCAACTGAAAATAACAAACACTAGACTATGAATACAGTATGAATACATCTATTCACGTGAATAACTTATGACGTAATATATTCACCATGTTAAACCCGAGAATTGTCGCTCCGCTTCGAATAATATGGAAAACGCCCCTGCGTCAATCGTTCAAATGATTACGGTTAATTATTGCAAATTTGATTCAAATCAGGGCTGTTCCGTCAATGTCGTTTAAAGGACGACACAAAATCAAATGCAGAAAAAAACTTCTCATGTGATTATAAAATCGTTGAACGGCGTTTCTTTTGTAATTTCCATGCCGGTATGAATGCAAAACGGTTACATCCATATTGACCATGTAGCGGGCTTCATGCAATATAGATGAGAACGATTTTCATTCATACTGGCATGAAAATTTTTAAAATCGCCGTTCAATCCCTATATGAACCGAAACGGAACTTACTTGGTTTTTATAGTACCACTGCAGCGCAAATGTAAATATAAAGATATTACATTTAGGCAAGTTGATCAAAAGTAAACACAACAACAAGTTTTCTGTCTTGAACTTATATTTGTGGATCACCCAAAATATAATTACACATTGATTGGCACACTACGTCTTCAATAGGAACCATTTTCTACTGGAGAAGGAAGCCTGAAAACATTGTCGTAGGTGTGTGGACAAAAACTTGAGCTCCAGATGTATGTTCACCTACTCGGACCCAAACCTGTTCTCCTTGGTCAAGGTGCACCACTGCAGATCCTCCTCCGCTTCCGCTGTACTGAGAATCTCCGGAGAACGCATACCCAATCTCAATGCCGTTTTTAACAAGTTCCGTGTACATATACCGTGGGTTCACGTGAACTGTCCAAGAGAACACATATACACCCGCGTGAGTACACGTGAAATAACCCGTACTTCTACTGTAAGAACCCCCAATATTAGTGATCACACGGTCGAAATGAATTGCAACAAGATCAAAACTTGGAGTGAAAGACTGAGTTAAAACAGCATGAAATGCCACCAAAAATTCATTGTCCGGAGAAACACGTTTCTTTTTAATCCCTAGGTTCCTCGTTTCCAACGTTGTACTTGTTAACACGGAATGGCTAGGCTTTGGTCCAAAACTTCTTGTTTTCCTTACGCTAGGCATGCGTCTTATATCAGTCGTACGGGCTGTACTGTTGGTAACCGAGTCGAAGGGAAACTTATGGTGGTAGTCCAAGATTCTGTGCTGTTCTTGTTCCTTAGGGTATGATATATAAGCCTGATTACCATCTCTGATATTCTTTTCAAGGTCAGCAATACGGCTAATATAAAAACGTTGCTGTTTCTCAAGATTAGCAGTGCGTTTCTGGTCATCTTGTCGTTTTTTCTCAAGGCCAGTAATACGGATATGGTCATCTCGTTGCCGTTGCTCAAGGTCAGCTATAGTTCGATTGTCTTCATCTCGTTTGTTTACGAGGTCAGAAATACGGTGGCGATCAATTTTTTGTTGTTTCTCAAGGTCGGAAATACGTCGCTGGTCAATGTTTTGCTGTTTGGACAGATCAGCGATACGTAGTGCGTCTTCATTACGGAGACGTTCTACAGCAGATAACCTTAATTGTAAGTCCAGTATTGCTTTGTTCTGGACTTGTAGAGTACCGTCACCCTGGTTCAGTATCTGTCCCCATACTATTGGGACAAGGCATAACACAATCACAGTTATACTTAACTTCATGTCTCTGTTTACGGAAACACAACGGACAGCTCTCCAGACAATGTTCGGCAACTTTATCCTCTCTTGTAGTGTTGATCGCCTTATAGTACGACCGGAATGTGTTTCTTACAGGATACACAACGGCCTTTATAACACCTATATTTGCTGATAAGATGAAAACGAACATATTGTATGTGGTAATCCTGTTCGCACATGATTCATCTGTTGGTGATATGTTCATGGTGAAATGACGTAGTATGTGAATTTTAATTTAGATGTAAGATGACACATATGCTGCACCCCTTAAAGTTAGTAATAGATAGAGTATGCCAAACAATTAAATAATCAAGTGTTATAGGAACAAAAGGTCTATTTTTTATTTGGTTTTCGAACATAAGTATTTACAACCACAAATACAAAACACTAAAAACATTGGATGACATGTAACACTCACCTACATGTAATATTTTTACAAAATACTGTAAACAGTTGATTTACTAATTTCGCACTTTTGTTTTCCATAAAACGGCAAATTCTAATGGAAGATTTATAATACGGTTTTTACGTCGAGTCTTGAACACTCAGAAGGTTCTGGATTTCCAACTAAAATTGCTAATGAAAGTACAATTATTTTTCGTTCCTACTTTCATTCTTTCATTCATTCCTACGTTCAATTATTTATTCCTTCATTTTCATTCGTTCATTTTTTTTTCATTTACTAAATACAATATCTTATGGTTTCCAATAGTAATGGCACATTACATTACATTTCTCTTAATTTTTCATTTCATGTTTGTTGTTGTTTACTTTATTACTGATGAAAAGGGGAAGAATGGATTCAGAAGACCAGCTGTACTATCTTGCCAAAAATGGGAAACAACTACAGATATAATTATAGAAAGCTTTAAACATGCTCTTTTTTATCTTTAACCTGTATCAAATTTATAAAAATAACTATTTAATGGAAATTTATTTCCAAACTAATCAGTGGATGGCCTTGTGTTACACAAAAAGGACTTTTCTGGTTTGCATATGTTGGTTTAATCCATTTAAATGTTCATACATGCATCACAATAATAATAAAAAAAACATTCTTTTCTGTATGATTTCTTGTACATATGTATTATCTTTTTATCTTTGGCACGACATGAAAAGGTAAAAGTTCTAATTATATAATTCAAAAACATCCAAATAGGATTTAGTAGGTGTCTACCCTACTCTGATTATTTCTTTAATGCTCTCAAATTGTTTGTGTGTGTTAATATGTGTTATATTGTCTATGTCTATGTTTGTATCACTGTTTGTTACTTTGTTTGGAGAGGGTCTAAATAGGCTATGCCTGCTGCCTGATCCATTAGTCTTTCCGATATTTTTATGGAAATTGAAACGCTTCAGAATTTAATACAAGATAAAAATACGATTTTAAGTGGAGTCTTGAACAATCCGATAATAGGACCGCCATGACACATAACACGACACACACGCGTCTTCATTACTCATCCATTTACCCATGATAAGATAAAACCGAACACACACTATGTTGCGATCCGCGATGCCAGCGCACCCAACTGTTGGCGACTTGTTCATGGTAAATTGAGTAGATATTTAAGTTAATATGTAAAAAATTGCAAAAGAACCAGTGTTTTTATTTTTGTTTTCAAACATCAGTACATGTATATGCAAACTGTTCAAAATACTAAAAACGTCGGAAAATTTCCTACAGGTAATATTTTTACAAAATACTGGGTTTCATTTTTCGACATATTCACTGTGTGTTAACGCCACCGGATATTGGTACCAGATAAGCGAAGATCCTCGTTAGCGGTAACTGCATCAAGGTGATATTTCTATCAATATTTTGTATTTCTAGGCATCACTTGATTGTGAAATTTAACAGGGAAATCCTTAACTATTCAACCTAAAAATTGGCGAGATGAATTCGACTTTATAAATTTCAAAAGAGTTTTTTAATCGAAAAATACACTGCTTGGTACCGATAAAAACCAGACACTCAACGTTTGATGTAGCTGAAATTAAATAAATAAGTTATTTGTGTGAATATAAGACGAATTTTGACAATTTGGTAACCTAACAAGTCAGAATTCCCCTACCGTTGTTAATATGAAAAAACTTTAAGACTGCAATCATTGTTTATATTTTTCTACGCTGTACGGCGAATTGCTTGTTTGTATATCTTCAGTGTACGGTGTTTGGAATTTTAGGAGTACGGCGAATTGCCATTCTATTCTTTGTAGTGAAGAGCTTGTTAACAGTTTGACTTTATTTCTGTGACAATTATGGTTAATTATGTTCACGCAACAGCTGAGGACATTAGCAAACGGTATCACGGATGTATGATGCATGCTGTGAAAAGTAATATAATGATGATGTTACCTTTTGAACAGTCTTCCACTTAGAAGTGATATATTGCTCAGATTTGTTTTTATAACGGACAGTCACAATCAAGTTGTTTTCTAATTTACAGCTCAGAGATGCTGGACAAATCTGTTATTTGGCAAAAAACTGATTATATGATAGCATTGTTTTCGACATTAAGCGGCTCAAAAAATGAGGATTGACACTCGAACATTGTTTTAAATATAATTTCAGTTGTGTCAAATATATCGGGTATGAAAACATGAACAAGTTAATGTGTTCAAAATGTTGGTTTCTTTTTTTTTTAAGTTTTCCATTGGAACATGGAAGCCCTGCTTCATTGCAAACACTGCTTAAATCCTAAAATTATAAATGTCTATTTAATGTTTGACTGAGTATGATCGATATTGAACAATTAAAGATTGCGTTATCTTTGTAACGTCATAATTGATTGGTCAGTTTTAAGCTGAACATGAACTATTGTTAATACTTTGAGGCCATCTATTACAAACGGAAGTATTACAAGCACATGTTTGTAATCAGGAACACTATATAGCCAGTTTTAGGTCTCAAACGTTTTTTATGTGATTTAAGTTGTGCCAAATGTATCAGATATACATGTTAAAGTTCATGTGTTCAAAATGTTGTTATCTAAAGTGTTCCATGGATAAGAGAGACCTGCTTAATTTCACGACCTGTCCACACTTTTCTTTTATAAGATTTCAAAAGCAGATCGGACTTCATGTAACACTTTTCGAAGCATCGATTGATTGAATATTGTGTTGCTCAAATTGATTCGTGTGTCCAATTATACTTAAACAAAAATACACGACATCGTTTCCTGTACAGCATAAATATTATATTCGTTATTTACGACATAGGATGTTGTGTGCTGGAGCGATGTCTGACATATTTTATGAAGTAAGTGTTACATCGTCATATTCATAAAATTAAGTACAACAAACACTATTGTTAATCAAGTGATAAAACACAGGGATTCGAGAGATGCAGGTTGATCAGAACTATGGTTAAGTTTTAAGGTCGTCATATTTATCTATTTGAGAAATATTTCGAATCTTCGTGCGATATGAAGATGGACGTTTTTGAGTATGTCGTCGATGAAGCAGTTTGCCCCTACTTTAATTCATTTTGAGTTCGGATTATGGTTTTGTTGACACTTGTTATGGACTGCTCTTTGTAGAAAGTATATCTTTTCGCTTTCATTGTAAGTAGTTGTTGTACTCCCCTCCTCTCTGCACATATCGGGAAGGATTTTGAAGTTCAATATAATAATTGTGGATTTATTATTGTCCATACGAATGTGTTGTAACTCTCTGTTGCTGTGGTTTTCGATCATTGAGGTGGGAAATGACATCTTTAAAATTGTCAACGCCTTTTTTGCAAACAGAAACAAAGAAATTTACAGTATATACGTACATACATGATGTAACAAGATGTCGTACACTTAATGTAAACGCGTTATGCAAGTCGCCGAACAGACATATTCAATTCGACGTACACTGCTATGAGTTTATCGCGACATATTTCTCAATATTTACAGCGAGTTCAAAGATGAAATTGGTGTACGTAGAGCAGATACACCTTATTTAACTAAAGACAGGAATATTGTATAAAACTACTTAACATATCAAATAAGACTCGATGAAGCTATTCATTGTGAATTTTTGCCGGTACCAGGCGACATGTTTGCAAGTCTAGAAGAACTTTTAACCTACGAGGGGTGTTCCATAAATAATGTCATCTGTGCTTTATTTCCCGGAAATCGTGCAATTTATGCACAAAACCACCTCGTGCCGATTGAGTGATCCCTGGCTCGTGACACAGGTAAATATCTCGTCCACACGTTCACTGGCCTTGGTACAGTGTACATCGTTTCATAGCCTATTCGTTAGACTAGACACAAAATCACAGGAAAACGAGGTGAAAATGTTCTTGAAATTGAGCCTATATAAAAGGTAGTTCATTACTCGGCATAAAGGGTGAAGATATCTACCGCGAGGTGTGTGACATTTATGTGGAGGGCCAAATGTCTCACAGGACTGTTTGTAGGTGGGCATGTTAATTTAGTGCTTTGCAGTAGCAACTGAAAGATGCTGCTCACCCAGGTCGTCCTGCAACAACTACGACCAAAGGTAATATAGAAAAAAATCCGAAATATCCTCCAAACTGATGCTCGATTCACCGTAAGATAATTGGCTCGAATGACAAACTTGTCGTTAGCAAGAGTTCATGCAATTTTGAAGAAACACCTAAAAGTTAGAAAGATAAATAATGTCATGAGTGCTTTATTTCGCGGAAATCGTGCAATTTATGCACAAAACCACCTCGTGCCGATTGAGTGATCCCTGGCTCGTGACACAGGTAAATATCTTGTCCACACGTTCACTGGCCTCGGTACAGTGTACATCGTTTCATAGCCTATTCGTTAGATTAGACACAAAATGACAGGAAAACGAGGTGAAAATGTTCTTGAAATTAGGGCCTATATAAACGGTAGGTCATTACTCGGCATAAAGGGTGAAGATATCCACCGCGAGGTGTGTGACATTTATGTGGAGGGCCAAATGTCTCACAGGACTGTTTGTAGGTGGGTATGTAAATTTAGTGCTTTGCAGTAGCAACTGAAAGATGCTGCTCACCCAGGTCGTCCTGCAACAACTACGACCAAAGGTAACATAGAAAAAAATCCGAAATATCCGCCAAACTGATGCTCGATTCACCGTAAGACAATTGGCTCGAATGACAAACTTGTCGTTAGCAATAGTTCATGCAATTTTGAAGAAACACCTAAAAGTTAGAAAGATAAATGCAAGATGGATACCCCATTTGTTAACGGATGAGCAAAAGAAGACGCGTGTAACAATGGCAAAACAACTTCTCAAGATGTACCCTAAATATAGTAAAAAGGCTTTTGATAATATAGTCACTGGTGATGAGACCTAGGTGTATTATTTTGAACCAAAGCGGAAAGTTGCCAACCGAATATGGGCCACTGAAAATGCCAGACGCCCAAGTATTGCCAAACGAATACGAACGGTAAAGAAGGTTTTGTATGCTATTTTTTCACTAATAAGGGTCCAGCTATTCAAATCCCGGTGTCAAAAGGTAGAACGGTCACAGGCAAGTTCTATAAAAACATTGTTCTGAGAAAGTTGAAGAACTACTACAAAAGTCGCCGCCCCAAAACAGGACTTAAGTATGTCCGACTTTTGCATGATAATCCACCCGTTCACAAGGCACGTATTGTGACTGACTTTTTGGAGTCAGAGGAGGTTATCGTCCTTCCGCACCCTCCGTATTCGCCAGACGTGGCCCCCTGCGACTATTTTCTCTTTCCAAAACTTAAATATCATTTATCTGGATGGAGATACAATTCGAGAAATGCCCTTGGATCTGCTGTTTATCAGTGTCTGATGGGTGTACCCATTGAAGAGTATGAAAAATGCTTCCAAAAATGGATTGACCGGCTAAAAATGTGTGTTCTGGCTGGCGGAGAGTATTTTGAAGGGCAGAGCAAATTAAAATGAACAAAAGCACTTCCGCTATATGAGCACCGATGCAAGTGACATTATTTTTGGAACACCCCTCGTATATCTGAATTCCCTGTTTCAAAACAGCCTGTCATTTTACCATTTCAAAGTCATGTATACATACATATACGTAATAGACTGTCATGTGGAATGTAGGTCCGATTTTATCTTTCCAGAACATGTATTAGTACACGTGACCTGTATATGTATCTTATAAGGAACAATTGGCTATAACATTATCGGACTGACCAAGACAACAGGACAAGATATCGTTGACAAACATTTTCTAAAGTTGTCTTCTTCAGACAGACAGATCCTTAAAATGGCGGTCATGTTCTATTTTGTCCCGATAATGTTGAGAGAGAATCAAACATCATGGTATTGACTAATGATACTCTAAAAGTCATTAGGATAACAATATTAGACTGAAGATTAAAAATTATTTGACTGACTAAGACTGCACGACATGATATCGTTACCGAATTTCGTATGGAGAAGTGTCCATTTTATTTCCCTGTTTCAAAAGAGCAGACGTGATTTCGATATTTAACAGTGGTCAATTTTATCTTGTCTCAATAGTGTAGGGGAGATAATCAACATCATGGCGGTGACACTTCTTAGCTGACCATTTTTTGTTTTCATAACAGGTCGATTTTGTTGAAGGGCTAATCATGATAGGTAACCAAAACCTTGCCAAATCTTTTAATTTCACTATCAGATATATCGACGATGTGTTGTCTATTAACAACAAGAAGTTTGCAGACCACGTCGATCGTATATACCCTTCTGAACTTGAAATAAAGTAAACGATCGGAAAATTGAAATCATCACGTTTATCGTATAGCTTAGTAGTAAGCTGTCCATGTTGGTCGTAGTTTAAGTAGAGATCGAGGTAAGCAGCTGATGTAGAAGAGTCTGTTGTGTCCTTTATTTCAAGTTCAGAAGGGTATATACGATCGACGTGGTCAGCAAACTTCTTGTTGTTTATAGACAACACATCGTCGATATATCTGAAAGTGAAATTAAAAGAATTACCTATCCTGATTAGCCCTTCCACAAATTCAGCCTGGTATGAAAACAAAAACAAGTCAGCCAAAAGTCGTGCACAGTAAGTGCCCATTGGAATGCCAACAGTCTGTTAGAAAATCTTTCCTCCGAACTCAACAAAGATATTGTCAACCAGGAATTTAATCATTCGTACTATATCTTCCTCAGTATATTTCAACCAAGCTTTTATTATGTTTTTCACAAAGTATGCTCCAAGATAGCTCACAACCATGTATTTGTATCGTCGTTCACCTTTCTAGGAATAGAAAGCTCTCATAATGAGAGACCGAAGACGTTCTTTCAGTTTGGCATGTGGTATGGTAGTGTACAGTTGGGAAAAATCAAATGTTTAGATGGACGAAACATTTTTTGAAAGTGAAATTAAGAGATTTGGCAAGGTTTTTTCACCTGTCCTGATAAGCTTTTCCAAAAATTCAGCCTCGTATGAAAAAAAAAAAATCTACGAGGTAGGAACAGTCTGTTCCCATGGTAATTCCAGCGGTCTGCTGGACTGTTCATAAAAGCCTTAAAAACACACCGTCATATGCTAATAATCGTTAATCATGAAAACAAAAAGAGACAAATATTGTAAGATCTAAAATAATATTTAAATCCATGTATTATAATCATACGCTTAGTAGAAAATAAATAAAATACTTTTGTACAGTATTTCAGAAATGACCTAAAAGTGATTGTTATATGTTTTTGGTGTTTGTAAAGCGAAATTTTGTATTTGTTTAGATAAATGACTAAAAATCAAATGAAAGAAAATAAAAGTTTTTGTTCGTAATGTACGCGATGCCTTTATAGTGTTCCAATTCAAAATCTCTAACCGTTTCAACACCGAATAAGACGCAACAGACGGCACACAGGCGTCGCAGATGGTGTCATAGACAAATTTTGGTTTATATCTCATCAGTAAATCATGTGATATAAAGACCGTTGTGTGGCATGTAGGGCACATGTGTCGGTAGCATTATTGGACTTATCAACACTCAACAACAGGATATTGTGTCTGGAGTGCTGTCTGGTTGTGTTTTCGTGAAAGGAGACATGAAGTTAAGTATAACAGTGATTGTGTTATGTCTTGTCCCAATAGTATGGGGACAGATACTGAACCAGGGTGGCGATACATGACAAGTCCATAGCAAAGCAATACTGGACTTACAAGTAAGGTTATCTGCTGTAGAACGTCTCCGTACCGAAGAGGCACTTCGTATCGTTGATATATCCGGGCAGCAACAAACTGACCAGCGACGTATTGCCGATCTTGAAAAACAACAACAAATTGATCACCAGCTTTGGTCTGACTTTGTAAACAAAAGAGATGAAGACATCCGAACTATAGCTGACCTTGAAAAAATGCAACAAGATAACCATGACCGTATTGCTGACCTTGAGAAAAAAACGACAAGATGACCAGAAACGCATTTCTAATCTAGAGAAACAGCAACGTTTTTATATTGGCCGTATTACTGACCTAGAGGAGAAAATCGGGAATGGTGATCTGCTTCGTATAGCTTACCCTTAGAAGCAGCGACATCATAGAATCTTCGACTCCAACAGTAAATTTCCCTTTGACTCGATCACTAACAGTACAGCCCGTACGACTGATGTAAGACGCGTACCTAGCGTAAGGAAAACGAAAAGCTTGGGACCAAATCCTCGCCATTCCGAGTTACCAAGTCCGTCATTGGAAACCATGGCCGGCAACCAAGGGATTAAAAAACGTGTTTCATCGGACAATGAAGGAATGGTGGCATTTTATGCTGTTCTTACTCATAACTACGATGCTGTGACTCATTTAATATGATTTAATATGATACATTATGGACGCAGGCTATAAGCCTATATATCCATATCAATACATTAAAACAAAATGTACATTATAACATACTTCCTGTGTCAAATGAGCAACAGTTAAACTAAAATTTAAAAGTTCTATTATCACGCTTATAGTACTCATCTAAAGCAATTTCAAATTTTATAACATCGGTTGAATCAATTACATCCTGCGGAAGACTGTTCCATAGATCAACTACACGAAAAGTAAAGAAGTTTTTCCTTATATCAAGGTGACTGTGTTTTTTAAAGAGTTTTTGTGAATGCCCTCTCGTTCTACTACTCATGTCACGCTGAAACATGCTTGTAGTTACTCTCGGATCGTAAAAGTTTTTCATAATCTTGAACACATCTATAAGGTCTCCTCGCATGCGGCGGTGCTTTAAGGTTGGAAGGTTAAGTCTCTGAAGACGCTCTGTATACGTCATTTCTGTAAGTCCAGGTATGATCTTCGTAGCTCGCCTTTGTACGTTCTCAATCAGATCAATATCTTTGCTCATATACGGATTCCATACACTGGAGGCATCTTATGGAAATACATTTCGACCGTGTGATCACTAATATTGGGAGTTCTTACAGTGACAAAAACGGGAACTTTCACATGTAGGAATGCAGGCGTGTATGTGTTCTTATGGACCGTTCGCGCTAACACTCGTTATTTGTGTATGGACTTAGTAAAAAACGGCGCCGTGATTGGGACTGGATTCGCTGGAGACTCCCCGTATAATATAACTGGGACAGGGTACGTTGTGGTGTATCTGGACCAAGAAGACGACGTTTGGGTCCGAGTAGGCGGCTGTACCAATCCTGGGACTTACATTCTAGCTAATCTCGGTACAAACGTGTTCTCCGGATTTCTTCTTCGATAGCAATGTGTTCTACTCCTACATGTACCAGTAATCACATCAACACGTATCTCAGATGTAACGCAAGTACAAGTGAGTGTACACATGTACAAGTTGGTGTACACATGTACAGGTGAGTGAACAGAAGAGGGAGATACCAACCAGTCGTTTATCTTGTTTTATATGATTCATTAAACCTGAAATATATTGTTTTATTTTACAAAATAAGAAGAAGAAGAAGAAGAAAAATAATAACAAAAACAACAAACAAATAAGCACAGCATACACAAAAACATATACGATAGACCCTTTATCTTAGATCAATATAGATTTTCACTGTTTTTGACCCAAACATTACATATGATCGAGTCATAGAAGGACGAAACAAATGTATGGTGCAGTGTAATTCCTGGCATGCTACACCGGTAACTGAATTTTAAAGGCGCAATCGCCCGTTTGTTGGTCATTCGTCTATCTTTCGAGGTCAGCATTACCTCTTTGGTTTTGTTTTACTCTATCGTATCACCTTAATGGAAAGTCAAGTATTGTTATGCTATGGACTTGAAGAGTATCACCATTACGTTTGGGACAAGATAGAAAGTGACCGCTTTTATATGTCGAAATCACGTCTGCGTTTAACAAATAAAGAAAAACAATCGCACAATTCTCCATACGAAAGGATTTGGCAACCATACCCTGTCGTGTTGATTTGGTCAGTTGTCCGATAATGTTATACAGTCAATTGGTCCTTACAGGATACACATACAGGTCACGTGTGTTACTACATGTACCGGAAAGATAAAATCTAACCTACATTCGACATGACAATCTATTATGTACATTTATGTATGCACACAAACTGACTTTGAAATGTTAAAATGGTAGGCTTCCTGAAGTAAATAAATATAAATGAATAAAGAACGACTTCGTTTTCTATTTGTTCGTCGAACAAAAACACATCATATGTTACATGATATAGACGCATATATATACGTATGGACAATGTATGACAGATACCAACTTCTTGCCAAAGTTAGGCAAAACAATTGCTATAGAATACCTGACTAAAAATAACTGCCTATCTTTGTGTCTGCGACTAATTGTACTGTTTAATGCGTATATACAAATTGTAAACGTGAAAAATATAGCAATCGTTTTGTTGGTATTTCTATGCATCGCATCAGTTAGAGTCACAAAAATATAATTTGCATCAATATGTGTAATTACTGATTAACGAAGTAATTGACTCTGAAGTGTAATGCTATTTTCTTCTTCAATTTAGTACGCATTCATGTTTGCCTTTTTATCTGATGATGTCTTTTTCATGGCAGACTTAATTAGTTTCTGATTTTTTTTACTTCGCAAAGATAGATATCTGCTGCGTCATAGAGGGTGACGTTCTGGTGACCTTTTGCATTAGCCAATGAAATTACCGTTTACATAATCTTTGGGGTGAATGTTAGTGGACGAAAACATTTGCATAATCGTACCATTACGTTTAGTCAGGACTTGCTTCAAGTGACAGCGTAATAAGAAAAGTTTACTCGAGTATTGGGTAAAGAGACGACAAAGGTCACCAGAACATGACCTCCAATGAGATGTTGTCAGATCTTTATACTTGAGAAAAAAAAATCTTCATTGAATCTTGGTAATGTTGTGTTTTGGTGTATTCTTCATACATCGGTAAATTCAGGGAAAAAATCTTATTTGATGTTTCCAGAAATTAAATTTATTATGATATATTACATTATTCTCTGGAAATTGGAATGGTCTTTTGTTTTTAAAAACCAGCACACATTATCATCAACCAAGAAAGAAAACACATTGACAAGACGTTAGAGGGAGGTAACCGGTATCTGGTCGTGTAGTTACACTCTATTTAATTGAGTACTCGATTCACAGTCCGGAATGTCCCGAATCAATTGAATCGAAATCGAGTGCACCAGAATTAAATTCCGGAATCGTTCCTCCAGTCCCGCTTAGGTAGGTAGTGTGATCAGAATCGTGACGTAATCAACATGGCCGACAATAGCGACTACACGTTTTATAAATGCGGTGAATGTGGCGGTTTTTTGCCACACTCGCTGCAGCGACCGCTCATAACTGCACAAGCAATGGTAAGTTGTCCTTTGTGTGTAGATAAATGTGTGGATGTCAAGTTTAGACATCCATATGCCAAATATACACGGATTTATGAGAAAAAAAATGTTGTCAACATCGCCCTTACTTCAGGAGGGTTACTTCAGGCAGCTAGCTAAAGGTCTCTGACCAGAGATCTATACTCTATATCAAAGGTCTCTGGTTTAATCATTAGAATAAACACAACAATATTTATATTTACCTCAGTGCATCACCTGAGGCCTATCGTTTCCCTGGTAAGAGATGTTTCGACGTCTTATAAATTTCACTTTAGTAAACCATATTCTACTTCATAAAAATGACATGACATAAAGATGGCATTTCATTTTCACTACTGTACATAATTGTTATTCAGATATATACTGTATGCATGTAAGTTGTCTTATCGTATAATGTACAAATTATAGCACAGGGACTTGATGCTTATATATAAACACACTTGGAAAGTTCGGAATAAATATTAACTAATTATTTATATATACCTTTAAAATGTTCATCTTATGATATCTCAAAGTCTCTAACGGTGGCCGTTATTACAAGATCTTAAATATAGTTAATACATATACATTAATTTTATTTTACAGGTAGGCCTAACGTTTCGAGCCATGATCAGGTCATGACTGTGGTGACTTCTGAAGGATTAGAAACATATCAAAACACTCCCGACGAGTTTCGCAAAACCATGTTCCAATGTAGAAAATGCAAAAAGTGGTTTGATGATGGCGACGTATACGAATACTATAAATATGACTGCGAGTCAAATGAAGGTGAAATATCTTCACATTCAATTCATTTTAGACATTGGCCTATTTTTTTTTTAAATGCACATAAACATTACCAAAAAGTATATTAAAGTCTATTTTATAGTGGATGACTGAAATGATGAGTCCAATGCTTGCAATGATGGAAACTTGAAACGAGCCCCAACGCTATACCTGATTGAGCAATATGCTATTAAGAAAGAACTGATGGACCGTGTAAAACTGAAGAAAAAAGATTTTTGGAAACGTGTTTCTGAAGATTTAAGGAAAAATAATGCCAAATACACTTTTACACCAGAACAGGTGAATGGCTGATGAAAAACCTTGCAGAGAAATTACAAGTTGGCTAAAGACGGAAATAAGAAATCTGGTAAGAGATATAATTGTTTTGTTACCATTACCATAACAATGTTATTTAATCTAATCTATTAATTTACCATGACCACTGCTGCATTACTTTTATTTCCAACACTGTCCTTAAATTTCTATAGTATTATCAATAGGACTTTGTTAAGTAAGCTAAATAGACCAATCATTACCTGCAATGGAGGTGGCAATATGTATATATCATGCCCTTTAATTGTTGTCCCTTTATAAAGCCATTGAATATATTGCATGCTTATTTTAGACTCTGTTAAAGGTCAAAAGCCAAGGTCATATGATCTATAGATGGGTCTATACTGCATCCCATACTCTAGGGAACACAACTCAGAACTGTAAAAAAAAAAACTAAAAACCTTTATAATCTGAACAAACAATATCATTCATCAATATACTCCCAATGCCGTTATTTTATTAAAAAGATTGACTTTCCTTGTCATTTTAGGCTCAGACAGGAAAGATTTCGAGTTTATGACAGAAATGGACGACATATTTTCAAAGGACCCTGCCATTACACCAAAGGCCATATCATCATCAACAGCTGCAGGTTCGTGTAAGCGTGTAATAGATTCCGATAACAGTGATGAACCTCGAAATGACCAGATAAAAAAGAAGAGAAAATCCAAGGGTCAAGAAGTTATTGATTTTCTGTCTTCTTATGTAGAATCACAAAACAAAAGACATGAAGAAGAAATGGCTGAAAGGAAAAAACAGCATGAGGCCAAAATAGACATTTTTAAAGCGATAGCTAAATCACTTCATAAATAGTTCAAACCTGTAGACCAAAAGTAAAATGGAGTCTAAACATGTATAATTTTCTCTTGTTGTTTTACCCTTTTATTATTTTTTCACATTTCTTTTTTGACAGATGATGATCTATCAAGCTCCAAGGGAGACTGTAAAATTTGCATGGAGGTTCCCAGTGACTGTGTTATTTTAAATTGTGGGCACATATTTGCATGCTTTACATGTAGCAATAAGCTTAAGAAATGTGCCATTTGTAAACAGAAGGTACTCAAGTGTGTTAAGGAGGCTCGACCCTTTCGCAATTAACCGCTAGATTTCCTTAAAACTTTCATATGTTGACTATGGTACCAGGTAGAGATGATTTTGTGAAAATCTAAGCATTCCTATGACTTGTTTCATTTTTGGTAAAAAAACACCAAAAAAATGATTTTTCTCAAAATTCAATGTTTTTTCTATTTTTTTTCTTGTGAATGTTGTTGAAAATCACAAACATACAATAAAATAAAAAAGGAAATCAATAGCTACCTCAAAAATATTTTATTTGTGGAAAAATGGACAAAACGATTGTTACAAAGTGTTGTTTTTTTTATATCTAGCGGACAAATTTCAGTATTCACAGTCATTTTGTTTACATACCATATAGTTACATAAAGCACAAGCAATAAATTGAATCAAATATCACAGACAAGCTTTTTATGCTACTTATTGAAAACTAAATGTAAAACTGTGTCTAGGGTAGGTCGTCTCCCTTGATGCTATTAGGAAGTTTTTATAGTGGGTAGTAATTTTACATAACACACACACTGTGAATGCGAACAAGCCAAAATCATTTTAGAACATAATAACTACCGGCGTTCTGTGTTATACTTCAACAACATAATAGTGCATATATAATGACACCAGGCACAGCCGTTGTGCAAACGTTTGAGAAACACATTTGAATTCCATAACATTTATTATAAATTTTGAAAGTTCATTTCCATGAATGTTATATAACATTACTGTTAAATATTGACCATGTTAATGTGCTTTGTGAATAGTGGTGATTACATTATTAGACTCCAGTAAAAATGGCATATAAAGGATAGGTGGGTGCTGACAGATGTTGACCTGTCGAATGTGTTGTCTCCCCTTGATACATTACTTCTGACCTGTCCAGACAACACAATGGAGGGGTAAAAATTAATGAACCAAGGGGAGACAACACAATGGAGAGGTCAAATACAAATATTGTGAATTACACAACTGGCCATGATAACATCGAGAGCAGTTTCAACATCAGCAGTAGCAAGATATTTCAAGCGTGTAAATCTGCCTTTTAAGTATATATACTCCTCCGTAACGAAAAATGTACGTACAAGGATGCAGCAAGAGCAGAAATAAATAAAACACTGTCATCTCTATCGGTATCGTCAGAACCGTTCCCCTCTATAATTGCCAACACGATTTCAGCTTTGTAGGCCGCCATATTGATAATTCTTTCAATTCCGTTTTTACTCGATTTGCCAATTCGATAGAATTGTTCTATACAATCCCAGAACTAATGAATCGAGTGGACCCTAAGATAATGTCATAATAGCGTGTTTGCATCAACAATGTCAAATCGTATAATAAATCCCAAACAGTGTTTGAATCCATGCATTACAATCTGACGCTTTATGGAATACAGATGTGGAAAATCATTTAAAAACAGTGTTTTGTAAAATACATAATTTGTAGATGACAATGTCTCACAGCGGTTTTAGGTTTTATTTATTAACAATTTGTATTGTATATCTTTGTATAAAATCAAATAAAATAAGAAAATGAAAGTATTTGTTAGTATTGCACGTATATGTCATTTTAATTCTAAATACATAATCGTTTTACACAGAACAAGTCGCCAACAGTTGGTTCACATACGTCAAATATTGCAGCATATGTTCGTACATGTATATATCTTATCAACAAATGTAGGTGTCATATAAGGTCTTTGTGTGTCCTGTTACAAACACATTGCGGTCGTAGAATAAGGCACGGCAGGATAGTTTCTGAACATTGCCTGGAGTGCTGTCCGTTGTGTTTTCGTGAAAGGAGACATGAAGTTAAGTATAGCAGTGATTGTGTTATGTCTTGTCCCAATAGTATAGGGACAGATACTGAACCAGGATGACGGTACTCTGCAAGCCCAGGGAAAAGCGATACTGGACTTACAATTAAGGTTATCTGCTGTAGAACGTCTCCGTAAAGAAGACGCACTTCGTATCGCTGATCTTTCCAAACAGCAACACATTGACCAGCGCCGTATTGCCGACCTTGAGAAACAACACCATATAGATCGTTGCCGTGTTTCTGACCTTGTAAATAAACGAGATGAAGGCAATAAAACTATAGCTGACTTTGAGCAAAAGCAAAAAGATGACCATGTCCGTATAACTGACTTTGAGAAAAAGCGACATGACGACATGCATCGCATCGCATCCCTTGAGAAACAGCAACGTGATTGTCATCGCCGTTTTGCTGACTTGGAGAAGAACCTAAAAAATGGCGATCAGCGACGCATAACCAACCTTCAGAAACAACAACAACGTAGAAAACTGGACTCCCAAAAAATGTTGCCCATTGACTTCTTTACCAACAGTACAGACAGTACGACTGATGTACGCCGCATGCCTAGTGTTAGGAAAATAAAAAGGTTTGAACCAAAGCCTAGCCATTCTGGGTTGCCAAGTCCTGCGTTGGAAAACAGCAATCAAGGGATTAAAAAGAAACGTGTTTCCCCGGACAAAGCACTAATGGTTGCATTTTATGCTGTTCTAACGCAATCTATCAACCCATTAAATCACTTCATGGAGATACATTTCGACCACGTGATCACTAATATTGGGGGTTCTTACAGTGGGAACACGGGCACTTTCACGTGTAATCACGCCGGCGTTTATGTGTTCTCTTGGACAGTGCAAGTGAACCCTCGGTTTATGTACACGGAACTAGTTAAAAATGGTGTTATGATTGGAAGTGTGTTCTCTGGAGATTCTCAGTACAGTGCATTCGGAGGAGGATCCGTGGTTGTACAGCTCGACCAAGAAGACGAAGTTTGGGTCCGAGTAGAACATTATAATTCTGGAAGCTACATTTATGTCGAAGGTCAAAGACAAACAACAACGTTCTCTGGATATCTTCTCCAGTAGGGTGATGTCCAGACTTGCTTACCAGCAGCCACACAACGTTTATCACACAAGTCAGTGTAGAGAAGACGCAATACATGATTAGCCTGTTCTTTACTTTTGTGTGATTTATAAAAAAAATGTATAACAGCTGATCAAGTTTTGTTATTCTTAGAATTAACTGATTGCACTTGAACCTTTCTTCTCCACCCTCCAGTAGGAGTGATCTCTAGACTTTCATTCCAGCAGCCACACAACGTTAATCACATAAGTCAGTGTAGAGAAGATACAATATACGATTAGTCTGTTCTTTTCTACAGCTTATTTATGTAATTACTCTTATTTAACTGATAGCACATATCGTGTACTTCTATAATTAGAGGCAAGCTGTGATGGACTTCCATATACCCATGATTCTTGCAAATCAGGAATAGCAACATCTAGATTACTTTCTCGAGGCTACGACATAAAAAAAGACAGGAATCCTGAGGATTTGGGTTGGATGATTGTTTTTACGGTCTTTCAACGCCTAAGGTTAATGCACTGTGGTGTTTATGAGTTGGGTGCGTGTGTATTTCGGGTGCTGCAGTATTTTCCTGTAAGCGCTTTGCGATATAGGCCGAATCTTTTGAAGGTTTAAAGTGCTATCACACTGAAGTATCGTTTTTGAGACTCTTTATTGTATGTCTCGGTCTGAGACACAAACCAAAAATCCTTCCTAACAGGCCAAAAGTGAGGTAGTGGTAGGGAGACATTAGGAAAGTAATTGATTTGAAAGAAGAGGAAAGATAAGATCCCAAATATTATCCAATTACGATTATGCAATAGGGCAGCTCGAACGCTCTATATGCAGGATAACAAACATTGAGGAGATTTTGAGGGGTTAAAACTCAGGGAGAACTTATAAATCGACTGATACACAATCTAGATGTGAATTGAGTGGTCCACTTGTAATTAACTCTAATGGTTATGGACGCATTAAACCTATATACGGATATGCTAAATATTCCTCACACAAATTCTTTAGAAATAAATCTTTCGCATTGTATATTTTTCAATTAGCATAATTACAAAACTTATTGATTGAATCCATCAATAGTAGAGCCATAACACGTTATAGTTTATCATTCGGAAGCTGTTTGGGTTTCATGAGAAATCTGTTTCAGCAATCAGAACAATCATGGCGTGACGTCAAAATCAAATGACGTCGTAAACTGAAGAATGGTTTCCAATTGATGACCACTTCCTAACAGAGCACCATGGTTACTATAGAAAGATTTCACCGTCCAAAAGGTTAAAGCATATGTTTAAAATAAATATTGAACCGATGAAAAAAAAAAAAAAAAATCCGTAGATCACGATCAAATGACATCACTTTTTGTAATTTAAACGACACAGGTTAGTGAAAAATAGAGCAAGTTTTATGGTTGCCATCTTGGTATAATTGAAAAATATTCTGTACCCTTGTTAGATGTGAAAGTGGCCTTTTTTACGCTAAGGCGTTATCCGTAGAGAGCGTCTTGCTTACACTTTCTCTGATTATGGAATCGCATTTGGATAACCTCGGGCCTTTCCCTTAATATTAATGTGAAAAGAATATTCGGGGTGTTCTAATTGCTTCCAAACTTTCTACGATACCCTCTGGTTGTCGTCGTTGGCGTTACAAACTTCAAACTTCAAATTCTATCGTGAAGGTCCAGATAAACCTGACAATGACAAGCTGCACAAATGCATCTGTTATGTGAACTATCATATTCACATTCTTGTGTAAGTTTGGTTATTTCTAATTATTTGTTTAAATGCCGTTATTCATAACATGAAAGGTCATTTGCATATCAGTTTATATGATCAGTCGTCCACCTTCCGGTCGGAAACACTAAAGATATACGCCACCTACCGAAGTAAACTGAAAACTACACAAACTGTAAAGGAAATGTATTACATCAGACCTAGGATCAAGCAAATTTCTTATAACCATACTAGGCCAATGATTCAGTATTCTTTAAACATGCAACCCTCATATTGACAAACAAGTCATATCAAAACTATTTACAAACTAACTGACAAAGAAAGCCTACTGAATTTCTCAGCCCTCTACTGGCATCAAACACTTACAATTCTATAGTGAAGATTGATGCAAACCTGACCTGACAATGACCAGCTGCACAAATGAATCCATTTTATGAACTATTCTATTCACTTTCTTATTTATATTTGGTAATTTCTAATTCGTTTGCTCGATCTTGATTTGATTTGCAGATCTTCTTGCATAGTATTTTATTATGGACTCTATCGTAAATATCATATTTCAACTGTTTTTCGCTTAACTTTCAGTACTTTGATTGATCTATGCTCAATAGTTTGCATGCTTGTCATGATGACTCCTAAAGCGTACAGAAATATGACCAGATGTTCAGGATAGGAACACACCTGTTGTTGACATAGACAGGTGACTGGTCGGTCAAAATATCAAACTGGTCGGGCTAAAGGTAGCTGTATTTCTCTTGTACTTGGATATTCTAGCTGTTGGAAAGGGTAGGAATACGACTGCGATAAATATTGTGCTATTTAGCAGTTTGCTTTCATGTTGATGGTCATAATTGTTTTTGTTACATCCAAGTACACATCAAACCCTGGAAATGAGAACAGAATCATCACTGTCAATCAAGTAAACACACTAATGAGCATACTCAAAAACGTCCATCTCCATATCACACAAAGATACAGAATATTTCTCAATGAGACAAAGATGGAGACCATAGAACCTCTCCATAGTTCTGATCAACCTGCGTCTCTTGAATCTCAGTTAGTTTGTTTGTCAGCAGTCGACATCGATGACGACAAACACGATATTCCAATAGCATTGGTTAGAGAAGCAGGGATACTACTATCAAGAAATGGAAAATTCTCGATCGAAAAGTTGAAATCGTCACGGTTATCGTTTAGCTTAGTAGTAAGCTGTTCATGTTGGTTATAGTTTAAGTAGATATTGAGATAAGCAGCTGATGTAGAAGAGTCAGTTATTTCCTTTATTTCAAGTTCAGATCGACGTGGTCAGCAAACTTCTTGTTCATAGACAACACATCGTCGATGCATCTGAAAGTGAAATTGAAAGATGTGGCAAGGTTTTTGTTACCAGTCCTGATAAGCTCTTCCACAAAATCAGCCTCGAAAAAAACCCAACAATTTTGTGCAATATTTCAGAACAAAAATTACCTGTAAGTGATTGTTATACATATTTTTAGTGTTTGTAAGGTGAACACTTGTATTAGTTTAGATAAATGTCTAAAATCAAATGAAAGTAATATACGTGATGCCTTTATATTGTTTCAATTCAAAATATATAACAGTGTTAACACTGAACAAGACGCAACAGACGGTACACAGGCGTCGCAGATGGTGGCATATACTATGTTTGGTTTATATATTATCAGTAAATCATGTGATATAAAGACCGTTGTGTGGCATGTAGGGAACATGTGTCGGTAGCATTATTGGACTTATCAACACTCAACAACAGGATATTGTTGCCGAACATTGTCCTGAGCTGTGTCGGTGGTGTTTCCAGAAGGAGACATTAAAGTTAAGTATAACTGTGATTGTGTTATGCCTTGTCCCAATAGTATGGGGACAGGTACTGAACCAGGGTGACGGTACTCTACAAGTCCAGGACAAAGCAATACTGGACTTACAATTAAGGTTATCTGATGTAGAACGTCTCCGTACCGACGACGCACTACGTATCGCTGATCTGTCCGAGCAGCAACAAATTGACCAGTGACGTATTGCCGACCTTGAGAAACAACAGCAAATTTATTACCGGCTTTTGTCTGACCTTGTAAACAAAAGAGATGAAGACAACCGAACTATAACTGACCTTGAAAAAATGCAACAAGATAACCATAACCGTATTGATGACCTAAAAACGACAAGATGACCAGAAACGCATTTCTAATCTAGAGAAACAGCAACGTTTTTATATTGGCCGTATTACTGACCTGAAGGAGAACACCGGATATGGTAATCTGCATCGTATAGCCTACCCTCAGAAACAGCAACATCATACAATCTTGGACTCCAACAGTAAATTTCCCTTTGACTCGACTACTAACAGTTCAGCCCGTACGACTGATGTAAGACGCGTGCCTAGATTAACGAAAACGAAAAGCTTTGGACCAAATTCTAGCCATTCCAAGTTACCAAGTCCGTCAATGGAAACCATGACCGCCAACCAAGGGATTAAAAAACGTGTTTCATCGGACAATGAAGGAATGGTGGCATTTTATGCTGTTCTTACTCATAACTACGATGCTGTGACTCATCTTATGGAAATACATTTCGACCGTGTGATCACTAATATTGGGAGTTCTTACAGTGGACAAACGGGGACTTTCACATGTGGGAATGCTGGCGTGTATGTGTTTTTATGGACCGTTCGCGCTAACACTCGTTATTTGTGTATGGACCGAGTAAAAAACGGCGCCGTGATTGGGACTGGATTCTCTGGAGACTCCCCGTATAGTATAACTGGGACAGGATCCGCTGTGGTGTATCTGGACCAAGGAGACGACGTTTGTGTCCGAGTAGGCGGCTGTACCAATCCTGGGACCTACATTCTAGCCGATCTCGGTACAAACGTGTTTTCCAGATTTCTTCTTCGATAGCAATGTGTTCTACTCCTACATATGTACCAGTAATCACATCAACACATATATCAGATGTAACGCAAGTACAAGTGAGTGTACACGTGTACAAGTTGGTGTACACATGTACAAGTTGGTGCACACATGTACAAGTGAGTGAACAGAAGACGGAGATACCAACCAGTCGTTTATCTTGTTTTGTATGATTCATTAAACCTGAAATATATACCAAAGTCATTGTGTTATTTTACAAAATAAGAAGAAGAAGAAGAAAAATAATAACAAAAACAACAAACAAATAAGCACAGCATATACAAATTTGTCGTAAATGGACGACAAATTTTATGTAAATTAATGTAATAATTTAAGGGGTTTGGTTGAAATACTTCTGTACAAATGATTAAACACATAAAGTCTACTTTAATTTTATTGATATTCTCTGTTGAATCAAACGTAAAGTTATTGCCATTGATTACAATTAAAACTCGTTATGACCAATTGAATGTCTAAAGATGGGCTGGTATCTGATCCACTCAGAACTTTCAAGAAAATATTATTCATTCGCTTTATACCAAAACGCTTTTTTTTGCGAACCAATATTTGAGAAAAAAGGATTCTTCATTGAAACTTGGTAATGTTGTGTTTTGGTTTATTCTTCATACCCCGGTAAATTTGGGGAATAATTTTATTTAGTGTTTCCAGAAATTAAATTTATTGTGATATTTTACATTATACTCTGGAAATTGGAATGTTTTTTTTTGTTTTTAAATTCAAGCACACAATGTGTCATTATCATCAACCAAGAAAGAAAGCACATTGACAAGACGTTAAAGAGAGGTAACTGGTATCTGGTGGTGTAGTTACACTCTATTTAAGATAATGCCATAATAGCGTGTTTGCATCATTGTAAATAATGTCAAATCGTATTATAAATCTTAAATAGTGTTTGAATCCATGATTTAAAATCAGACGCTTTATGGAATACAGATCTGGAAAAACGTTTTGACAGTGTTTTGTAAAAATACATAACTTGAAGGTGATGACAATGGCTTAGTGGTTTTAGTTTTTTTCTCGTAACAATTTGTATTGTATATGTTTGTATAATAAAATAAAATATGAAAATGAAAGTATTTGTTAGTATCGCACCTTTATGTCATTTCAATTCTAAATATCTTAATCGTTTTACACGGAACAAGTCGCCAACAGTTAGTTCACATTCTTCAAATATTGCAGCATATGTTCGTTTTTATCTTATCAGCAAATGTAGGTGTGTGTGTGTCCTGTAAGAAACACCTTCCGATCGTAAGGCGATCAACACTACACGACAGGATAAAGTTGCCGAACATTGTCTGGAGTGCTGTCTGGTTGTGTTTCCGTAAACAGAGACATGAAGTTAAGTATAACTGTGATTGTGTTATGTCTTGTCCCAATAGTATGGGGACAGATACTGAACCAGGGTGGCGATACATTACAAATCCATAGCAAAGCGATACTGGACTTACAATTAAGGTTATCTGATGTAGAACGTCTCCGTAATGAAGACGCACTACGTATCGCTGATCTTTCCAAACAGCAACAAATCGACCAGCGACGTATTGCCGACCTTGAGAAACAACATCATATAGATCGTTGCCGTGTTTCTGACCTTGTAAATAAACGAGATGAAGACAATAAAACTATAGCTGATTTTGAGCAAAATCAACAAGTTGACCATGTCCGTATTGCTGACCTTGAGAAAAAGCTACATGACGACATGCATCGCATTGCCGCCCTTGAGAAACAGAACCGTGCTTGTCATCGCCGTTTTGCTGACTTGGGGAAGAACCTCAAAAATGGTGAACAGCGTCATTTAACCTACCTTCATCATCAGAAGCGTCGTAGAAACTTTGACTCCCCTAATAACTCGTTTACAAACAATACAACTCGTTTGGATGATGGAAAACAATGCCTAGCGTTAGGAAAACAGGAAGTTTTAGACAAAATCCTAGCCAGTCTGATTCACCAACTTCAACGTTGGAAACCAGCAACCAGGGGATTAACAAACGTGTTTCGCCGGACAATCAGGGTATGGTTGCATTTCACGCTGCTCTAACACATGATTACCACCCTGTGACTAATCTTATGGAGATGCGTTTTGACCGAGTGATAACTAATATCGGGGATTCTTACAGTGGGAATACCGGTACTTTCACATGTAAAAATGCGGGCGTGTATGTTTTCTCCTGGACAGTGCACATATATCCACGTTATATGTACATTGAAATAGTCAAAAACGGAATTAAGGTAGGAAGTGCGTTCTGTGGGGATTCTGACTACGGGTCGAACGGAGGAGGATCCATAATTTTGCATTTGGATCAAGGAGACGAGGTTTGGGTACGAGCTGGTGAACATCTATCTGGAGCTCACATATTCGGCCATAAAGGTACGACAACGTTCTCAGGATTTCTTCTCCGGTAGCAATTATCTCAGGACTCACATACCGGTAGGCACTTAACAGATGTTAGCTATCATTTACATGTGATTGTAGGGAAATAAAGATATCAGCCTTAAATGGTGCAGCATATGTGTGTGTTACGTCATCTTTCATGATAGGGGGTGGCAGACTCTACTGGTGGATGTTTAAGTCCCCGAGGTTTGCTGGAGCCTCCATAGCCACAGTTAGCGCATATAAAAATTCATAAATCTAAGGGGTTTTACCCACCCGGCCATTCCGCTTCTACATTAGTTTTGAAAATTTCGATTCCCGACTTTTGGCCTCTAGCATCACTGAAGAGCTCTAGGAGGACAAAACAGATGTATGATGCAGTTTAATTCATTTTATCGGCATACTTATCTTTAACATTATTTAAAAGATATAGCATATGTGTGTATCTTTCTGATTTGTTTTATGTGATTTGTAAAAGAGATTACCCGGAAGGAAACTGACTTTCGCCGTGTACACCGTTTAGATTTGAAACCTCGGCAGCAGCCTATGTTTTTGTCAAGCCAAATTTGATCTTTGGAACAAATATTTATATTCTGAGTATTCTTATGAAGTAATTCAAGATTTTTTGTTGGTTTTATTGTGAAAATTATGATAATCGATTTACTGATAGTGACATGATTTTGGTATCCTTAGTCCAATTGCATTTATTCCTTTTTTTTGTCGATTTTACAATATGTGTCCACATATTACAATGGCTATTTAATGTCAAAAATGGGTAAAGCCCTCAAAATGGAGAGAAAGAAAATTTCCAATAATATTATATGATTAAATACTCCAAAACCCTAAAAGTTGATGATAATAGATTTTCTAATAACGACGTAATTCTTTATTTTTCATAATATTGTTTATACTTTGGTTTTGTTTTGTTTTTTTATTCAATTTTATGTCCTATTAACAGCGAGGGTCATTTAAGGACGTGCCAGGTTTTGAAGGTGTAGGAAAGCCGGAGTTCCCGGAGAAAAACCACCGACCTACGGTCAGTACCTGGCAACTGTGTTCTGGCCTGATATTTACTCACAACGAGGGATTATACTTCGTTCCTATAGCAATATAGATTTTAAATTGCTGTGTAATGCTATATTTATTTCTTAATTATTATGTGTTGGGTATAAGCATAATTATGAACCTGTCTTATCGAAATATTGTAAATAAGGAATTAATTTTCTTCTGATTGTTCCTTCTTTAATGTAAAAACTTATAGAAATAATTTGAATTCACCACTGAGACTTACTGAACTGATGGTCATTATTCATTATCCTGTATATCATTATTGAAACTGTTTACCGTGATATGACAATGTCACTTTATAACCCTACCAAATGCATGAATTACTCTTGCCATTATTTTTCGTCATAATGAATATGACGTCATTTTTGTAACGTTAGATACCACTGACTCTCTCCGGACGATGTCTATCTATTCATTAAAAAAAACATTACTTTAAATAAAAACATAATACTCTTGCCAATCTTTGTCGTCATAATGAATATGACGTCATTTTTGTAACGTTAGATACCACTGACTCTCTCCGGACGATGTCTATCTATTCATTAAAAAAACATTACTTTAAATAAAAACATAATACAATTATTAATGATACTTATATGAGATGAACGGATTCCAAAAATGTAAACTTTGTATTGCTTCCATTGTGTATTCATAAGCAATATGAATGCCAACTGAATGCAGTTACACGATAAAAAAACTCATCAGATTTGCATTGTACATATTATAATACACCAGGTATATTTTCAATAATAGAGATATCTTTCCCCGCATACTGTATACATATTATGTGAAGCACATACCTGAAAGAGTGTAAACAATAAATACACATCATTATCTGATAACTCTATAGAGTAACAAGGTCAGCAAAACTTCAAACGGTTTTCTCGTGCGATTTGAGGTAAATCTTTTATGTAACTATGCATATGTGAGGACCAAACAAATAAGAAAACTAATAGATGATATGGCACAAGCTAAATTTATATTGTATACGTTCAAAATGAGAAAATTCTTTTACTCTTTACGATTCATCGCCAGTAGGTTTACCTGCGTCTTAGATTTAACTATTGAACATATATGCCTATCTTATCAGTTAATTTATGTGATATAAATACCTGAGCGTGACCTCTCAGGAACAAGTGACGGTAACATTATCAGGCTGATCAACATTCCACAGCGGAATATCATTTCCGAACATTGTCTTGGATTGTGTCCGTTGCGTTTTCCACAGGGAAACATGAGACTTATAACGGTGATTGTGTTATGTCTTGTCCCTATAGTATGGGGACAGATACTGAACCAGGGTGACGGTACTCTGCAAGTCCATAGTAAAGTAATACTGGACTTACAATTAAGGTTATCTGTTGTAGAACGTCTCCGTGATGAAGACGCACTACGTATCGCTGATCTTTCCAGGCAGCAGCAAAACATTGACCAAAGACGTATTGCCGAACTAGAGAAACAACAGCAAATGGATCGCATGCTTATTTCTGAGCTTGTAAACAAAAGGGACGAGGACTTTCGAACTATAGCTGACCTTGTGCAAAAGCAACAAGATGACCATGACCGTATTGATGACCTTGAGAAAAGGCTACATTATGACACGCAACGTATTGCTGATCTAGAAAAACGCAGTATTGCTGACCAGGAAACAAACATCAGAGATAGTGATCAGCATCTTTTCACCAATCCCCAAAAACAGGAACGTCGTCAGATTTTGAACATCCATTACAAATCTCCTTTTAATTCGTCTACCAACAATACAACAACTTTGGTTGAAAGAAGAGGCATACCTAGCGTAAGGAAAACGAAAAGTTTTGGAACAAATTCTAGCCATTCCGAGATACCAAGCGCAGCGTTCGAAACCAGCGACAAATGGATTAAAAAACGCGTTTCCCAGGAAAACGACGGTATGGTGGCTTTTTATGCTGTTCTTTCACATAATTACTCCCCTGTGACTAATATCATGGAAATACATTTCGACAATGTGATTACTAATATTGGGGCTTCTTACAATGGAAACACAGGAACTTTTACATGTAAAAATGCGGGCGTGTATGTGTTCTCGTTCACCGTGCATATTGATACTCGTTATATGTACACAGAAGTAGTCAAAAACGGCGCCGTGATTGGGACTGCATTCTCTGGAGACTCTCAGTACAGCATAACTGGGACAAGGTCTCTTGTGGTGCATTTGGACCAAGGAGACAATGTTTGGGTCCGAGTCAAATCAGCATATCCTGGAATTACCATTGCTGGCGTTTTAGGTACAACCGTGTTTTCAGGATTTCTTCTCCGCTAGCAATAGTCTTTGGATTTGCAAACATGTACCCTGATAAGGCATGTATATAACATGTAAACCATTAGATAAATAAAAGCATAGAGGACGAAAAATCCCAAGCAGTATGTTGTCTTGTTATGACAGATTTATAATAAATGACCAATATAGGATTATACTATTCTTATAAAGTCGTATTCCATTAACTTGCCATACGTGATTAATTCCACTGTTAGATTGAAGTGTCTTTCTTTCATCATAGTGATATTTTTGTTAGCTTTCTTACCCTCAATATCCAGAAGGTCCATGATACTAATATTAGGCATAGAGCATACTGTGATTAAGGGCTGCAAAGTTTGTTGAAATGGATAACCTTGACCCACTTTCAAGGTCATAGGGGTTTAATTTGTTTAAAATCTTAAAACGACTTCCTGTTAATATCGTTAAGGCCCAGTGTACTAATATAAGGCATGATTTGTATCATGCTGGGATAAAGAGCTACCAAATATGTTAATGGCATTGGCCTACCTTCGAGGTCACAGGGGTCAAAGTTGTTTGAAATCTCCAAGCTACTTCTTGTCAATATCTAAAAAGACTAGTGTACTGATATTAGGCATGTAGAATGCAAGGATGAACAGCTACCATAACATTGTTCAATTGAATGATATTTGCCAACTTTTCATGGTCCTAGGGATCAAATGTTTAAATTCTTCAAACAAAATATTTTAATAACCAAAAGGCTCTGAATACTAATATTAGGCGAGTTTAAATAAATGGCTACTAATATAAATTTGTTCAATTGAATGACCTTGATTAATTTTCAATGTAAGGGTTAAATGTTATAAACTATTCAAACGACATCTTCTCGAAAACCAACATGTCCAGAGTACTAATAGTTGGCTTCTGCATACCGGGATAAAGGACTTTATTCAATTGTATGACCTTGGCCCACTTTCAAGATCCCAAAGACAAATATTTAAAACTTTCCAACAGCTTCCATTCAATGACAAAATATTGGCCTTCGCAGTACAATTTCAAATTCATCCAGTAGAGCACTATGAAGACTAACGAAAAGATCGAATGGGAAGAAAACTCTTCCGGAACACCTGGCGTTATAACCTTGTTCTTTTTCAAAGGCCGTTGATCAAATCTTTCCTTTGTTCATAGTATGTCCCTAGTTAAATGGATTTTGAGTTCAGATTATGATTTGGTGATGCCGGGGCATTTTCTTATAATATATTTGTATGTCCTACTTCGAAGAAGAGGTAGTAGATTGGTTTACACTTGTCGGTCTCTTGGTAGACCACATGTTGTCAAATCAATATATTAAGAGCACCCCGTACTTAATTGTTGTGATATTTCATATGTTGGTTAGTCACTGGTTGTTAATAACCCTGTTGATTTTCAGGTTAAAAGGTAAAAGGTTATGGGCGGCTATGCAGTAACCTGCACTATTGGTTTCTGTCCAGCAAAGTTATATGGCATGGTGATATGCCAACGGTCCCTTAATGTGTCTTTAACAATAGCTGATGATACCCTGAGGTCATCGGATCAAAGGTCAAGCTCAAATTTACCTTCTGGTCATTGGATCAAATGTCAAGGTCAAATTTTAAATCTTTTAACTGGTAAACCGCGCTAGCGGTTCAAGTTTATTTTTTTCTGTAATGCAATGGGCGTTCATATCACCTATAACTCGAAACAGTTTAATGTTTATATT
Organism: Mimachlamys varia; assembly: GCA_947623455.1. Taxonomy (NCBI): domain Eukaryota; kingdom Metazoa; phylum Mollusca; class Bivalvia; order Pectinida; family Pectinidae; genus Mimachlamys; species Mimachlamys varia. The sequence continues at coordinate 35,847,696 of OX392538.1, read as the reverse complement.
TACATTTCCACGTCTAACCATTTCCGAAAAAAATAATAACGACCGAAAAATAAACAAATTGTAGCTCAAAAAACCTCTGGAATGTTGAATTGGCAGAACAGCACGTAGCAACGGAAACGTTTCACGTGCTTTCTCCTGGAACGGAGATTTTGAAATTTAGTCCCTGGAAAACGACTACCTTAAAAAGAATTATATTATGGAATAGTTGCAACATTTTTCTTGCCTTTGCACTGTTTATGTCTAAAGGTGTTTCAAAGTAGCACTAGAAGTAATTGTCGATATAATAAATGACATCGCGAATGTATGACGTCATACTGCGAAGGCATGTCCGCTGAATATGAAAACTGAGTAACATGACGTGAACCGCCATGGCAGCGTGTGATACGGGTGATATCTAATAATGCTATGCGTCTTTCAACATATATGTACGTGGTGTCAGATTGGCGATAATGAAAATGATTTTGTATGATAGGCCTTCTGCACATTCCAAGAATAAGGCGGCGGGGCCTCTTCATAGTTGAAAGTGAGGGAATAAAAGCTAACACTTGTGTTGACGATGCTTCTTTTTCAATGTTTAAATAGGTTTAATCGATTTAATCAATAGAATAAATTGAAGCCCATAGTCTATAATTTGGTTCTCGTCCAAAACGAGAGTTCGACGTGATAAGCATTGTTTTTAACTTTAATCTCATGTTCGTATTCAGACTTGTTCCATGTCATAGTACTCTATTTACGTTATGATTGTTTCTTCTCTATATGAATATACCAACTGAAAATAACAAACACTAGACTATGAATACAGTATGAATACATCTATTCACATGAATAACTTATGACATAATATATTCATCATGTTAAACTCGAGAATTGTCGCTACGCTTCGAATAATATCGAAAACGCCCCTGCGTCAATCGTTCAAATGATTACGGTTAATTATTGCAAATTTGATTCAAATCAGGGCTGTTCCGTCAATGTCGTTTAAAGGACGACACAAAAACAAATGCAGTTAATTTTCTCATGTGATTATAAAACGTTGAACGGCGTTTCTTTTGTAATTTCCATGCCGGTATGAATGCAAAACGGTTACATCCATATTGACCATGTAGCGGGCTTCATGCAATATGGATGAGACCGATTTTTATTCATACCGGCATGCAAATTTTAAAAATCGCCGTTCAATCTCTATATGAACCGAAACGGAACTTACTTGGTTTTTATAGTACCAATGCAGCGAAAATGTAAATATAAAGATCTGACATTTAGGCAAGTTGATCAAAAGTAAACACAACAACAAGTTTTCTGTCTTGTACTTATATTTGTGGATCACCCAAAATATAATTACACATTGATTGGCACACTTCGTCTTCAATAGGAACCATTTTCTACTGGAGAAGGAAGCCTGAAAACATTGTCGTAGGTGTGTGGACGAAAACTTGAGCACCAGGTGTATGTTCACCTACTCGGACCCAAACCTGTTCTCCTTGGTCAAGGTGCACCACCGCAGATCCTCCTCCGCTTCCGCTGTACTGAGAATCTCCGGAGAACGCATACCCAATCTCAATGCCGTTTTTAACAAGTTCCGTGTACATATACCGTGGGTTCACGTGAACTGTCCAAGAGAACACATATACACCCGCGTGAGTACAAGTGAAATAACCCGTACTTCTACTGTAAGAACCCCCAATATTAGTGATCACACGGTCGAAATGAATTGCAACAAGATCAAAACTTGGAGTGAAAGACTGAGTTAAAACAGCATGAAATGCCACCAAAAATTCATTGTCCGGAGAAACACGTTTCTTTTTAATCCCTTGGTTGCTCGTTTCCAACGTTGTACTTGTTAACACGGAATGGCTAGGCTTTGGTCCAAAACTTCTTGTTTTCCTTACGCTTGGCATGCGTCTTACATCAGTCGTACGGGCTGTACTGTTGGTAACCGAGTCGAAGGGAAACTTATGGTGGTAGTCCAAGATTCTGTGCTGTTCTTGTTCCTTAGGGTATGATATATAAGCCTGATTACCATCTCTGATATTCTTTTCAAGGTCAGCAATACGGCTAATATAAAAACGTTGCTGTTTCTCAAGATTAGCAATGCGTTTCTGGTCATCTTGTCGTTTTTTCTCAAGGCCAGTAAAACGGATATGGTCATCTCGTTGCCGTTGCTCAAGGTCAGCTATAGTTCGATTGTCTTCATCACGTTTGTTTACGAGGTCAGAAATACGGTGGCGATCAATTTTTTGTTGTTTCTCAAGGTCGGAAATACGTCGCTGGTCAATGTTTTGCTGTTTGGACAGATCAGCGATACGTAGTGCGTCTTCATTACGGAGGCGTTCTACAGCAGATTGCCTTACTTGTAAGTCCAGTATTGCTTTGTTCTGGACTTGTAGAGTACCGTCACCCTGGTTCAGTATCTGTCCCCATACTATAGGGACAAGGCATAACACAATCACAGTTATACTTAACTTCATGTCTCTGTTTACGGAAACACAACGGACAGCACTCCAGACAATGTTCGGCAACTTTATCCTATCTTGTAGTGTTGATCTCCTTATAGTACGACCGGAATGTGTTTCTTACAGGATACACAACGGCCTTTATAACACCTATATTTGCTGATAAGATGAAAACGAACATATTGTATGTGGTAATCCTGTTCGCACATGATTCATCTGTTGGTGATATGTTCATGTTGAAATGACTAAGTATGTGAATTTAATTTTAGATGTAAGATGACACATATGCTGCACCCCTTAAAGTTAGTAATAGATAGAGTATGCCAAACAATTAAATAATCAAGTGTTATAGGAACAAAAGGTCTATTTTCTTATTTGGTTTTCGAACATAAGTATTTACAACTACAACACAAAACACTAAAAACATTGGAAGACATGTAACACTCACCTACATGTAATATTTTTACAAAATACTGTAAACAGTTGATTTACTAATTTCGCACTTTTGTATTCCACAAAACGGCAAATTCTAATGCAAGATTTATAATACGGTTTTTACGTCGAGTCGTGAACACTCTGGATTTCCAACAAAAATTGCTAATGAAAGTACAATTATTTTTCGTTCCTACTTTCATTCTTTCATTCATTCCTACATGTTCAATTATTTATTCCTTTATTTTCATTCGTTCATTTTTTTTCATTTACTAAATGCAATATCTTATGGTTTCCAATATTAATGGTACATTACATTACATTTCTCTTAATTTTTCATTTAATGTTTGTTGTTGTTTACTTTATTACTGATGAAAAGGGGAAGAATGGATTCAGAAGACCAGCTGTACTATCTTGCCAAAAATGGGAAACAACTACAGATATAATTATAGAAAGCTTTAAACATGCTCTTTTTTATCTTTAACCTGTATCAAATTCATAAAAAGAACTATTTAATGGAAATTTATTTCCAAACTAATCAGTGGATGGCCTTGTGTTACACAAAAAGGACTTTTCTGGCTGGCATATGTTGGTTTAATCCATTTAAATGTTCATACATGCATCACAATAATAATAAAAAAAACATTTCTTTTCTGTATGATTTCTTGTACATATGTATTATCTTTTTATCTTTGGCACGACATGAAAAGGTTAAAGTTCTAATTATATAATTCAAAAACATCCAAATAGGATTTAGTAGTTGTCTACCCTACTCTGATTATTTCTTTAATGCTCTCAAATAGATTGTGTGTGTTAATATGTGTTATAATGTCTATGTCTATGTTTGTATCACTGTTTGTTACTTTGTTTGGAGAGGGTCTAAATAGGCTATGCCTGCTGCCCGATCCATTAGTCTTTCCGATATTTTTATGGAAATTGAAACGCTTCAGAATTTAATACAACATTAAAATACGATTTTAAATGGAGTCTTGAACAATCCGATAATAGGACCGCCATGACACATAACACGACACACACGCGTCTTCATTACTCATCCATTTACCCAAGATAAAACCGAACTCACGCTATGTTGCGATCCGCGACGCCAGCGCACCCAACTGTTGGCGTCTTGTTCATGGTAAAGTGATTAGATATTTAAGTTTATATGTAAAAAATTGCAAAAGAGTGTTTTTATTTTTGTTTTCAAACATCAGTACATGTATGTACAAAATACTAAAAACGTTGGAAAATTTCCTACAGGTAATATATTTACAAAATACTGGGTTTCATTTTTTCGACATATTCACTTAGTGTTAACGCCACCGGATATTGGTACCAGACAAGCGAAGATCCTCGTTAGCGGTAACTGCATCAAGGTGATATTTCTATCAATATTTTGTATTTCTAGGCATCACTTGATTGTGAAATTAAACAGGGAAATCCTTAACTATTCAACCTAAACATTGGCGAGATGAATTCGACTTTATATATTTCAAAAGAGTTTTTAATAAAAAAATACACTGCTTGGTACCGATAAAAACCAGACACTCAACGTTTGATGTAGCTGAAATTAAATAAATAAGTTATTTGTGTGAATATAAGACGAATTTTGACAATTTGGTAAACTAACAAGTCAGAATTCCCCTACCGTTGTTAATATGAAAAAACTTTAAGACTGCAATCATTGTTTATATTTTTCTACGCTGTACGGCGAATTGCTTGTTTGTATATCTTCAGTGTACGGTGTTTGGAATTTTAGGAGTACGGCGAATTGCCATTCTATTCTTTGTAGTGAAGAGCTTGTTAACAGTTTGACTTTATTTCTGTGACAATTATGGTTAATTATGTTCACGCAACAGCTGAGGACATTAGCAAACGGTATCACGGATGTATGATGCATGCTGTGAAAAGTAATATAATGATGATGTTACCTCTTGAACAGTCTTCCACTTAGAAGTGATATATTGCTCAGATTTGTTTTTATAACGGACAGTCACAATCCAGTTGTTTTCTAATATACAGCTCAGAGATGATATTTGGCAAAAAACTGATTATATGATAGCATTGTTTTCGACATTAAGCGGCTCAAAAAATGAGGATTGACGCTCGAACATTGTTTAAAATATAATTTCAGTTTTGTCAAATATATCAGGTATAAAAACATGAACAAGTTAATTTGTTCAAAATGTTGGTTTCTTTTTTTTAAGTTTTCCATTGGAACAAGGAAGCCCTGCTTCACTGCAAACACTGCTTAAATCCTCAAATTATAAATGTCTATTTAATGTTTGACTGAGTATGATCGATATTGAACAATTAGAGATAGCGTTATCTGTGTAACGTCATAACTGATTGGTCAGTTTTAAGCTGAACATGAACTAAATGCTAATAGTTTGAGGCCATATATTACAAACGGAAGTATTGCAAGCACATGTTTGTAATCAGGAACACTATATAGTCAGTTTAGGTCTCAAACGTTTTTTATGTGATTTAAGTTGTGCCAAATGTATCAGGTATACATGTTAAAGTTCATGTGTTCAAAATGTTTTCATCTAAAGTGTTCTATGAATAAGAGAGACCTGTTAAATTTCCCGACCTGTCCACACTTTTCTTTATATGATTTCAAAAGCAGATCGGACTTCATGAAAAACTTTTCGAAGCATCGATTGATTGAATATTGTGTTGCTCAAATTGATTCGTGTGTCCAACAATACTTAAACAAATAAACACGACATCGTTTCCTGTACAGCATCAATATTATATTCGTTATTTACGACATAGGATGTTGTGTGCTGGAGCGATGTCTGACATATTTGATGAAGCAAGTGTTACATCGACATATTCATAAAATTAAGTACAAGTTTTAAGGACGTCATATTTATCTAATTGAGAAATATTTTGAATCTTTGTGCGTTATGAAGATGGACGTTTTCAAGTATGCCGTCGATGAAGCAGTTTGCCCCTACTTTAATTCTTTTTGAGTTCGGATTATGGTTTTGTTGACACTTGTTATGGACTGCTCTTTTTAGAAAGTACATCGTTTCGCTTTCATTGTTAGTAGTTGTTGTACTCCCTTCCTCTCTGCACATATCGGGAAGGATTTTGAAGTTCAATATAATAACTGTGGATTTATTATTGTCCATACGAATGTGTTGTAACTCTCTGTTGCTGTGGTTTAATTTCGATCCATGAGGTGGGAAATGACATTTTTAAAATTGTCAAGGCCTTTCTTGCAAACAGAAACAAGGAAATTTACAGTATATACGTACATACATGATGTAACAAGATGTCGCACACTTAATGTAAACGCTTTATGCCAGTCGCCGTACAGACATAATCAATTCGCCGTACACTGCTATGAAATTATCGCGACATATTTCTCAATATTTACAGCGAGTTCAAAGATGAAATTGGTGTGCGTAGTGCAGATACACTTTATTTAATTAAAGACAGGAATATTGTATAAAACTACTTAACATGTCAAATTAGACTCGATGAAGTTATTCATTGTGATTTTTTGCCGGTACCAGGCGACATGTTTGGAAATCTAGATCGAAGAACTATTAACCTATATCTGAATGTTTTCTGTGGTTTAAATCATCTCTACTAATGTACAAAAACGATTCACAAAGCCTCAGGCATATGACAGACCTTTAAGCGAGTAGAATATCAAAAACACTAACCTCCAACTGTGGCCCGCCTCGTTAGATTCTTCGCTTGCCTGGTACCAATATCTGGTGACGTTAACACAGTGATATTGTATCTATTACTAAATTTAAAAGATGCAGCATGCGTGTGTATTACGTCATCTTTCAGAAGAGGTATTTCAGATAATTTCAGCTTGGATTGGTTAGACTGGAGTATAAAAAGTTTCCACGGTATAACTGCACGAAGATCTAATAATTTATTTATTTATTTGTATTTTTGGAAGTTGTCATCTTTAATCGCCATCAGCTGATATTGCCCGGTCGTTCAAGATCGACTGATTCGGCGTATGCCGGGTAGCCGATCGCCGGCGTAACGTCGAGTCGAGTAACGTGCCCACGTAGCTGACGTCCGACGACCGCCGAATTAGACCGAATCGAGCAGGCCTACGGTATAACTCGACCAGATAACAATTACTTTCCCCTTTCTGTATGTCAGTATACTTACTTTTTAGGTTGCCAATTAACGTGGGTTTTACTAAAATAAAACAACAACAAGAAAACATTTCAATGTCTAGATATTTCTATCAGAAGACATTGCATTTCTAGAAATACAGTGCAATCCTCTTTATATCATATTGCATTTGTCGGACAAAAACATGATATTAACATGTATGTTACATTAAGAGAAACATGATTTTCCACTAAATATAGTGCCTTTCCAATCTCTATAACTAAACGTAAGCTATGTAAAGATTGTATTCAATATATGTAAGATAACATTATTTTCAATTGTATCTGAAATCAATGGAAATGGCATCAATTAAGATTCAATTTCTGGATATTTGATGTGATTGATTAAACAAACATAATATTAAGAGAAATTCAACCGTATTGCATGATATGAATAAAATATAATTACATACACTGTAGATTTAATAGAGGACCGGGAAAATGGTGATTGGGAAAAACTTGATATAAAGAGGAATGTGATATTAATAGGGGTGATATTAAGTGGAATCCACCATACTAAATACAGGTTATGGTTCTTCCCTACATTTGCCATGGTATGTAGAAATCACCAAAACACGTCATCAACAAGATAGAGAGAAAAGAAACTATACGTAGAAGCCAAAATAAAGGAAAGAGAGGACACAGGGGGACGTATCTATCGTGTTCGAGGCCCGCCATGGAACAGGAAAATAGTGTGTCTTCCAAAACCGGTGATATAAATTTCTATTTGAAGGACATGCATGATCTTATTAAGTCCAAATCAAGATTTCTTATGTAACTTTGTCAAATGATATATACTAATAATTATAACTAGGATATTTGTAAACAGTTTTGAGGAACAATGATCAATTTCATACATAATATCTTAGATATGGATATAGAGGCAATTCCTTTGCCTGCGTCCATTACTTATTTACTACTTATTATTACTTATTACTTAACAAATTTCAATGATGAACCATTTTTTTCTCAGATATAATTTTTTAGTCAAAACATCAAGCAATCATGACACGGACAAAGTGAATTTTATCAAGTAGAAAGTTTTAAGTGGATTAGCGACCAGCCCATCTATAAACATTCAATTTATCATAAGGATTGTTATTTATAATCCTCAATCATCGTCATTTTAATTTATACTGGCTAATGATATAAGTAATGATATTAAAACATAACAGGTCAAAAATAAAATAAAAAAGAATCATTTTGTTAATTTAAGTCAGTGAAAATTTTCCCACGTCATTAAAGATGACATTTAGATGACGTTAAAAAACGTCATGTTTAATGATAGGGGCTGGCAGACTCTGCTGAAAATTAACTTTAATTACATTATGAGAGAAGCGTTCTGATAAGTTTGAGGTTTGCTGGAGCTCCATATCCACAGTTAATCTCATTTGAGTAGTGGCACTGTACATAATATACACATTTTCGTAGTACACGATTTGCAATGATACAGAACTAGTTAAATTTCACTTTTAAATTCATAATGATTAAAAGGGGTTTTACGCACCTGGCCCTTCTGCTTCTACATTTGTTTAGAAATTTCGGATTTACCACCTTTTGGCCACTAGCATCACTGAGAGTCCTAAGAGGACGAAACAGCTGTATGATGCAGGTACAACTTTTTTCAGCATACTGTATCTATTACTTAATCTAAAAGGTGCAGCATATGTGTGTGTTACGTCATCTTTCTGTAAATTATAATTTTATTATTGTACTATAAGTATATTAATGAGCTTTCAAATAAACTTCGCCTTTGCTTATATTCACTTCAACAGAACTTCGACAGAAATAGATTTTTTCAAATTTCAAATGCGGTAAACATGGACAGTTCTTAAAGGATTTTCTATTTCTATTTTTATTTCGTTAGTGACATTTTTGTTTCATAATTGTGCCTTACTTATATAATGTTTATGTATTTATGTTTGCTGAACAAATAACAGAAACGTTTTTCTTTATACAATTCTAGATACATTCATATTTGTTAACTACAGGAAGCCTGTCATTTTACCATTTCAAAGTCGTGTATACATACATATACGTAATAGACTGTCATGTGGAATGTAGGTCCGATTTTATCTTTCCAGTACATGTATTAGTACACGTGACCTGTATGTGTATCTTATAAGGAACAATTGGTGATAACATTATCGGACTGACCAGGACAACAGGACAAGATATCGCTGACAAATATTTTTTAAAGTTGTCTTCTTCTTAAAAAAACAGACAGTTCCTTATAATGGCGGTCATGTTCTATTTTGTCCCGATTATGTGGAGAGAGAATCAAACATCATGGTATTGATATTCTAAAAGTCGTTATGATAACAATATTAGACTGAAGATTAAAAAGTATTTGACTTAAATAAAGTAAACGATCGGAAAATTGAAATCATCACGTTTATCATAAAGCTTAGTAGTAAGCTTCCCATGTTGGTCGTAGTTTAAGTAGAGATCGGGGTAAGCAGCTGATGTAGAGGAGTCTGTTGTGTCCTTTATTTCAAGTTCAGAAAGGTATATACGATCGACGTAGTCAGCAAACTTCTTGTTGTTTATAGACAACACATCGTCGATATATCTGAAAGTGAAATTAAAAGATTTGGCAAGGTTTTTGTTACCTCTTTTGTTTACAAAGTCAAACAATTTCATTATCATGTAACTTCCATGATAATGAAATTCTTCTCGAACCCAAACATCGTCTCCTTGGTTCAGCTGTACAACCACGAATCCTCCTCCGATTCCGCTGTACTGAGAATCTCCAGAGAAAGCACTTCCAATCATTACACCATTTTGAGAAGATACCACAAAGAATCCTCAATATTTGTGCCATTTGTTTATAGCATATGCTATATCCTCGACAAAGTAATCTTAATGTCGCTCCCCCTGATTTGTAAGAAGCATGGGTATAATTGGGAATTCCCCCAATCTAATTAAAATCACATCTTGATCTCCGTGCCGTTCCGTAAACTTCTCTCTGCTGCGTTAAGGGGTGAGAAGAAGGATCTGTATTTTAATCAGACTGGGAATTCCCCCATATGTTACCTCTAATTATATCCGTAGTCGATATGCGATACAAGATATAAGTAAAATCAGTTAAAGGCCCAGTATACGTAACTTCAGGAAAATTTTCGTGATTCTGAAAAATTCTGAAAAAAATCAAGGTGATAACCATGCAAAAATAATCCTAAAAGGAAGTAAACCTGAGCGGTAACTTACAAGAAACTCTTGACAAAAAAATCCAAAGAATTGAAAATAATTCAGGTGGTGCCCACTTCAACAACAAACCGAAGGTAGAAGACGGTTCGAAATGGACGCGTGTTTACAAATAGCGTGTGTCAAATGCTGCTGAACCGGTAACCGCGAAAGATTGATATCAGTGAATCTTAACTAAATTTATAAATATAATAAGTTATTAGGCTAGATTTTCGCTTCAAGTTTTGCCGAATGTTACGTATAATGGGCCTTTAATGTTATTTCCTTTGAGAAGAAAAACAAAATTTGATAAGCGGTTCCACATGTTTTTATATACATTATATAACACAAAGGAAAAGAACAGACTAATCGTATACTGTAAAAGTGGAATTATTCGCGGTGTGCAACTTTCCACTTGATCTCCGTGAATATATCCACAGGCGAACATATTTAACATCAACCAAACCCTACAGTGTACAATATTATTACAAGTACACAGTACAATACTGCATGAATGTCGGCACGAAAATGTTCACACCGCGAACAGTTTGGCGCGAAAATATTGGCTTCTATAGTATAGCGTCTTCTCTTCACTCTCTTATGTGATGTACGTCGTGGTTTATGTGGCTGCTGGTAAGTTAGTCCGGAAATCACTGCTAATGGAGAAGATATCCAGAGAAACTTGTTGTGAGTCTATCTACATAAATGTAACTTCCGTGAACATGATAATCTTCTCGAACCCAAACCTCGTCTCCTTGGTTCAGCTGTACAACCACGGATCCTCCTCCGATTCCGCTGTACTGAGAATCTCCAGAGAACGCACGTCCAATCATTAAACCGTTTTTGACTAGTACCGTGAACATATACCGAGTATTCACATGAACTGTCCAAGAGAACACATACACGCCAGCGTGATTACACGTGAAAGTACCCGTGTTTCCACTGTAGGAACCCCCAATATTAGTGATCACACGGTCGAAGTGTATCTCCATTAAATGATTGAATGGGTTGATAGAATGAGTCAGAAGAGCATAAAATGCGACCATACCTTGATTGTCCGGGGAAACACGTTTTATAATCCCTTGGTTGCTGGTTTCGAACGTCCCTTGGTTGCTGGTTTCCAACGTTGGACTTGGCAACTCAGAATGGCCAAAACGTTTTGTTTTCCTAAGGCTAGGCATGTGACTTCCCTCAGTCTTACGAGTTGTACTGTTGGTAAACGAGTCAGTGGTAAACTTTTGGTGGGAGTCCAATGTTCTACGATGTTGTTGTATCTGAGTGAAGGTCATATGACGCTGATCATCATCTCCGAGTTTCTTCTCCAGGTCAGCAATACGGCCAATATGCAAACGTTGTTCTTTCTCTAGATTAGAAATGTGCTGCTGGTCATTATGTCGCTTTTTCTCAAGGTCAGCAATACGGACATGGTCATCTTGTTGTTTTAGCTCAAGGTCGGCTATAGTTCGGTTGTCTTTATCTCTTTTGTTTACAAGGTCAGACAAAAGCCGGTGATCAATTTGCTGTTGTTTCTCAAGGTCAGCAATACGTCGCTGGTCAATCTTTTGCTGTTTGGACAGATCCGCGATACGTAGTGCGTCTTCATTGCGGAGGCGTTCTACAGCAGATAACCTTAATTGTAAGTCCAGTATTGCTTTGTCCTGGACTTGTAGAGTACCGTCACCCTGGTTCAGTATCTGTCCCCATACTATTGGGACAAGACATGACACAATCACCGTTATACTTAACTTCATGTCTCCTTGTGGAAAACACAACCGACACCTTGCAAGACAATAGTCGGCAACGATATTCTGTCGAGTTTTCTGGGTCGGACCGATAATGTTACCGTAACTTGTTCCTTATAGGGCACACACATGTCACGTGTTCATGTGTAAATCTACAATATAAACTGATAAGATAAAAGCAAATATATATTCCAAAATAAAGATATCTATTTTTGTTCGTGTACATTTTTTAGTTTACAAAATGTAGACACGTATACAATCATTATTTTTTTCGATATATCATTGTTTAGTAAATGGTTAGCGTGCACAGTAAAAATTCATCAAGTGGCATTTTTACTTTGTTTTCAGAATGTTTATCAATGAGTCACGTGTCTGTTTCTCAGTCAGCTGGTCAAGAAAGATACTTCATATGAATTTATATTATATAATGGCACTTCAAACAGTCCGTTTGTGTCTGACACTAAATCTGATCTTCCAATACACGACTCGGGACCTCGGCTGTCTGCTTCTATCTACCTTATTTTTCAGCTGAAAATCTATGAGATATGTTTTAGTGTCATACAGCCATGCCCATAATCACAAAACAGAAGAATAGATTAAGGTAAAAGAAATTAATTAACCCCCCCCTCCCCCTAAAAAAACTTCATTTTAGCCAGTATCCATATGAAGTTAGTGTAGTATTTCACACGTGTAGCATGCGTTGTTGTCATCTCCTTGAGGTGAGACAGGGGGATCTCAACGCCAAGGATATGATTCTTAAGTTAAATATCACACCGGGATTCTCCTGACCATGGTAAGAGATATGTCATATATAAATTGAAACGATAACGCTACATGCTAAATACAGTGTTGACATGGTGTTGGTGGATTATTGACGTGAAGGAATTGGTGGATTGTTGACGTGACGGGAATTGGTTTATTGTTGACGTGACGGTAATTGATGAATCGTTGACGTGACGGTCATCGATGGATTGTTGATGTGACTGGAATTGATGGATTGTTTATATGACGGTTATTGATGGATTGTTGACGTGACGGTAATTGATGGATTGTTGATGTGACTGGAATTGGTTGATTGTTTATATGACGGTAATTGATGGATTGTTGACGTGACGGTAATTGATGGATTGTTGATGTGACTGGAATTGGTGGATTGTTTATATGACGGTAATTGATGGATTGTTGATGTGACGGGAATTGGTGGATTATTAACGTAGCGTTAACGGATTGTTGACGTGGCTTTGGTTGAATGTTGACGTAACGGTGATTGGTGGATTGTTGACGTGACGGTGATTGGTGGATTGTTGACGTGACGGGAATTGGTGGGTTATTAACGTAGTGTTAGCGGATTGTTGACGTGACGGTAATTGAGCGATTGTTGATGTGACGGGAATTGATGGATTATTAACGTAGCGTTAACGGATTGTTGACGTGGCTTTGGTTGAATGTTGACTTGACGTTTGTGGAATGTTGACGTGACGTAGGTTGATTTTTGACGTGATGGTGATTTGTCGAATGCTGACGTGGCTTTGGTGTATTTTTGACGTGACGGTGATTGATGGATTGTTGACGTGACGTAGATGGATTTTTGACGTGACGTTAGTGGATTTTTGACGTGGCGTCCGTCTGCTATTTGTTGTTTTGATGTCCATTGTATTATTTGTTGACGTAACATCATACCATCGTTATAAATAGAAGAAATAGAGGATATCTAACAGTGTCTCCAGTAATACCAAATATATTTCATGAGTGGGGCTAATATTTTGATATTTTCTGTGCACGAATGAAAAATATCAAAATATTAGCCACACGAGTGACTCCCTCCCTTACTCTCTCTTTCCAGGTACCAGGGTACGAACAAATGAAAATATCACCGCCTGTGTGGTTTTAACCGGGAACTGTCAACCCGAGTTTAAGATTAATGCCTTTTAGCACTAGGTTTTGCCGAGTGCTAAATGTCATAAATATAATTCCCTGTTGAGATTTCTTGTCTTAATATGTTATACAGAGGCTATTTTTCCCCTTTGCGCTTTCCTTTCGTAAAATAAGCTGTAATGGCGAACCAGGTGCATTACATTTACGCCATTACTAATAAATATTGGAACTGGTAGCACGGAATAAGGGTCAATAATCTAGCTAATAGTCATTTTCAACAGTCCATTCTATCAAAACTGATACTAGATTTGAGAAGAAATTTTATCAGAACACCCGGCCCAATGACTAAAAATATTTGAGATATAAATACCAATTCGTCCCCTTTTGGATACAATTACCACGATTGCACCAAACACATATATAGGGTTCTAAAAGATTGAAAGTTGATAAGTCAAAGTGTTTCGATTTGAAAGATCCCGGTTGTCTCCCCATTGTCGAATCTGAAAAATTGTCCGGAATAGGGTTTTATTCGAATTTATTAGTTTCTCTTCAGTACTTCCGGAAGTTGAAACAAAGCGGTAATGTTCGACTGAGACGGCTGAAAAATGAATTAATGGTGAAAATATCCCAGCATGTTTCGTTTAAACTGATCTTGTAAACCGAATATTCAAAAGTGCGGTAAGAACCTTGTTTAACTTGTTTGATAGGAGAAAACAGACTCATAAACAGCTGATAAAAGTGCGTCCTTCGGGGCTTTGTAGTCAGAAGCCGAGAAGGTATAGTCCGAAGGGTTCTGACTTCAACTTCAATATTATAATGACCGCCTTCAACAAGTTGAAGATTATGTCATTTGGATCGTTGCAGTAGGAGAGGGAAAAATATATATTTATTTATGGTAATTTTGCTGTGGCGGATTTGAATGCAGTGATTTTGTCAATTTCACAGATGTGTGGTGGAAGTTGGTACCAGTCTGATATTGTACGTGGGAAGAATGATTGTTTTTTTCTCACTTGTGTTTTACAGGATGGTATTTGTAGAGAATGTGCATGGGTGTGCCTGGTGAGACGTGTAGGAGGCATTAGTATATGTCCTTAGATACAGCCATTTGATTGTGGAGTATTTTGTGAAACACTCCAAGGCGCATATCTTTCCGTCGTTTTTCTAGTGTGGGCCAGCGCAGCATACTCAGCTGGACCAAAGCTGGACATATTACGCTGCCGGTTTGTGACATACCGAGCAGCTCTGCGTTGCACCATTCTATTTTTTGGATGTCTGTCTTCGTATAGGGGTCCCATATTGTGCATGCGTATTCTAAATATGGTCGTACCAGAGCTTTGTATGCATTTACTTTAAGTGTTGTAGAATCAATCTTAAGGTTTCTACGGAGGAAGCCTAGGGTAGAATTTGCTTTCGCACATATTTATTAATATGAATGTCCCACTTAAGATTTGATTGGATGGTTATGCCCAAATATTTGACGTCATCTACATGTTGGAGTTGATGACCATTAAGAGTGTAATGAAATTTAACTGGGGACTTATTTCTGGTAATAGACATGACATTGCACTTGTCTGGATGGAATGACATTTTCCAGACTCTCTGACATCTGTTTGAAAATGGCCGCCGCCTAACATCACATGATCAAAATAGGTTAATTAGTTCAGAACATAATTCTTGCGGGATCTCGCGACGCGTGGCCATTTTCGAACAGATGTGAGGAAACTGGTTATTTTTTTAGAAATGGGTGGCGACAGTTAGTTTACGACCTCCTGTGATTTGATTAAATGTGTAGGTTGGTAGAAAAATATCTGTTCTTTCCATTGCTACCTATTTTACATGTGATCGAAATGTTTCATATTATAAACACAGCTTAAACAGTGACCCGTGCACGGGTTGGTAAAATTTCCACTTTTTAACTAATGAGGAATTCTGACTCTCGTACCCACCTGTCTTCAAAATATTTAGCGGGTCAGAGAGTCAGAACCATTCGGACTAGTCAGAAGGTTTCTGAGTTAATTCTCAGTAACAAATAGTAATATACAGATTATCAGTTTCATCTCTTTAATCGCCCTCCACTGGCGTTGTCTTCAGCTATAATATACATATATAGATATTAAACCGTTAAAGGAGACATCTGACTTTGGTCACAAAGAAGAATCTACGGTACTAACAGTAAACTCCACATTTCACGAAGTCGGATTTAACGTACTTCCGCATTTCACAAAGTCTTAAAAATTCCCCATACTGGGCCTCTATATAACCTTGTGTGTTTTATATAATTTATACCTGTATTAAAGAAGTGGCCATTTACGAAATTCCTGTGTTGTACGAAGTGGTCTGGGGGTCCCAGTGGGGGAATTTACCTGTTTCTACGAATTATTGTTGACAATTGTTAGCCTCTCCCTGTATATAGGTCACTGTAAAAACATGTCACATACAGGAAAATATGTACTTTTTCGTATTTGATTTATACAAACAAATCACCAGATTTTGTGTGATGTTCATATAGGGCTACAATCGAAATAAACCAATTAATACTGCCGTTGTTTATGGAATACCCAGAAATCATCAAATACAAATGTACGTTATAGAAAAATCGGCAACCAATTGAAAGATCTTTTAATACAGGAACTTTCAGTGCCAAACATAAATATTTACGAATTTGCAAACCTCTCTGACAGAGATTTATTGCAAAAGTTTAGATTGTTCATAAACTTACGATAAGGACTCTGGTATCATAAAAAAAAAACCAAAACGACTGGTAAACATTACGAAAGGTAGGTCGATCGAAACCTATATAAATCCAATACTAGTTAATTAATAATTATTTTGTAACTATAAATTAGAAAGTTAAATACAAAAAGAATTCAACTAAACGCTATGTGAATTATATGGCTAAGTGATCATGATGATAATGTGTTTTTTGCTGCTAGAGTGAACACTTAAATCAGTCTCTTTGTATTGTATAAACTGGTGTCGATCATGTTTTACGAAGTCCGGATTCTAAAAAGTGGTATTTATGGTCCAACTGACTTCTTAAAAAGCAGAGTTTTAAAAATATCTTACACTGATTGTTGATCCATTGTGATTTGTGCTGTTGTTTATTGTAATCATTTCGTGTGCTGTTTTCGTTATTAGGAGCATTGCACGATCGTGTAACAGAAATGGATTGCAGCAAAGTCTAGATACATCACTAGTATGGATACCAAGACGGGCCGTCAGCCGAGTACATTCGCGGGGAAGGTGAAGGCCTTGTTGATGCGAGCCTGGAGGGAACGCTGGACGGACATACAATGGGGCGTGCAGCTGAAAAAGGTCCTTGCCAGTACAGGAGGGGACCCAAAGGATCTCCCAGGTATCCCTTAAATACAGTGTAAGAGGGCTACAATATCCTCCATATCCAGGGCCCTGAGTCAGCCTGGACAAACTTACTGCACATTGTATAACTGTTCTGTAGAGTGAAATTTTGTAGCATTTGGTTTTGGTGGGTTGTTGGCGTGGCTTTTGTGGAATGTTGACGTGACGTTGGTTGAATGTTGACATAACGTTGCTTGAATGTTGACATGACGTTGGTGGAATGTTGACGTGACGTTGGTGGAATGTTGACGTGACGTTGGTGGAATGTTGACGTGGATGTTGTGGAATGTTGACGTGACGTTGGTGGAATGTTGACGTGGATGTTGTGTAATGTTGACGTGGATTTGGTGGAATGTTGACGTGGATTTGGTGAAATGTTGACGTGACGTTGGTGGAATGTTGACATGGATGTTGTGGAATGTTGATGTGACGTTGGTGGAATGTTGATGTGGATGTTGGTGGAATGTTGACGTGGATTTGGTGGAATGTTGACGTGACGTTGGTGGAATGTTGACGTGACGTTGGTGGAATGTTGACGTGACGTTGCTTGAATGTTGACGTGACGTTGGTGGAATGTTGACGTGACGTTGGTGGAATGTTGATGTGACGTTGGTGGAATGTTGACGTGGATGTTGTGGAATGTTGATGTGGATTTGGTGGAATGTTGACGTGACGTTGGTGGATTTTTTACATCACGGCGATTAGTTGAATGCTGACGTGGCTTTGGTGGATTTTTGACGTGACGTGATTGGTGGATTGTTAACGTGGCTTTGGTGGATTTCTGACGTGACATAGGTGGATTGTTAACGAGATGTTGGTGGATTGTTGACGTGGCATCCTTGTGTTATTTGTTGGTGTGATGACCATTGTATTATTTGTTGACATTATGTCATACCATTGTTATGAATAGAGGAATCCTCCATATCAACCCTAGGGTACGAACAAATTAAATTATCATGATCACCGCCTGTGTGGTGTTAACTGGGAAATGTCATTTGCTTGGACAAGTTTTCTGTACATTGTATGAGTTTCCTGTAGAGTGAAGTTTTATAGTATTTGCTTGGACAAGTTTTCTGTACATTATATGACTGTACTATAGAGTGAAGTTTTGTAGCATTTGCTTGGACACGTTTTCTGTACATTATATGACTGTACTATAGAGTGAAGTTTTGTAGCATTTGCTTGGACATGTTTTCTGTACATTGCATGACTGTACTATAGAGTGAAGTTTTATAGTATTTGCTTGGACAAGTTTTCTGTACATTATATGACTGTACTATAGAGTGAAGTTTTGTAGTATTTGCTTGGATAAGTTTTCTGTACATTGCATGACTGTACTATAGAGTGAAGTTTTGTAGTATTTGCTTGGACAAGTTTTCTGTACATTGTATGACTGTACTATAGAGTGAAGTTTTGTAGTATTTGCTTGGACAAGTTTTCTGTACATTATATGACTGTGCTATAGAGTGAAGTTTTGTAGCATTTGCTTGGACAAGTTTTCTGTACATTGTATGACTGTACTATAGAGTGAAGTTTTGTAGCATTTGCTTGCTGGTATTATATATTTTTTATTTAAATACAGGTCTGTTATTTTCAGAAATTTTGGTTCATCAGGCCTTGGTTGGACCTAATCCAAACACTCTCATTTTATCATTCCTGAAGTATACAGTGTTATCTCAGGTAAGTGTAGTAGTCTGTGTCATTCTTCATAGATCAGAGATTTATCTGTGTTTTTGGGGAACAGCATCCTCAATATTCAGGAGTTACGCTCACCTACGCTCTCTACACCCCTGCAATATGTCATGGCAAAACTGTGGGCACACTCAGGTAAAAAACACTTACCAATCGCTAGGCTGTATGCCTGTCCTTTGAAGATTACAAAGGAGCGGCAACTGACTTCAAAATTTGTAATAAACACACATTTTAAAAATAAAAAATAGCTTATAACACCAAATAATTCAGTATGTTGGAGAACAGGTTGCTGACTTCCCAAAATAAAATTAATTTAGGAAATATTTTTTCTGAATTTTTTAATTACCTCCCCTTTTTCCAGATGTACTTAGATGAGTTACGTGTCTATTCTCTGTGACTCTGACATACATTTACAGGTGGTGCCCCCTAGTGCTGCATTTAATCTTATCACCAGTTTTGATGACCTGTCCAAACCTTTCTGCACCCTGGGCCTGATCGATTTGGCAGAAGCATTCGCTTGCAATCTGAGGTAAGGTTGTTTTCACCTGACACACAGTAGTTATCTCGAAGTCAGTGGCATCACGGGAAAGCGTCAAGTTATCCAGGTATTCAAGTTAAGTGAGTTCAGGCCCCGGGATCATGAAACAATCTTAAGTCTAAAATTGTCTTAAGTTTGGACTTAGCCAATCACAAATAACGTTACAAAAAGTAACCTCATACCTGATTGGCTAAGTACAAACTTAAGTCTATATAGGGCTGTTTCATGATCTCGGGCCCAGATGTGAAGATCTATATTATGGAAATATCCAGAAATTGCGTTTACGTTAAATTAACCGACTGCTCCATTGGATTTATGATCTCATAAACTAAACAAAATCCTTAAAGGTTAATCCTTAAATATAATTATGGCCTCTTTTAAAATTAGAATTTTTCCCGGTATTTTTGCAGTTTTACCTGCAGTTTGGACAGCAGCCTGACACTGTGCAAATGTCTACAGAACACACTGCATTGGTTGATGTTGTGTATACATCAGTCTCTACAGATGATCAAGGACGGACACGCTCCCGTGGAAATCCTCGCCATCATCGACAGCGCCAGTGTAGCCGCTCAGAAGATCGGTGATAACACAACGGTGCAGGCACTGCTGTACGTGGCCATGTCGGAAGATACAGGTACACGTATTAACACACAAAAAAAAACAACATTTTGGTACTTTTAAAACCTTTTGTTTATTAACAACAATTATGAAAGTTATTTCATCTTTTATTTATCACTCTTGTTAGCCTACGGGTACTTGTGTGAGAGGAATATTTTTAACTTCAATTTCTCACTCTTGGTAGGCCATGCCAGGAGTTATTGTGCAGAGGGGAGGGGGGGCTTGTGTGGGGGACTACAGGACCACCATGGTCCGGCAGGTGACCCCCATTCTTTTTCATGTCTGTTTGAGAAATCTTTATTTCAACTTCCGTTTATCACTTTTGGTAGGCCAGGAGAACTTATTGCGTGGGAGGCTTGTGTGACAGGAAAACAGGACCAACATGGTCAGAGTGGGGACCCCAGACCTATTAAAGGCCCAATATACGTAAATTTTGGCAAATCTTGAAGCGAAAATCAAGCCTAAAAACTGATTGTATTTATAGATTAAGTTAGGATTAACTGAAATCAGCAATATTCAAGATGAATTCTTTTGCGGTTACCGGTACAGTAGCAGTTCAATCTCGGTATTTGTAAACACACGTCCATTTTGAACCGTCTTCTCACTTCGGTTTGTTGTTAAAGTGGGCCCCACCTGAATTATTTTCAATTCTTAAGATTTTTTTGTCAAGACTTTCTTGTTAGTTACCGCTCAGGTTTACTTTGTTTCAGGCTTATTTTTGCATGGTTATCAACTGGATTTTTTTTCAGAATTTTTCAGAATCACAAAAAAATTCCTGAAGTTACGTATATTTGGCCTTTAATGTCTGGTTGAGAAATTGTTATTTTTCAACCTTTGTTAATCACTCTTGTTAGGCCAGGAGTTATCATGCAGGGTCTTCATGCGAGAGGAAAGTGGAAGTACACTGCTAAAACCAACATGGTCAGGCAGGTGATGCCCAGACCGGTTCATGTCCTATCAGGAATCGAACCCCGATCCCCGTGTTGAAAGTTTGATGTATTAAAAACTTCGCCACCCAACCACTCCCAAAAATGTTCAGTATTTGACTTGTGCCTGACAGGTTTATAAAGACACTTATTTTTATGTAATTGCAGACAAATTTCATGACTTTGAGCAGACCAAAGTAAATGTACAGGGTACACTAAGTCAGCTTCAGTCCGAAGTTGTTCCTAGCCAAACTCGTCTCAAGGTGGCATCAGCGCTTAAGTCCCTCCTCAAGTAAGTACTCTAGTATATAGAAAAGGTGTTTCGTGGTTAAATATGCATTCAAGTAGTGTTGGGAATCAGTTGAAATTTTAACAGTTTTTCTGCAGGTACTCCGGCTTTCCTCCACTCCCCAAACCTGGCAAGGAGGTAAAACAAAATTAACCAAAGAAAAAAAAAGAAAAAATTTTCATTTGAAGTCATGCTAGGGGAGATAACTCCACAGAACCGAGTCAAGTTGATCTTGAAACTAGTAATTGATTAGTTGGTCAGTTGCTTCAACTGACCAATTAATTGATTACAGTTTTCAAATTCACCCCTGAAATTTCAAAATGAACTATTCCAACCTATGAAATGGAAGAGGTAAAATGCGTCTTTAGGGGTGAATGATTTAATGACCTTGTTAACATTTTTGTTTGTTTCCGCAGAGTACAGGAGCTGGCCCTCCCTACCCAGTCTATACTGGAGGTGTCTCATCTCGCAATCTGTCCCACCGTCAATGGACTGGTATCACTGGAGGCCATCCTAAACCCGACCAGTGACGTACAGCCTTTTGTGGAGCAGTTATGTGTCACCGAAAAACTCCTGGTAAACATTTTCTACTGTTTCCTTATACAGTAAAACCCTTCTTACTTGAACCCGGGTTACTCGAATGCCCCTCATTCATCGGAGATTTTATTTGGTCTTGAAGGAGTTCATATAAATTCAACCCACCTTGGATTACTCAAATAACATGTTTTCTTGAAATTTTGATCAGGTCCCCCCAAGTTCGAGTTAGTGGGGTTTTACCGTAACTATACTCTATGAGTAATGCTCATATGCTGTCTGCACACCAAGGCAAATAGGGAAGCATTTATTTAATAAGTAATAGATTGGTCTCGGGTTTAAAAGAACTGACCAATCGCTAGGCTCCCTTACGGAATTAATTAATACTTAAAGTATACTTGAAGTATAGCCTTAAAGTATACTTAAAGTATAAGTTTTGGACTATACTTCAAGTATACTTAAAGTATTTTGATTTTGTATGCAAATTAGGTGTAAGTATTAGGCTAAAAGTATACTTGAAGTATACTTGGAGTACTGCCTACTTGAAGAATACTTGCAAGTATAGTTCAAGTATACTTGAAGTATACTTCAAGTATACTTGGTGTCTATTGTCAAGTATACATGCAAGTATACTTGAAGTATACTTGCAAGTATGCTTGCAAGTATACTTCAAGTACAATGTCCATATAGCTGAAGTCATGCTGGAAAGTATAAAGTTACAAGTATATATCAAGTATACTTAAAGTATTCTCCAAGTATACTTGCAAAAAGAATGAATTAATGACAAACATGAAGTCTAGAGTAGCTTTATATCAGTAATGAATTTATAAATTTATGCATCATTCAAAAGATATACATCAACTACCAGATTGAAATAATTATGATTATTTTCGTTATATTCACAAAACATGTTATACAGTTAATATGAATCAAATTAAAAGGAAGATATTTCATTGATATATTCACTAAACATATTTAAATAGTGTATATCTGAATTATAGTATACCAGGTCCAAAGACAATTGATTTTATATATTATACATCCACATACACAGGCTCTGTCTTTGAATTCACATCCATCGTGTACGTACAGTATACTGTACATACACATACTGTCTTTACAATACATCCACAGGTACTGCCTACATCTAGTAGATATTTAAAGGATTAAGATTATCAATGAATTTGGCGACCAGATCACTCTATCGGTTCAGCGTCTATCTTGAGTTCAGAAGGTCTCGGTTTCCAACTTTGGTCTGGTTGTGAATTTTCCTTATCCTGTTGATTATAATTACACATCCACGAACAAGTGCTGTCAATTAAATATTTCCACAGGTAATGTCTATTTACAACCACAGATACTCAACATTCACAAATATATATAAAACTTCACTCATTGAATCGAGTTATTCAATGTCATTCTTGAGTCTTCGAAATTTTCCGTTCACTGCCTGGATCAATACCCACTCATCATGGTCAAGATCTGCTACTCCAGGATACTTGTTCATGGCAAACCCGACTCTGTAAAACAAGAAAAAGATATTTCAAAATAAAAAAATGACATGTATCGTATTATATATTGACATGTTATAAATTCCAGTGTAAATTGGTAATTAACTAAGAAATATACAAATTACAGTGCCATTGACGAGAACTGGTACTTGGCGAGAACTGGTCGGCCACCAGTATGCTTAGAAAAAATTGTCAAAATCAACAGTGAAAATTTGGAATGAACTGTCAGAACATGTTAAATACAAATGTATCAGTGTCTTCTGAAAATAACCTAACACTCACTAGAAAAAATCATTGAAAAAAGGCGAAAATACAAAGAATATAAAGCAAAATAAAAAAATGACAGAATCTTGGCACACCACTCTGTCTTACCAGGGATAATTCTGACTCTTAAAACCTATCGGGAGAATTTGAGGGATTTTATTGGATCAACAAAATATCTATGAGATTTTTCAATATAAATTATTAAGTTATACAATTTTGAATTTTCAATGAGATTTTCAGGAAAAGTATGGGTAAAAATCCCCAAATCCTGCCCCAAATCCCTGCATTATAATTAATTACTGAACCAAATCACATTGAATTGAAACTTGACAGAAATATTTATCACAGCCGATAACCAACATGTTTCACGACAATTATTACAAACCACCTCGATAAGGGCAAGAAAAAAAAGAGTCGTGCATATTCGCTTCGAAAACGAAATTATCAAGTGTAACGTTACCTTTGTCGAACTTTTCTGGCTGCCATCTTGTCCCCTTCCTACCGGGTACAAAACTCTCGACTTGTGACAGTCTTGTCTTGTCAAGGGCAGCATACTTCCTCGTTCCTCTAACACAAACTTTGCTTACAACTTGTAGTAAATAGATGAAGTAAAAAATCCATCTAGGCCTAATATCCAAGCACGATTCCGAGGTGAACAATATCGTTCTTTCAACAAAACACCCAGACATGTTTGCTCGCTGTATGTGCCCGTCTTTAAATGTAACATGTTCTGGTATAAATTCGGCTGACCTGCAAATGTTCATGCAAACCTCGTCTGAAAGTACCGTCAGACAGATACCTCATATCGGCTTTAAACGGTTCAATCGTTCAAACTAAATTGGTCCTGTTGACGGTTAAACTAAGCGCGCATAATCCGGAAGTACAAATGTAGGTGGCGCTGATCTAGAGTTTGCGTCGTTGCTGTCAAACATCGAAAAGACTCTGATGTAACGAAAACAAATTGGACCCAAAATGGCGCGTGGTTTTGTCTCAAGCGAGGGAATAGGTAATGTTGAATTTCGCAAACTATTTTGAACGAACGGTAGCCATGATCGGGAAACATTTCGACGTTCACGCATAGGTTATATGTCGTTTCGTGAATTTGAGAATTGAACGTTTTGCTGATCGCGGAAGTGCACAACATGTAGCAACTTTCGGTTTCGTTTTGTTTATAATTTTTAATTTATAATTGACTGTTTATTTATAGGCTTTATGACCGTACTTTTTTAAGAGACAGGATAAGTATCCACATTGACAATTTGGATCTGTAGATTATTAAATATATTATAGACTTGTAATTTGAATTCTTTTTTTTAATTTTGTTTGAGTCATAATATATCTTATTGATTCTAAAGCATTTTGTACATTTTGAAATGATTGTTATTTAAGGAAATTAATCTGAAATAAATAATGATGTTTAAAAATAAATTTGAAAAAAAAAATCAAAAATTTACAAGAATAGGTTTTCTACAAGAAATTTTGTGAAATATGAGACGTAGATGACAAAAATCAACCAATAAATAGCGAAGATATGA
The DNA here is from genome assembly GCA_947623455.1 of Mimachlamys varia. Taxonomy (NCBI): domain Eukaryota; kingdom Metazoa; phylum Mollusca; class Bivalvia; order Pectinida; family Pectinidae; genus Mimachlamys; species Mimachlamys varia. The sequence goes on along the minus strand of OX392538.1, from coordinate 35,822,590 downwards.
TTTTTTTAAAAAAATCTGACAAAATTACGAACATGGACTTAAACATTTTGCTGATACAGGCACAGGAAATTTTCTAAGTCCTGACAAGTATAGAAAGTGTTAGCGTAAATGTTGAAATAATGACAAAGTTTCAGCAAGTATACTTCATGTATTAGTCAAGTATACTTCAAGTATACTTCCCTAATACTTGTCAAATATCCAGTCCTAAAAGTATACCAAGTACACTTTATTTATACTTGAAGTATACTTCAAGTATACTTGCAGTTAGCCAGTTTGGTACGGGCTTATATAAACCCGTACTAATTATTAAGATTAAAGAGAAACAAGCAACTCCTGACTTCAAAGCCAGTCGATTTTAGTGTTATGCGATTGTGAGATTGACGATAGTGAAATGCAGTATATAGTTGCTGGTCTCAACATTCGAATGAAATTAAAAGATGCTTAACAATTTTGTACAAAAATTATGAATAATATAGAGGTTATGTAGCAGAGGTCATTATTTAATTTAATGCCTTGGCTAGGAGTCCAACCCGGAACCTCTGGCTACTAGTCTTACGCTCAACCGATCGAGCTAAAGAGAAGATCTCTGTAGCCGAGCAGTATATTGCAGCTAGTAGTTACCAGGGTTACATACTCCCCCTCCAGGAAATAACTCGTCCCGAGTTTTCCAGGGGTCATAGGGATTCCTTTGCAAGTATCCCTAGTGTATGATTCCCGGGTCCCTACGTGGGTGCCATATGTAGCAGAGGTCATCATTTATTTTAATGCCTCGACTAGGAGTCGAACCCGGAACCTCTGGCTACTAGTCTTACGCTCAACCGATCGAGCTAAAGAGAAGATCTCTCTAGCTGAGCGGTATATTGCAGCTATTATTTACAGGGTTACAGTTACACAATGAGATATCTGTGTATCTGGTTAATATTTTGGTTCCTGACTTCAGGTTTCTGTACTTCTCTGGTAATAAGCCCACCCCCACTTTTGATTTCCCCTATGCACTGGGGGACGTCTGGTAATACGCCCACCCCCCACTTTTGATTTCCCCTATGCACTGGGGGACGTCTGGTAATAAGCCCACCCCCCACTTTTGATTTCCCCTATGCACTGGGGGACGTCTGGTAATAAGCCCACCCCACTTTTGATTTCCCCTATGCACTAGAGGACGTCTGGTAATAAGCCCACCCCCCACTTTTGACCTCCCCCTGAGGTAGGTTATACTTTATGAATATTGATTTTATTGATTTCATCAGCATAACTTTTTCATAAAATTTCATCAATTTATGTTCCACTTTTCATGAAAAATTGCATTTAATGTAAGTTTTATTAATGGCTGTTATATAAAGTATAAACCTCTATCAGTATCATTCAATCTTTGTAAACAATTTTCTTACTCAGAAGCTAAATCGCTCCTACCTATACTGTGAACTGTTCCGGGCCTGTTTTATGGGGCTAGTGGATTCTGCAGACAGCCAGGAAGAGCTGAAGTGGGCAGCGTTCACATATCTAAAGGTATTGTATCCAAGCATGCAGTATGTAAATACAGTGCACTCCTCTTTATATCATGTTGCATTTGTCAGACAAAAACATGATATTACCGGTAACAGGAATGTGACATTAACAGAAACATGTTTTTCCCACTAAATCTAGTGCATTTCCAATCCCCATAAGTAAAAGTAAGCTATTCAATGTGCATATGAAGATGTATCAATATATAGATAACATTATTTCGATTAAAAATCATTTTTGGGGTTATTCTTTATTTTCAATGCAACATTTTGTACAAGTTGTATCTGAAATCTATGGAAATGACATCATTTTCTTGATATTTTATGTGATTGGTTAATAAGAGGAATTCAGCTCAAAATACATGATATTAACCAAATAAAATTACATAGATTATAAAGAGAGAAAAATGGTGCTTGGGAAAAACATGATATAAAGAGGAATGTGATATTAACAGGAGTAATATTAAGTGGAGTCCACTGTACAATGAAAGTTACCATTTGGCGGCTTGTAAACGTTCACGTTTTCACGTTGATTAATTTTTTCGGCTACTGTAAATCTGTAGGACAACTAATTGTCCTATAGTTCAATAGATCAATTTATTACTGTAGATGCTTTTTTATGAGTAAAATATATGACCACAATGTGATGACCGGTCTATTGTTTTCAACAGATTGAGGGGAAGCAAGGTTAGAAAAAGTTACCTTGAAAGGACAGGTGACCCCCTCATGCGATGTAATTAGCCAGACCATGTCAAACAATGGCAACTTACCTGAGCTATTACCAAATAAAATCCAGATGGAAAAAAAATGAAATAAACGGGATCTTATTATCTGATACAACATCATAAAAGCAATTTAAAAAAAAAATTATTGATGTGTTTGGTGATATAATTATATAGATGCTCGGTAAATGGTTATCATTGATCAAAAGCAGCACAGAGTGACGTGACAAATAGATGCTTGACTTATCTTTAAGATTTATTTCACAGCAGAGAATCCAAGGCTTACTTACAAGTACGGGTATTTTCAAAGCTGGTAAATTTTTTCAAGATATATTTGACTACGAGAAAAGCCAATGCTGATTTAATTGCAAAACCAGCCTATTTTTGAATCAGGCTTATTATCGAGATTTTTGGGTAGTCTCATAGTCACCCTCATCACTCATCAGTAAATGCACATCTGACCAGTTCTGATTTGGCCTCTTACAGTTTAAAGGCCCAATATACGTAACTTCAGGGAAAGGGCCTGTTTCCAAAATGGCCCCTTCTCTGATTCAAATTTCCTGTTGGTGGTGCATTGCCCATGCCGTTGTGGTCACAAATCTATAAAGTATAAAGATTTAGGTCACTTGGTTTGTTTTTTATGGCTCCTCAAAGTTGTACCTTTCAGAAGCTGTCTAAGTGTTGATAAAATGTGCATGTTAAGTAAAATATTAATGAAAATCTAATCAAATGATAGTCACCGTAAAGAATACATTCATGGCATGATTGTGACAAAAAATCATGTTTCCATTGCGCCATTTGGCTGTTTTATGGAAGAAACAATCTCAAAAATGCCATTTTCGATGATAACATTTTAGACACAAAAACTGTGTTTTTTAGAGAATACACCCTTTTATAGGCGTTGGATGCAAACCAATTTTTATCCTATCAAACAGTACGTAATATGCTATTGATGAGAGGAAAAATCATCAAAATGTAAGTGGTGGAACATTTTCAAATCTTGGGTTGAATTAGCCTATGGTTGAATTGCCGATTTTCGACTTTCTTTAGATAATTAACAAAAACACGAGAGTATTTGCTCGGTATGTTGAGAATATGTACACAGATATGAAAAAAAGTGAGAGAAACATTTTTTCATGAAAGAAATCCAAGATGGCTACTTCACAAGTCCCCGTGGTTGAAGACATTGGCTGACAAATAGACAGAACAACACACAAAATGTGTTCCTTATGATTTTGGTTGGTTTTTGCATTTACGAGAGCGTTCATAGCTACGGGCGATTGTATAATACCTATATTTATAAGTTTGGTGAGTCACATGGTAACGGGGATCTTTCATATCGAGCCCCAAACATACTTTTGACATATGACATAATTTATGACATTTTGACATGTTGCCGCATGGAAAACTATTTCAAGTTTTATCGGAATTTCTTTACCTGTGGTTGTAATGGTCGAGGGTTACAGCGCCCTGTAATACCTAAGGTACAATTGTAGTACAAGATACTTGAGATATGCGCACACATTCCCATCGTTCTCTCTCCAACTGGGCACTGGCAGTAGTAGTCTTTTATTGGGGCCTCATCATCAGGTGAAACGGTGAACCGTACCCAAACGTTATATTTCGTTTGGCTTTTGTTCCACACGTGATGGTTCTCAAGTAATTGAGATCGAGACGGGGAAACAGTACGGGAGATGCATCCATCTTGACAAAATCGGACCTTGCCCGTCTAGATAGATCCGGATCTGTCTTGACTCTCTGAGCTAAACCATTCGGTGTTGTCAAACGGTCCTTCATACGTTCAGCCATTAGCCTATCTTTGGCATCTCTCTCTGGAGATCTCTGGTAGATCAGTCCTCTATAACCATTCAGACAGGCTGTGACGGTTCGAAGCAAAGCCTCAATGACATTGATAAAGCTGTCGGAAGAACGTCCAGTGTTTCAGACGACCATGATAAGATTCCACAATCCACCTCGATTTGGTGATAGTTCTGTCAAGATTTGCTTGGACGTCAGAATGTTGACTTTGACCGTGTTTCAGGTATGACGGCATGCTAGTATTGAGGCCAGAGGCTTCGAGAACTTGTAGGACATCTCTAAAACCTCGGTCAACGACAACATTGTCATTAGTGGTTGTAGCCAAGTAACTAGCTTGTCCATGACATCTTTTGTAATTGTAGCATCATTTTCGCTGCCAGTGAATGGTCCTACTGTGTCCAGAATGTAGCCATCTGGTAAGGTGATGCTCATGAATTTGAGATAGTTTCTCTTCTTCTGGCTATAGTAGGACATTCTCTGGAGCTTGTGGTTGAAGCTTTTCTGGATATAAATATAGGTGCCATCTAATATGGTATGGCAGTGGCCTTATCTCCAAAAAATGCTTCTGAAAAGACAGTATTGTGCCCGAGCAACTGTTCTCTTGTCAAGTGATCCGGCCCTAGCAATTGTGGGTCTATCGTTGTGTCTAATGCCTGTACTATGGAGTGGAAAGTTTTGGACACACTTGACTTGGAAATTCCAAAAGGAGAAGAACACTGACTCCAGGAAATGTCGGTTTTCAGTTTTTTCGGTATATATACCAGATGAAAGATATGGGGACAGTGCGAGTGGATTTCGAGGAACTGATCTTTGGACCAACCTGCCCAGGCCATGCATGCCAGGTCATCAAGAGAAGAAAAGCTTATTGCAAACGCAGACTGGTTCTGTGAAAGGACGTGCGACACTTCTAAGAGGTCATTAATGATTTCGGACGATTTTGATGGTAACTGAGATTCCAAGGAACCTCTACCATCAAGGACTACCTCTGTAGACGGATCTAAGTCATTACCAATAAGGTGAATGGAGCAGACGCGGGATGAGGTGGGGCACCACAGATTGTGTGAATAGATCAGGTGATGTCTTTGATTTTGTTCCATTTATTGCAAAGGTAACAAGACAGAGACAGCATTTTTTGTGTGAAGATGATCCATTCAAAAGATCATGAAGGGTCAGCAACGGCAGGATATGGGACGGGGAGTCGTCTTCTTCCTCTATTTCCTGGTTCCCCTCGGTTTCAGGTTCAGGCTGATTTTTGTTCCGAAGATACTTCATGTAGCACTTCTGGCAAATGAGTGCTTGTTCCTTTGCTGACAACAATCCTTGTTGCACCAGCGTATCTAGGAGCCATTAATATTGTGGACTATTAACATTGCGTGCACTTCTGTTCTTATTGCCACTACGTTTCTTGAAGTATAGTTGACAGCCTTCTCCAACACATTTACCCTCCATCTTGAAACAATAACGATTGGTTTATGAAGCGTTGATAAAGTAACAAAATAGCAAGCCACCGATGATTGCTGTAAACAGCTGTGGAACAATTATGCGAAAATGTGTGATAATAACGAATTGATTGATTACTTAGAACAAAATAAAGTATTTCATATGGATAATCTATCTAATCGATGTGGCGTGGTCGGCAGGCACAAAGAAAGTGAAACAAGTCAGGGTCCCAACCCTGACAGAGCCACAACACTTTGGAGATGGGACAATAAAACAAGGAAAGTGAGACAAGAATAGCTAGCGTCGAGTCAATGATTCCGTAAACGTATAGACAAAGACAAGAAGATACGGATAAATGTTTAAGGTCACACGATCAGAAAATCCAGAAGAGGACAACTTGAGATAGAAAAGTATTCATGTATCAGGGTGTCCTCAGTGTAAATCTTTATATCGATACTGTTTATTTAGTCGTTTGATATCATAAAACTGTCATGAAAATAATCGCTCTGATATTCAATATAAAATTTTGTATATAATAAGCTATATAATAGGGTTTCAGACAAGGTTGTTACTCATTTCCCCTTTTCTTTCAATTTACAACCACATTCAGGCGGCGATATGAGAGGGTTCCACCACATGGAATTAGCTGATTTTTGGTACACATATGAAACAAGTTAAGCTCTATCCGATTTTGTGATGGAAATTTGCATCCAAAACCATCTAACGGGAGAAAATTGCAATTTTATGGCATTTTTTTCCCTAATTGTGTCTCTGCAAGAGCATTTTCATCCGAGAATTTTTTTTTTTTATGTTTTATGAATAAACACGATGTTTTGCAAATATTTATCAAAAAAAAATTATACTATGTTGCTAATTACAATTTCGAGATAACCTTCTTTTATTTACGACCTTATGTCTATAAAGCTCAAAATGACAACTTTATAAAAATACATTTTCACTGAAATTATGAAATCCGGGTGTCGGAAAGGTGTAAAATTATTCTTCGGAAAAGAAAAAAACTGTAGTTGAGCTAGATAAGAAATTATACGGGGGCAGGCTCCTATGGAGAATTAACATTACTGGAAACAGGCCCTTTTGTGATTTTGAAAAATTCAGAAAAAAAATCTAGTTGATAACCATGCAAAAATAAGCCTAAAACGAACTAAACCTGAGCGGTAACTATATAAACAAGAAACTCTGACAAAAAAATCCAAAGAATTGAAAATAATTCAGGTGGGGCCCACTTCAACAACAAACAGAAGGTAGAAGACGGTTTGAAATGGACGATGTTTACAAATAGCGTGTTTCAACTGCTGCTGTACTGGTAACCGCGAAAGAATTCATCTTGAATATTGCTGATATCAGTTAATCTTAACTAAATCTATAAATATGAAAAGTTATGAGGCTTGATTTTCGCTTCAAGTTTTGCCGAAAGTTATGTACTTTAGGCCTTTAAGTAATTGTAACTATATATTTATGTAGATAAAAAAAAATTTGCGCCTGGTTGATATCTCATTAATATTGTGAATTGGTTGAGAGGTTATAACACTCTCTAGCCTTTTATGTAGGCAGCTTGGGTTTAATCCTCAAAATTGTTGTTTGCGTGGATTGTTCAGAGAATTATTTTTCTCCTGCCCTCAAATACAACTCATGAAACTCTTCGAATGAGCATTATATAGCTGTTAGCTGCATAGGACTAAAACCTGAACAAACCAAACAGAAAATATGTCACACAATGTGTGAAAGTAAGGGGACCCGATTTACCATATTTGCCGTAATTATCATCCCTCCTCTATAACCCCCCCTCCCCCTTCTACAGAGGTATTTAAATACAATAAGCGCCCCCATCAATCGTGACAAAACTAGATGATTCTATTTAGCGGTACAGCACACCTCACTGCGCTTGTTTACAAGAAAAAATACCCACAAATATCGGAAATTTGTTTACAAAATGTCTGAAATTGATGACAATAATGCCACACATTATGAGTACTATCCATATTTGTCATAATACAGTGTACTTATTTACTTCATAAAAACAACATATTTTTGTCCAGATCCTAAATTTGTTTTCTTTAAAGACCCAAAATACGTAACTTCAGGAAATTTTTCGTGATTCTGAAAAAAATCTAGTTGATAACCATGCAAAAATAAGCCTAAAACAAAGTAAACATGAGCTGTAACTAACAAGAAACTCTTGACAGAAAAATCCAAAGAATTGAAAATAATTAAAGAAGGGCCCACTTCAACAAAAAGCCGAAGTTAGAAGACAGTTCAAAATGAACGTGTGTTTACAAATAACGAGTTTCAACTGTTGCTGTACCAGTAACTGCGTAAGAATTTATCTTGAATATTGCTGATATCAGTTAATATTAGCTTAATCTATAAACATAACAAGTTATTAGGTTTGATTTTCGCTTGAAGTTTTGCCAAAAATTACGTTTATTGGGCCTTTAAAGCGTCTTTTTTGGAATCAATTTTTTAGGTGGTCTTGGCGCTAATTACGGCAAATATAATCTGTCACTTGATACACCTTGTTCCATTTCTTGGTACAGCTGCCCCAGGTGTTGCTGAAATTTAACCAGCAGGCTCCCGGCCAGGACTTCGGTAGTGAACTAGAACAGGGATTTGACCTCCTTCTTAACTCTGTTCCGCTATTGGATCTCACCGATGTCCGACTCAAGTAAGTACAGCCATTCGAAATTCCTCTTACCATATTGCATAACATATTGTTAACTCTCCCTCATTTTGACGAAAATTTACCTCTCCCTCGAAATCTCCTTCATCCAAGTTCAAACTCACACAAACTCAGAATCTACATCCTGTGGTCAAATGATCTCCTAGTTACTGCAGGGTATCTGTAATGACCATAACAGGTGTGTCTAGATCAAATGAATACTTTTTGAAGTTATTTTGATACAAAAAATGGAAAGGCAGATTGAGCAATGCAGTTTCTGTCTCATTTCACGCACTTTCTTCCTCATTGGAAATATGGAACGAGGGAGATCTCCCTCATTGGAGTTTTCAAAGGTTAACACCTATGGCATAACTTACTCCTCATTGGAACGTCTGATAAAAACATTTATTGGTTGTGTAAACGTAGTTAACCTACTAGCCATCAGAAAGTTGCATAAAAAACATTAATTGGTTGTGTAAACTTACGTACTCGTCATCGGAACGTCAGATAAAACATTTATTGTTTGTGTAAACGTAACGCATTCATCATCAGAACGTCAGATAAAAACATTTATTGGTTGTGTAAACGTAACGTACTCGTTATCAGAACGTCAGATAAAAACATTTATTGGTTGTGTAAACGTAACATACTCGTCATGGAAACGCAGATAAAAATATTTATTGTTTGCATAAATGTAACGTACTAATCATTGGAACGTCTGATAAAAACATTTATTGGTTGTGTAAACGTAACGTACTCGTTATCGGAATGTCAGATAAAAACATTTATTGGTTGTGTAAATGTAACGTACTCGTTATCGGAACGTCAGATAAAAACATTTATTGGTTGTGTAAATGTAACGTACTCATTATCGGAACGTCAGATAAAAACATTTATTGGTTGTGTAAACGTAACGTACTCGTTATCGGAATGTCAGATAAAAACATTTATTGGTTGTGTAAATGTAACGTACTCGTTATCGGAATGTCAGATAAAAACATTTATTGGTTTTGTAAACGTAATTAACGTACTCGTTATCGGAATGTCAGATAAAAATATTTATTGTTTTCATAAAAGTAATGTACTGATCATCAGAACGTCAAGTTTTATTGGTTGTGTAAAATAATCTTAGAATAAATCTGTCTTTCGCAACCTGAACAGATGTAAACAAATGGTTATATTTTGGAAGTAGCTAGCATGCTGACATGAAAGGCTATAAAATTTGTTCAACATATGACCTAGTTTGTCCAGTTTTCAAAATAATTTTACAGGCTCGTTTTAATGATATTAATGTTACATTTATTAGTAGTAATTACAGATGGTTTCCATGTGGCTTTATTTTAATTTATTCCACTTTTAAGGTAACAAGATTTAGATTCAAGTACCAGGGGAGTGATGCAGGTCCATTGTGCCTCTTGTTTATACATATTCCAATTCAAATTTGATTGTGCTTATTTCCACAGCTGCGAGGCGTTGTTACAACTGATCCACGAGTGTATGAAGTATGACCTACTGTCCCAGCCCCAGATAGAGCGTCTACTCACTCGCAGGTACTGTACATAATAATAATAATAATAATGATAATTCGAGGTTCTTATATACCGCTTTATCACTACCTTAAAGGGCATCTCAAAGCGGTTCACAAATTATTATCAGTGGTTAAAGGGCCTTAGCAACCAGCCAATATCATTCCCTGGGGAGCATACAACTGGTGCTGCCATTTTGGCGCCCACAGCTAGCATTTTACAATTTCTAGCACTACCCAACCACGTACCCATTTACAGCTGAGTAGACTGGAACAAGCAAAGTAAAGTATCTTGCTCAAGGATACAACTCAAGTGCCGTGATGGGGACTCGAACTCGCAACTCTTCGATCACGAGCCCGGCGTCCTGCTACTAGACCACCGTGCCTTTTAAACATACTTACATACATACACACTAACAAGGATAATTCTGTCTCTTAAAACGTAAGGGAGAATATGAGGGATTTTATGGGATTAGCAAAATTTCTGTGAGATTTTTCTGTATAAAGTTATACAATTTTGAAATTTTAATGAGATTTTCATGAAAAATATGAGTAAAAACCCCCAAATCTCGCCCCAAAGTGATCCCTGCCGAATGAAGTTTTCCCACTAGTCCTGTCAGCTTTAAAGGCCCAGTATACGTAACTTCGTGAAATTTTTTATGCTTCTGAAAAATTCTGACAAAAAATCCAGTTAATAACCATGCGAAAATAAGCCTAAAACGAAGTAAACCTGAGCGGTAATTAACAAGAAACTATTGACAGAAAAATCCAAAGAACTGAAAATAATTCAGGTGTGGCCCACTTCAACAACAAACTGAAGGTAGAAGACGGTTCAAAATGGACGTGTGTTTACAAATAGCGTGTTTCAACTACTGCTGTACCGGTAACCTAGGAAGAATTCATCTTGAATATTGCTGATATCAGTTAATCTTAACTTGATCTATAAATATAATAAGTTATTTGGCTTGATTTTCTCTTCAAGTTTTGCCGAAAGTTACGTATATTGTGCCTTTAAGATTAAGAGGTTTGACTGTACTACCCAATATCTAACGAACCTTTACCCAGCCAAGGTGCAAATGTACAAATGGTTTAAGGCAGTGGTTTAACTTTTCACTTGATCTAAAATCAGCATTGCTATATAACTGATAAACGACTGAAACCATCAATACAACCCTGGTTTGGATCGAAATTGCTGTAGAAGACATCATTATATATTATATGACTCGCCGGAACGATACGCGATACTGTAGCCAGAGTATCATCTTTCTCCCACACCAGACATCTTTCTGTCAAAATGTCTAAGTCTGGTGTTGGTGTTAGGGCCAGAGGAAACTCGGGCTAGCGATACCGGAGAATCCATTTGTCGATTTTCGGAGATCGGTACGTGTCTTTAAGACCAGTTCTTGTTGTGATTTCCTCGATTTTGCCTCTTTGAGATCATTTCTTGTTGATCTCCTCGATGTAGACTCCTTGAGATCACTTCCTGTTGTGATTTCCCGGATGTTGATTCTTTGAGATCGGTTCCTGTTTTGATTTCCGGGATGTTGATTCTTTGAGATCTATGTATTTTAAGTTCTGATCAACATACTACAAGGATAAAAGTAACTTAACACCACTGGGAGGTAGTGCTTAGGTTGCTTTATTCCTTTAGTACGATATATTTTGATATGACATCTTCATCAATTAGCTTTTATTTGATAATGGTTTTTAATGTGGCAGGGACCATAGTTTGGTAGAGGGGATGAAACCCCCCATAATTTGGAGCCAGTCTGAAATGGGAGAACTTCTGTTACAGATTTAAACATTTATACGTAACTTTCGGCAAAACTTGAAGCGAAAATCAAGCATAATTACTCATTATAGTTATAGATTTAGTTAAGATTAACTGATATCAGCAATATTCAAGATAAATTCATTCACTGTTAAGGGTACAGCAGCAGTTGAAACACGCTATTTGTAAACACGGGCCATTTTTAACCGTCTACTATTTTTGGCTTGTTGTTGAAGTGGGCCCCACCTGAATAATTTTCAATTCTTTGGTTGTTTCTGTAACGAGTTTCTTGTTAGTTACCGCTCAGGTTTATTTCTTTTCAGACTTATTTTTGCATGGTTATCAACTGGATATTTTTCAGAATTTTTCAGAATCCGAACGTATATTGGGCCTTTAAACAAAAAATCTTCTTCTTAAGGACTGAAAATGCCCTGGCTTTCTCTTTCAGATGTTGAAAGATATAGATAAGAAAAATACGGGATGTTGAATTGGTGTATTCATTCCATTATCGCAAAAATTAATAAGTTAGAAATAAGTGGCCAAAACGTTTCCTGTAGTGGTATAGAGAAAATGACACATTTCGTTCTGTGTTTATGGCGTAATTTTAGTTGCAATTGGTCTGTGTCATCTTGAGAATACTAAAATACATCACAATTAATCGGAAATTAATAAAAATATTTTAGACGGAATGAATCGGCGAAACCGGCGAAGAATTCCCAGCCCACAACTCAGCCGAGTGCGAGTCTGATTCTGCGAGCGGAGAGCACAGTGACCAGTATACTGAAGGTAACTTGTCGATATTTGCGACAAAGGAAATCTCGAAGGGAATGTGGTTTGAATATCCTCATTTATAAAAATCAACTACCCTATAGAGCAGCATGGAGCTCTCCTATTAGAAAACCATAAAGATGGACTTGCCTTTAAACCTGTTTGTTTCTGAGATGCTATTTTTATTCCATTGTGATGGTCTTTGTTTTTAACCCCTAGTAAATAATGCTTGCCTTGACCCTCGTAGATCTGACGAAAATATTTGATAATGCAGTAACGTAGTTTACGCTTTGAACGGAAAAGATTTTATCGCTATGAGCTGACTGCTTTACGTTTCTTTCATTAATGCAATTTGCTATTAATAATGTAACAGCTTGGGTTTTATTTCTGTTTTTTTTTATATATAACTATGTTTAAAGATCAGATTATAAAATTAGATTTCATTGGTAACATATATTTTCATTCTAAAATGAAATTGCTAGATTTTTTTATGTAAATAATACTTACACTAACACTGGGTCGAATACCAACTTTGAAATTTATAGAAGATATGTAAAATAAATTCATGTTCAATTTAATTTGGCAGCTGCAGATGTCAGATATATATTTTAACACATAAGAAAAATCTACTTTACACATGCATGTAAGGAAGATTTGGTTTTACGCTCTAACGAAGAAAACAATAAATCTCCTCAAAAGCTGTTATGATTTAAATTAGTTACATCACAGCATGGTAAATTTGTTATTTTACTCACATTTTCTCCGGGTACTTGTCAGATCGTGATAGGTTGAAATTACATCAATTGAAAAGAAAATTCATAAGTATTCATTTCAACAAATTTTTGTTGACATAAGATGTTACAAGTCAATGTGGATAAAATAACAGGCAAAGCCTATATTAATTCTCTCCACTAGATGGCCAAAGTAAACTTACAAAATTAATTTAGAATTGATATGATAATTAGGGAAAAAATGAAATGAAAAGCTAGTACAACATAGGGTAAAGGGAGGTAATCCTTTAAAGAGGAAGGGGGAGGTAAGTCATAAAATACACTCTCACACTTCATACACACTTGACACACCATGCACATTACATTATATAATTACATTATAATATTACAAGATTATCAACAGTAATTGACAGAGTGGCCCATAAATATTTGATTAATCAATATCTGAAAAGGTCTATAATACGAATCTGTCAGTTAGATATACAAGATTTAACATTTTCAATGCTCTATTTGACACAAACAAGTATCGAAGGACATAACCCATTGAAATTATGCTGGCAAATGTCTCCAAGCTGCTACCTCTGAAGTATTGTCCTAACCATTGTGAAGGGAATATTCATAGTAACACATGAAAACTGACCTTAATGTTACCTGGCTTACTAAAGTGGTAGACTACCCACCCCCTTCACCTCCCACACCCTCCACCTGTACCTCACCCCACCCCTCCATCCCCTACACCCAACCTCCACTCCCCATCCCTCCATCCCCCCCACACCCAACCTCCACTCCCCATCCCTCCATCCCCCCCACACCCAACCTCCACTCCCCACTCCTCCATCCCCCACATCCTAACCTCCATTCCCCATCCTTCCATCCCCCGCAACCTAACCTCCATTCCCAACCCCTCAACTCCCTGCAACCCCACCCCTACATCCCAACTCCTGCTCTCCCAACTTAAGATCTTTCACCTTCACTCCCTACCCCTCTCCAACACTTCCCAACCTCAAATCCACCTCTTCACCCATCCACCCCCACAACTCCCACATCCACTTCTCCACCCCTTCCCCCCCCCCCCCCTACACCCCCCCCTACACCCCCCCCCAACACCCCCCCCCAACACCTCCACTCCACTCCCTTTCCCTACCCCTGTCCCTCCACCCTCCAACCCTTTCCCCGCACCCCTCCAACCCCCACCCCTATCCCCCCCCCCCTACACCCCAACCCCCTCCACCTCCACTCCTCAACAATAGGTAGAGTTAACAGGTGTTACAGCTAGCTAGGCCACCAGTACAGAAAAGCTTTCAGGGTTTGGTTCACTTTCATAGAGTTTGATTAAGCCCTATGAACAGCTTAGGACTTCTATGGATGTGCTACCATGTGTATCATGGATGCATTCATATGTGTGTTTGTGTGTCGTAGACAAGGTATGTTGGTGCACTTGCCCCCCTGTGATAGTGAGGATATGATGCCAAATCTATAGTGCTGTCTCACTGAAATACCATGCAGACACTCATGATCAGCTATTAAAGTCACAGCAACTTGTCCAGTAACTGTAGTATTAAAAACCCTACAAAATGCATGCTATGTTTATATCAGCCTATGGTTGTTGTATGGGCTTGCCAAAAAGTTAAACAGCTGATTTCATTCAAATTTTGAAAATTTTTTTTCTTGTGAATGTCTTTTCCCAAAATTTTCTCCCAGTTTCTATATTCCACAAAAAATGGGAAAATCCCCTGCAGATCAGATTTCAAAAAAAGAATATACCTGCTGTTACTGCTAGCATTGTTTGATGGTTCTTTTGTTTCTACTTCCAGCTACATTTTGTTTTCTTGGTGTTAAATGACTCGCTTTTGGCTTAAAGCTTGAGTAATAATATAATAAACTTTATTTATTTTACAACAATTATGAAACAAGTTATACAACTTATATTAATCACTCTTGTTGGTCCGGATGTTAACGCGCGAGGGGTCTTATTGTGGGAGGAAACCGGAGTACCCGGAGAAAACCCACGTGGTCGGGGAGGTGACCCTATACCTTTTCACGTCCGGTCGGGGAATCGAACCCCGGCCGCCTTGGTGAAAGGCAAGTGCGCTATCCACTGCACCACCCGACCACCCAAAGCTTGAGTGCTCTCCAAGGTGAGGACGGCAATGGCGTACGACGTCTGTCCTAATTATGTTCGGACATTACCAAAGTTCTTAAAAATGTTAGTTTTTTTATGATCAGCAAGAACGGAAATGGTAACAACTCAGTCTGGTTCATATCAGATGTCTGTATAATGAGTCTGGGAAGGTGAGCGCTGGTACTTCTGGTATTTCAATGAGCATCAGATCTGCACTATTACATGGAGGAAGGTACACCAACATACCCTGGCTCTGGTGCACATACGTATATTTACACCTTACCCTTCTTGTACTTAGTAAACTCTAACTGCGAATATATTAGTGTAAATGCAGTGAAAAAAGGCTCGGCGAAATGATATTTGTTCAAATATGGCGTCGTTCACGCTTCAGAAAAATAAGTATTCGCTGTCGGCCATTGTTTGGTTCCTACAAGATTTTGAAACATTGAACATATATGGAATCATTTACCTGTGATTAAACAATAGATAGTTTCTAGCAAACTTTTGATTCGTAATGATGCACTTTCGAAACTCTTTGATGGTAACGCAAACATGGCGGCGCCCTGCAGTTGTGACGTCTGGCATCGGACTGCGTCACAACCAGATCACTGTGTCAATGCGTGTACATTGCGACCGTTATAAACAAAGAAATAAATTTGACATGCAAGAAATATTATTTAATACCAAATTTACATATGATGTTATGAAGAAAAATAATGTTTTTCACTGTGTATTTTCTATTTTCTTGATGAAATCAAATGGGACTATAATCTCAGCAACCACGGCCATCGTAGTTACCATCTTAGCAACCCGCTTTGAATGTTTTTTTCTTCGTATAGCACTCGAAAATTAACAATGGTGTAAATTTTAAGGATTGTACCTCATTTTGACTGCGTATACGGTAGTATGCCCGCAGTTGGCAACAAACATATTCACTATGGAACCATAGAATATGTTCGTTGCCAATTGCGGGCATACTACCGTATACGCAGTCAAAATGTGGTACAATCCTTATCTATACACATGTCTGTACGCTTACACATATGCAGCAGGCATGGAGACCATTGCTGTTAATAGGACGTTAAAAAAAGTACAGTAAACAAAAACCAACCCATAAATGCCCCAGCACAGTTTTCTTTAAAAGACCTGGTAACTGATCATTGTGGATACAGTACTTACTTCAAATTCCTGTTCTTAATCTAAACAAATATCTTTTTACAATTAAATATCTCGTTTTTTATTTGTTTTTCTAAAATCTTTTGATTTTATAAACAATTTACCAGTTCTAGGTACTTTGTAGTTTACGTTTTCATATTGAAATGCTGTCCTTCCTCATCTAAGATAATAGTTTTTTTCCTTTTCACTGTATAATTTTCAATATCTGCTCTAAATCAGTGTTTGTGTGTTTTGTTTCAGCCATAGCTTCTTTGTAACCCTCAACACTGTTGCTTGTTCAGAGTTAAAATTGACCAATCACAGAAGCTGTTTCATGTTACCTTTCATCAAAATTTAAACAAACCACTTGACTAATTACCATCATGGCTTAACCTAAATGCTATGTTAAAGATAAAGCTAATGTGAAGACATTACTATTGATCAAAACCAATGCAAATTTTGTTTAGATTAGACAAGTTAATCTGGCCATTTTCAATATCACACTGGCCGTCAGATGAGACAAGTTAATCTGGCCATTTTCAATGTCACACTGGCTGTCAGATTAGACAAGTTAATGGTTTCATTTGTAATGTCACATTGGACGTCGGAATAGACAGGTTAATTTGGCCATTTGTAATGTCACTCTGGCCGTCAGATTAGACAGGTTGTTGTTTCAGTGTCAAATAGGTTTTTCTGATCAGTTGACAGATTTTTATTGTGATTTGATGAAACTAAATTCATAATGGTCAATGAAGTATTGCATTTTTAAATATTACAGTTAATCCCCACTTACTCCAACCAGGTTTACTCGAAAGCCCCACTTATACTTGAACCTGATTTACTGAAAAGCCCCACTTACTCGAATCCGGTTTACTCGAAAGCCCCACTTACTTGAACCCGGTTTACTCGAAAGCCCCACTTACTCGAATCCGGTTCACTCGAAAGCCCCACTTACTCCAACCCGGTTTACTCAAAAGCCCCACTTACTCGAATCCGGTTCACTCGAAAGCCCCACTTATACTTGAACCTGATTTACTGAAAAGCCCCACTTACTCGAACCCGGTTTACTCAAAAGCCCCACTTACTCGAATCCGGTTTACTCGAAAGCCCCACTTACTCCAACCCGGTTTACTCAAAAACCCCACTTACTCGAACCCGGTTTACTCAAAAGCCCCACTTACTCGAACCCGGTTTACTCAAAAGCCCCACTTACTCCAACCCAGTTTACTCGAATATCCCACATTAGTCAAAAAGTTTGTTTAGTCCCGAATGAGTTCGTACATATTCAACCAACCTCAGATTACTCGACTACCATGTATTCCTTGAACTATTGATCAGGTCCCAGGAGTTGGGGTAAGTGGGGCTTTACTGTATCTACTTTTGTGTTAGATTATTTTCTTTTTTAATAGATGAATTCAAGGATATTTTAACTTCATGACATAAAGACATTTTTGATTTCAATTTTTCTCTCCCAACAAGACTATTTATTCCTAACATTTAGATGAATTCAAGGATATTTTAACTTCATGACATAAACACATTTTTGATTTCAATTTTTCTCTCCCAACAAGACTATTTATTCCTAACATGTGCAAATACACTATTTAGTGTTAAGATTTTCACTACAGTGGACTCCACTTAATATCACCCCTGTTAATATCACATTCCTCTATATATCATGTTTTTCCCAAGCACCATTTTTCTCTCCATGTTATTAGTCCCCCACCGGAATCCGGGGGGGACTATAGGTTTGCGTTGTGTCCGTCCGTCCGTCCGTCCTTCCGCACACTATTTGTCCGGGCTCTATCTCCCATACTATAAGACACTGGACCTTCATACTATGTGTGTGGGTTCCCTGTGGGAAGGCGGTGTGTCGCACACAAAAACCGGGTCACTGTGACCTATATTTTGACCTCTGACCTACATTAAAGAAAAAGCTTGTCCGGGCTCTATCTCCTACACTATAAAGCACTAGAACTTAATACTTATTAGTATTTTTCTCTGTGGGAAGGCAGTGTGTCGCGTACAAAAACCGGGTCAATGTGACCTATATTTTGCTATTTTTTTACCTCTGACCTACATTAAAGTAAAAGTTTGTCCGGGCTCTATCTCCTACACTATAAAGGACTAGAACTTAATACTTGGTAGTATGGTTCCTTGTGGGAAGGCGGTGTGTCGCGTACCAAAACCGGGTCACTGTGACCTTTATTTTGCTATATTTTGACCTCTGACCTACATTAAAGTAAAAGTTTGTCCGGGCTCTATCTCCTACACTATAAAGGACTAGAACTTAATACTTGGTAGTATGGTTCCTTGTGGGAAGGCGGTGTGTCGCGTACAAAAACCGGGTCACTGTGACCTATATTTTGACCTCTGCCCTACATTAAAGAAAAAGCTTGTCCGGGCTCCATCTCCTACACTATAAAGCACTCGAACTTAATACTTGGTAGTATGGTTCCCCGTGGAAAGGAGGTGTGTCGCGTACCAAAACCGGGTCACTGTGACCTATATTTTGACCTCTGACCTACATTAAAGAAAGAAAAATTTGTCCAGGTTCTATCTCCTACACTATTAAGGATTAGAACTTTATACTTGGTAGTATAGTTCCCTGTGGGAAGGCGGTGTGTCGCGTACCAAAACCGGGTCACTGTGACCTTTATTTTGCTATATTTTGACCTCTGACCTACATTAAAGTAAAAGTTTGTCCGGGCTCTATCTCCTACACTATAAAGCACTAGAACTTAATACTTGGTAGTATGGTTCCCCGTGGGAAGGCGGTGTGTCGCGTACCAAAACCGGGTCACTGTGACCTATATTTTGACCTCTGACCTACATTAAAGAAAGAAAAATTTGTCCAGGTTCTATCTCCTACACTATTAAGGATTAGAACTTTATACTTGGTAGTATAGTTCCCTGTGGGAAGGCGGTGTGTCGCGTACCAAAACCGGGTCACTGTGACCTTTATTTTGCTATATTTTGACCTCTAACCTACATTTAAGTAAAAGCTTGTCCGGGCTCTTATCTCCTACACTATTAAGGATATTATAACTTTGTAGATAACAACCCGGTGGGGGACTGTAATTCGTTGAATTATCTTGTTTGGTTAATAAACTGTATTTCGAGGTGAAGTCCTCTTAATATCATGATTTTTTAACCAATCACATAAAAAATCCAGAAAATAATGTCATTTCATTTTCATTTCAGATATAACTAGTACAAAATGTTGCATAGAAAATAAAAAATAACCCCAAAAATGATTTTTAATTGAAATAATGTAATCTATATATATATGGAAACATCTTCATATGTACATTGAATAGTTTACTTTTAGTTATTGAGATTAATTGGAAATGCACTAGATTTAGTGAAAAAAACATGTTTCTCTTAATATCACATTCCTGTTAATATCATGTTTTTGTCTGACAACTGTAACATGATATAAAGAGGAGTGCACTGTATTGTTAATTATAGAAAGTATATGTGTCTTCGATCAAGTTTTTGATACTGCAAGTATGATAAAGGTTCCTTCATTGTTACCTGTATAATGGCTTGCTCTAACTTTTAGTTTCTATCAAACTGATTAAATCTATAAGTAATTTAAAAAAGCTTCTTTGTATAAAAAAAAACTTTTAAGATATTTTAATAGAATGTCGCATAGCATACGAAGATGTATTTTGGAAACAACTTTCAGATTTTCTTCTGATTTTAACATCACACATAGATAGTGTTAATCAAATGTAGTGTTAATCAAATGTTGTGTTTGACCATTAGATCAAGAGTATTAAAAATTTGCGATGAATTTTTGTAACAACCAGATTGATTGACTCGTGTGATTTCATGAATTGAGGTCCTATCAGTGAATTTCAGTCAAGTGTAGGAATCGCCATTCCGGTACATTATGGGAATCCCAGCAAAAAAAAAGTGAATTTTAGTTAAGTATGGAAATCAAAGTAAACTATTTGAGTCCTGACAAAAAATGTGAATCCCAGTGAAATAATGTGAATCCAAAATTAATTAATATGTGAATCCCAAGCAAAAATGTGAATTCTATATCAGTATGGGATTGCTTATAAATTATGTGAATACATATACTATCAACACTACTGTGAATACAAGTAAATTATGTGAACCCTGACAAAACTTGTGAATCCCATTGAAATACGTGAATCAAAAATTAATCATGTGAATCCTGGGGAAAATGTGAATTCTAGTAATTACATACAGGAAACCCAAATAATTTATGTGAAACCGCTGAAACAAGTGAATCCAAATAAAATTGTCTGATTCCTAGCCAAAAATGTGAATCCCAGTAAAGTATGTGAATCCAATTGCAAGTAAGTTAAGTGAATCCAGGCCAAAGAATGTGAATCCCAATAAAGTTGTATGTGAATCTTAGTAAAATTATGTGAATCCTTCCAAAAATCTTGAGTTGTAAAGTAAAGTACGTGGATCAGCTGTGTGATTGGACAGTCTGTCTCTGCCGCACCCTGTAGAAATGCTTGTTTGCAGTGAAGTCCATTCATTTTGTTTTCTTTCAGACTCTGGAAGATAAGATCCGTATTGACTGCTCCAGTAAAGACCGTCATGTAGGTTATATATCCAGTGTACTAACAGTTAAACCTACAGCCAAGTTGTAATCTGGGCGATAGGATAAACACGATAAGCTAACCGAGGGACTGGTTGATAGGGGATGGGACGGGGGTTAGAGGGAGGGCTTTTGGATTGGTTTGTTTGTGTTTTACGTCCTATTAACAGCTTAATATAATGTTATTTAAGGACATGTCAGGCTTTGATGGTGAAGGAAAGCTGGAGTTCCTAGAGAAAACCAACGTCTAACGGCCAGTGTCAGGCGACTTTCCAATGAAGCCGCAAATAGAGGCGGAGGGCTGTAAACATTAGATTTTCTTTCAAATTTTTTTCCACAGCAGAAGTAAAGCTTGTATCAAACCTGTGCAAGATGATAAAGTAAGAAATAGGCGGTAGAACTACCATTCTTGAAGGGTGGGACTCATTAATTTGACAACACAGGGCGTACAAGTGGAGTACAAGATAAGATGAGGGTGGGAGTATTGGAAGGATGAGGATGGGGGTCATTAGAAGGGTGAGGGTTTGGGGTCATAAGAAGGGTGATGGTTGGGTGTCATTGGAAGGGTGAGGGGTAGGGGTTATTGGAAGGATGAGGGTTGTGTTCATTACAAGTGCAAAGGTTGGTGGTTTATTAGAAGGGTGAGGAGTAGGGGGTCATTAGAAGGCTGAGGGGTGTGGGGGGGGGCATTAGAAGGGTGAGGGTTGGGGTCATTAGAACGATGAGGGTTTGGGTCATTAGAATGGTGATTGTTGGGGGTCATTAGAATGGTGATTGTTGGGGGTCATTAGAAGGGTGAGGGTTTGGGTCATAAGAAGGATAAGGGTTGGGGTCATTAAAAGGGTGATTGTTGGGGGTCATTAGATAGGTGATTGTTGGGAGTCATTAGAAGGATGAGAAGTGGGGGTCATTAGAAGGGTGAATGTTGGGGGTCATAAGAAGAGTGAGGGGTGGGGGTTATAAGAAGGGTGATTGTTGGGGGTCATTAGAAGGGTGAGGGTTGGGGTCATATGAAGGGTCAGGGTGGGGGTTATTAGAAGGGTGAGGGGTGGGGGGTCATTAGAATGGTGAGGGTTGGGGTCATTAGAAGGGTGAGGGGTGAGGGGTTATTAGAAGGGTGAGGGGTGGGGGGTTATTAGAAGGGTGAGGGTTGGGGGGTCATTAGAAGAGTGAGGGTGGGGGTTACTAGAAGGGTGAGGGGTGGGGGGTCATTAGAAGGGTGAGGGTTGAAGGACATTAGAAGATTGAGGGGTGGGGGTCATTAGAAGGGTGAGGGGTGGGGGTCATTAGAAGTGTGAGGGGTGGGGGTTATTTGAAGGGTGAGGGGTGGGGTCATTAGAACGATGAGGGTTTGGGTCATTAGAAGGGTGATTATTGGGGGTCATTAGAATGGTGATTGTTGGGGGTCATTAGAAGGGTGAGGGTTTGGGTCATAAGAAGGATAAGGGTTGGGGTCATTAAAAGGGTGATTGTTGGGGGTCATTAGATAGGTGATTGTTGGGAGTCATTAGAAGGATGAGAAGTGGGGGTCATTAGAAGGGTGATTGTTGGGGGTCATAAGAAGAGTGAGGGGTGGGGGTTATAAGAAGGGTGATTGTTGGGGGTCATTAGAAGGGTGAGGGTTGGGGTCATAAGAAGGGTCAGGGTGGGGGTTATTAGAAGGATGAGGGGTGGGGGTTTATAAGAAGGGTGAGGGGTGGGGGGGTCATTAGAATGGTGAGGGTTGGGGTCATTAGAAGGGTGAGGGGTGAGGGTTATTAGAAGGGTGAGGGGT